>JAYESA010000011.1:90381515-90531515 GCA_036927795.1 Iris macrosiphon | reverse complement strand
TCTCTCTCTCTCTCTCTCTCTATATATATATATATATATATATATATATATATATATATATATATATATATATATATAAAGGCAATAAAGCAAACACGTGGAGTGTACCGCACCCGTATCACACTCATTCTATGATACGCTTGCGATACGGCTCCACCACACAACCAAACGCATCCCGAAGGACACGAATAAGTCTAGAATACTAATTATGCACTATACGTACAATAATATAATCAACTACGTGTCCGTGTCAAGATGTGATATGCATAAATTTTCGTGTCGGAGGAAAACTCCAAAAAATAACCCGTATCGCCAAATTGACTAGATATGACCTATATGTACCCAATTATGGATACGACACTAGTCACAAATAATTATTCACATGTCATATTGATCTATTTGACCAATTCGCAAATACTACATGTGTCAATCTCGGAATTTCCAAACAATTGACAAAAAAACATACATAACTTCCACCATAGGTCTCTTATGAACCTAAAACCAATTTTTATGGGTAGCCTATGCATATGGGATGGTTTCTCATGGTTAAATCTCAGATTTATAACCTATTACAAGAGAAAAAAGTGAAATATACCTATTGGAAGATGGATTCTCAATAAAAATCCCCAAATGTAGAAATGTAGCTTCTCCTTGTAGATCTTGGCCTCCTTCTTGTTGCTCCTTGCTTTATTCTTGTAGATTTTTGTTATAGTAGCCTCAATAGAATATTTGGGAAGAAATTTGTGAAGGAATGGTGAAGGAATGAATGAATTTGGAAAGGGGGAAAATCTAGATCTAATTGGAATAAAAAATAAAATGAGAGACACTCTCTCTCCTCCTTGATGTGGCCGGCCATATACCCCTCTCCCAAGCTATTGTGAAATGTCCAAAACACCCCATGGGGCCTCTCATGAAAAAATTAATTAAGGGCGAAGGTTCTAGTCTAATTGTTCCACTAATTAATCCATCCTCTTAATCCATCGATCTAATTCTTGGGCTTAATCTAAACTAAACTAAAATATTGGGTTTATGCATCTAATTTAATTGGATAGGTCCGCTACACAAGTCCAAAATAATCTAGCATCTAACAATAAATAAATAATACAATAATTAATTAATACACATGTACAATATTTAAATACAATAAATCCTAAAAATAAAATACTCGTGTCAATTACCAAACTACCCTTGATTAAAAATATGAGGGTGGGAGTTGCTCGGGGGAGGGATGAGGGAGGGGGTCACCGGAGGAGGGAGGTGGGTCAGACACCAGAGGATGATGAGGAGAAGAGGGGGCCGGATGCCAGAGGAGGAGGAGATGGAGGAGGAGGAGGAGGTTGGGTCTGGTGTCTAGTGCTGGAGACATTGATAACGTCGCTAACTTGACTTATTTTAGTAGTAGCGATATACCAAAAAGTGCCAACTTCGTGTCAGAACTATTCTGAAACAAAAGATTATAGACCGGTACACCGACGGTATGTCGCTGACTCTTATATTGTTATTCCAATGTCTTCTACGTGCACAAATTGTGCCTCCTTCGTCACCTTCACTTCCTGAGCTTCTCTGAGACACAGATGTCGCTCGTCGTACTCCGAAATATTTTCCACATAGGTTCAAGAAGTTTAAAAATCTATTCCCATGCTAATTTGATTGTAAAACAGCTAGAAGAGTAGGAAGCATATACGTTTTGTACGTCTAATCTAATTAACATTTGGAAATTATTTCAGAAAGAAAATTTCCAGGTGAAAAGAAATCAGTAAAGAAAGTATAATATGAAAACTCCCTCCCCAATTATTGACATATCTTATTTATAAAAAAAAGAACTAGAAAGAAAAATAAGCAAAACCTGCCTAACATGAAACTGGGAAACACTGCTCTCATCTCCAAAGCTACCCAACAGCTACTACACATGCCAGCCTTGTGTAGCTTAATTATACTTCCACCGAAACATGGAACACGCCGGGAGCGTCATCAGGTATGTAACTTTTCCAAAACCAATGCCTCTTCCAGACCCGATCCATCTCCTCCAAAGGTACATTCTTCGTCTCGGGCAACAGGAAGAAGATGAACAACGTCATTATAATCACAAATACTGCGAAGATGAGGAAGAGCACATACTTGAACTGGCATAGCATCATGAGAAACAGTTGTGCTATGATGAAGGTCCACAACAAGTTTACAGACACCACTATCGATTGTGCCGCCGATCGAATCTCCAACGGAAAGATCTCACTGGGCACCAGCCAGCCCAGAGGTCCCCAAGACCACGCGAAAGCGGCGACGTAAGTGCAGACCATCGCCAGAACGAGGTTGGCCGTCCCCTTGGAGAGAGAACCCACTCCGCTTGTCCCAAACGTCTTTGCTAATATTATGGCAATGAATACTTGGCTTATTAGCATCTGGAATCCTCCTTCTATAAAGAGTACCCTCCTGCCAAACTTATCCACTGTAGCAATGGAAACCAATGTAGCCACCACGTTGATGACCCCCGTGATGACGGCGGACATAAGTGAGGCATTGTCTCCGAAGCCGAGGGTCTTGAAGAGGACCGGCGCGTAGAACATGATGATGTTGATTCCGGTGAGCTGTTGAAAGGCAGGGATGAACATGGCCATCACCAGATGTGGGCGGTACCTCCTCTTCCTGATGTCGAGCCATCTATGTTCCACTTTGGCTGCAGCCTTGCTCGCCTCGATTATGTCCTGGAGCTCTTCCTCCACGTCGTCAGTTCCGCGAACCCTAGACAACGTCTCCCGTGCCTTATCCATGTGCCCCCTCTCGATAAGAGAGTTGGGCGTGTCCGGCAGCCACAGGGCTCCAAGGGTTATCATCACCGAGGGGACCCCTGCCAGTGCCAAGGAAACCCGCCACCCGTAGCCTCCCTTGATCTTGTTAGTTCCATAATTTATGAGATTGGCGACAAGGATGCCGATGGTGGTGGCGAGCTGGAACACCATGTTGAGGGCACCACGAAGCTTCGGAGGGGCCATCTCCGACAGGTAAAGGGGGACCACCTGATTAGCGAAACCTACGCCGACTCCCAGGAGTATGCGGCCGATGATCAGCATTATGATGTTCACGGCGGCGCCATTGAGGGCGGAGCCGGCGATGAATATGAGCCCCGAAATAAGCATGGTGATCTTGCGACCGAAGACGCGCGTTATGGTGGAGGCAAAGAAGGTGGCTATGAGTCCAGCGATGTAGAGAGAGGAGGTGAACGACGTCAGTAGCTGGCTGTCAAACTTGCAGTACATGTTGGAATCGTTGGCCGCTAGCTGAGCCTTGTAAACGGAAGGGAAGAATTTCTCCAAGAAAACGTCCATTGAGGTAACTCCTCCTGTACGTACGTACACATATGCATGAGATGATTAATTAAGAGAAAGTTGAAAAATATTGAAATATGAGTAATAATTACCTGAAATACCGATGTCGTACCCGAAAACAAGACCTCCAAATGCAGCGACTATGCAGGTGAGGACCACGAACACTGTTACCTTTGCTTGGTAGTCCTTCACTGCACCGCCGGACACCATCATTCCTCCCGCCATCTTCAATTCAATGATTAATTAATAGATAGATTTCTAATAAAATATAAATATATAGCTCCGTAAGTACTGTTTGTATGTTTCCTTCTGTTGCTTCAAATCAGCTCTAATCCAAATGGACTACTAAGAATCCACTAATTAAATGGAACATGGGAGGAACACTTTATTCATTTCACTTCAAACTCGGTGATCAGTACTGACTGTCCCATTGTTTTAATTACTACATACTTTGCTTAAATGGCCAGATAAAAATCTTGTTTATTTGGACAAGCGCTATTTTAGGATATTGTTAGAATTGCTGCATGACACAGAATGACAGTGCATGGTCAAAGGAGCGGGAATAGTTCCAGCTTGTGGTCCGTGTTGTATGCTATACCCGCTTTTTCTTACTTCTTCCCGGGAAACCATGCATAAATTTCCCTTTTCTCTCTCTTTCTTTATCTAATATTTACATCAAATACCGAGCATAAATATGTTATAGTATCCGACTTACAGAGCTGTACAATTAATCTTTTATTTTTTTCCAAAGAGCATTTGCTATCCTATTGATTTCATCTATCAGTACTGTTATTCATGTTTGATAACTACAAAGATTTGGTTTGCGATTGCTCCTGTTTTTTTAAAACTTGACAACATATATAAACAATTAATTTTGACAGCATGTGAAACACTATTGTTAAAAGTTCTACCAAAATTTAACTAATTTTTTATTTTTCTCTCTCTATAATTAAATTGTTGTTACCAAAAGTGTTGAACTGTTTTAAATTCCATGAAAAAAACAACAACATAAACACTCTTAAATAAGCAATATGCTAAACCCAACCTTAGTTGCTTATGAACCTCTTCTATATCTAGCCTTCAAGCTCAACCATGATTAACGCGTAATTTTCAAGGTTATATTTGCAAGGTTACAAAGGCAAGAATCTCTTACTGAGGTTGTATCTTCTCACATGTTTAGCTTTTAATTCTACTGATTAAGATTTTATTTCTCAAAGACTAGATAATACTACTACTAGTACATCTTTTACTTGAGTGCATGTACCTCTATTTTGCGTATATGTGCGTGCGCGCGCAATACTGATTTGGATATAAGGACCCGTTATGGTTATCATATCAACACTAAATATATTGTCAAATAGCGACAACTCTAGTGAGGGAACTTCCACAGAATATAAGAATATAAGCCTTCGCTAATCTAGCGATCGAGCACGACGGATAGGCAACTTAATTGTTCAATGTTAACAAATACATTACTCTATCGAACATTCATAGCCGTCAAAAATTCTCAGCAACGCCTTAGCGACAAATCTCTTCCATTGATAAGACACGATTAAGCACTACAAGAAAAAAATTTCTTTTACAATATTCAATCTATAATACCTCCTAAAAATGTTGTAAAAATAGGGGGTCTTCTACAACCTTTATTATAAAAACGTTGTAAAATACATGTACAAACAACGTTTTATATTCGAACGTTAAGGTTTCTACAATGGTCATTCACAAAAGTTGTATATTGCTGTCTTAAACAACCTTTTATTAATATTGTAATATTTATTAATTTTGACAACAATTATTTAATGTTGTCAAATTTATTAACTTTGACAATGTATTTAAAACATTGTAAAAATGTCATGTTCAACAACGTTTATCAACTGTTTTAAATTTTTTATGTTTCAAAATGTTTGTTTGATGTTGTGAAACTAATTTTATTTTACCACTTTATGTAAATGTTGTGTATGTAAATATCGTTTTACAATGTTTAAGAAACATTGTACAAGGGTTATATTTAACAACTTTTATAAGATATTGTAAAATATGTGTATTTCACAATGTTTAGACAATATTGTAAATTTTTCTTTAAAATGTTGCTAGGATCCTAGGATGATATTATTTGAAATGTTGGTCTTTTTAGGTGGAACATTTCCAAATCAATCCATGTAAAGTTTTTTTCATCTTTTTTTAGGATATATTTATTAAAGAACATTTAACTTGTGTGATGTTAGACATGTCTGAACTAATTACTATCATACATATATTATACATTTATGGTATAAACTTGTCTATTGGTTATCTTTGTTGATGAAAAGAAGAAATGGTGCTCCAAGTAATTCAAAATTTTATTCTTTTTTAATTTCATACAACTGTGGTATAATTTTGGAACTCATAGTCATTCTACATAGGAAAATTTTTGTAGGGTTGTCCACACCCCCAAACCCTCCTTCCTGGCCGAAAATGGATCTCCTCCCTCCTGGCCGATGGATCGCCGTCGGGGCAGCGAATGACGATCGACATCAGGACTTGAGGATCATGTTGTAGGTGATGGCATTGAGGGAGGCCCCGTTGACCTGGCAGTGCACGAGGGAGAGGATTGAGAGGGTGGAGTCAGGGTCACCAGACTTGCAGTAGCCATATATCATGACGTTGAAGATGATGACATTGGGGAAGGAGGTGGGGGAGGAGGCGGAGGAGAGGAGGAGGAGGTCGAGGATGCGGCGGGCAGGGCTGGTGCGGCCGAGGTGGTAGAGGCCGTAGATGAGGCTGGCCCAGAGGACGATGTCCCGGGAGAAGCGGCGGACAGAGGAGGCAGCGAACTCGAGATAGGGGAGGGCGCGATTGAGGTCGCCGTTGCTAACCAGGTGGTGGAGTTGCTCGTTTGTAGATGCGGAGGAGGATGTTTTATCATTAGACATGTCTTGGAAAGACTGTCAATTTTTTGACAGTCCTAAAGATGACATATTGTAAAAAAAATTGACAGTCCTTCCTACTAGAAGGCTTGTTAAAAATCTTGACAGTCTTGAATATTACAACATATTGTTTCTTGGGACTGTCAAAATTTTTAACTGTCTAGTATATTAGTAGGACTATCAAAAACGAAAAAATCTTGCATTTTTATTGCTCTATATTATTCCCTATGAGTTTTTCTACATGTTTAATTCTTGGTATTTTCGGCTTTGATACCTTGGTTGGAGTAGATCTAAGTTTCAAGTTTGGAGTTTACTTGGTTTTGATCTCTTAAAACTTGATGTTTTCCAAAACTAGTAGTTCCATTTTGATGAGCACTTGATTTCATGCGATTTTAAACTTTGCTCTGCTGGATTCAGACTTGAAATAAGAATTTCATGGAGAAAATAAGTTTTCAGACTTGGAGCTTTTCCATGGCTGAAACTATCTATTTTGGGACGAAGAAGTTCCATGCGCCCCACTTGGTATGAGGCCTGAACTTCTCGCTCCAAGTCAGCATGTGTCTATCTCATTGGACGCATGACTGAATTTGCACATGTGCCCCTTGGCTAAATGCATAGAACTTGAATGAATAAAAGTTCTCAAAAGTTCAAAAGATTTTATGCGGCCCAAATGTGTATATGGCCAAGAGGAGCATGCGGTTGAGTCATCCTTGCAGCCAGTGTGCTGCTATGCATTCCTCTTTCTTTTGAACGTAAGACTCAACACCGCCTTGGCATGAATTTTCATGATTTTGTCTTTTTCTTCTGACTCCCTTTCTTGACCAGTCACATCGGTCACTACTCTGACACGGCCAGTCACATCAGTCACTTCCCTGACCTTGCATTTATTGTATGTTACTCACCTTATCCCGAGGAGTGGACTTTGCATCTTGCATACGACCAGCTCTCCCATGCGGCCAGTGTGTTGCATGCGGCCAGCTCTCCCATGCGGCCAGTGTGTTGCATACAGCCAGCTCTCCCATGCGGCCAATGTGCTTAATGCGGCCATATTTTGCATGCGGCCAGCTCTTGCATGCGACCAGCTTATCCCATGCGCCTATGATACTTATAGTAGCTTAGCTTCTTATGATTTATTCTCTTATGGTTTAATTGTTTTCATTGTTTATCATATTCTGTTTAATTGTTAGGAATGCAAGCTTTCTCTAAATTGCTTATAACCCGAATTGTGACAACCTGCCAGAACCTGAAATTTCCTGAACATGGATTATATAGACCCTGCTAATCTTGAACTCCTGATACCAGACTTTTTCTGATATTCCTGATAATAGCTCATCGTATCGAGTTAACCTGACATGTACCGATACTCCTGATAGTGGCTCGACGAAGCACAATCCTGATATGATAGAATTTTCTGAACTAAAATGCTTAAATTGATAAGATAAATTCTCGTGGTTGATTTGCTTGCTCCTGTCCCGAATGTACTTGTCCAGCTACTGTATTGTCTATCATGCATCATGTCTAAGACAAATTCCTTAGCACCACGGTCAGAAATTCTTAATAACTTGCCCAGGATAACAACTAGAATAATGTATTAGAAGCATCTAGAGAGATTTTCTAGCAACATGCAATTCAGGTATCCTAGCGACACCTGAAAGATTTGGAGCTCTCTGTCGTAAGGGACACACTTCCAACACGTCGTCGAGTGTAGCATATTCATGTAAATTATTATACCTGATATAATCTATTATATGTATCCTTACGCCTAGATAACCCGGATAGTCTGCAGGGCATATGGCTGTATGGAATCTCAAACTGTATGTGTTAGTAACTAGGACTGTGATAACCCTAGTTAGCTAATGATAGCAAGCCATAGGGCATGGTTTACCATGATTGCTTGATTTATAGTCTAGTATAGTCCTGTCCTGATTTGTTTAACAACTAATCCAAAAATTGTAACCCGAGTACTGATTTCAGATATCCTTGTTTAAATACTCCGGAACTGTTTAACTGCTATTTTATCTACTAAACTTATTTAACTATTCCTTGTGATATTTCTTACTGATTTGTCTACATGCTGGTTTAGTTCCTAAGTTGGCTCCATTATGGTACTTGTTGTTTTAGGGTCTGACCCCGCTGGTTTTGTATTGCTAGATTTCGGAGCAGGACCACAGGATCTTTCATATTTTCTGTCTCAAGATGGTGAACACCAGGAGCACCCGAGGACATGAGTGTGTTTCTTATTCATCAACCACTTGATCTTGTACTTATACTTTTGAGACGTTTGGCCACCGAGCAGGTGTTTAGCTCGTATTTTGGAACTTGATATTCTAGCCTGCGGGCCTACATGTAAAGCATGTTCTAGACTATAGCTAGAGGTGATCATGTAATATTGTACTCTTGCTAGTTCTTCATTTTGTAACTAGCTTCATGATCATCTATGTACGTATAGTTTGGGACGCCTTACTATTATAAGTTTGGTGATCATACATCTTGTAACTTGTTGCTTGCTTGAGATTGAGACACCTAGGATTCTTGACCTAGGTATGACTGTTGGATTGTAGATGTCACTACCACTTTTATGATTGAGAGTATTTTGGTCATTTCATAATTATTAATTATCGTGCATCTTAAATATTTATTTATTGTATTATTTATTTATTGTTAGATGTTACATTATATCTTTGGACTTGTGTTAGTGGAACTAACTATATTAGAATTGATTCATGGACCAACATTTATGTTAGCTAGACTTGAGCCCAACCACAAGCCCAATTTATTAAGTTAATTATTTAATTAGTCAAACCATTAGGATTAGAACCTTCCTTCCTTAATCATTTTCTTCATGTCAAAACCATAGGGGTAAAATAGACATTGTATATTTCTTGGAGGCCAAGGAGGGGCCGGCCACTATTTAAGGGAGAGGAGTTTCTCCCTCATCTCTTTCTTCATTCCAAATTTAGATCTAGAAATTTTCTTTCCTAAAATTTTCCTTTTCTACACCAATCCCTACCCAAATTCTCTTACAATTCTTTCTCTACTCACTATTAGAGGCTATTGGAACAAGAAGGAGGCAAGGATCTACAAGGAGGTGAAGAGTACATAAGTTGAGGGCTCTTTGCATCCAATTGGAGACTTGCAATAGGAATTCATCTCCCAATAGGTACAATTCAGTTTTTTTCTCTTCTAATTAGACTATAAATGTGTAGTTTATTCAATAGGAACCCATATATATACTCAGGCTACCTATATGAAGAAGAATTGACTACTATGGTGTAAATCCCCTCACCCAAAATTAGGCCTACTTGGCTTAGATAGTAAAACTAGGGCCAGTTTGTATCCAATTGGAAATAGGACACAAAAGCCATTGCCTACCTATAAATTTTACACTTTTGCCCTGGACATGACCGCCTTCTATTCTGACCTTTGTGTAACTTATAATTATGCTCTCTTGTGCTACATTTTAGTCGCACAATATTAGTCGCAGACGTTTGTATTTAATTCTAAATAATTCTAAACTTTGTATCGTTGTGCGTTCCAATCGAAATTGGAGACACAATCTTGATCCGCTTTGTAAAACCCCTAATTTTAATAAACCGTATTAATTATTTAATTTATTTATAGTAACTATTAGCTAATTAGAAGAAATAAAATTTATTGGGATTTTATTTTTAGGTAATTATGCAATAGAGGATTTTATGGAGCGACCATAATTTTACCCTAATTATTTCCATGTAGGAGACATTGTGGACAGTTGATAGATTAATTGTATGATCTAAAATAAATTTCTAGAATTATATATATATATATATATATATATATATATATATATATATATATATAGAGAGAGAGAGAGAGAGAGAGAGAGAGAGAGAAAGAGAGAGAGAGAGAGAGTTTATTATAAAATGAAAATAGAATAGAATAAAAGAAAATAGAAAAGAAATAAGTAATAGAATAAAAGAAAAAGAATTCTAAATGAATACTTAACCCAAACCCATATCCTAACCCAAACCCACCTAACCGCTACCCACACCCGGTTAAACCCATAACAACAACAGTAGCTAACTTAATACCCGCGCGCACCGTTTGCTACTCCCCGACCTATATATATACTGTTCATTGTAAACAGCAAACCCTAACCCTAAACTTATCATTTTTATCCCCTCGACACCCTGCGACCGCCGACCTGATGACGACAGCCGCCACCGGAGCACCACCCCGTGAGCAGCTGTTCGCCGTTCGAACCCGCATAACCGCGCACCGCGATAGCAGTTTGAACAGCTACGTACCCCTGTTTACGACTCGTTTTTTGCGCCATCGCTCGACCAAAATTGATCCCGTCTTTACCGGTACATTCATGACCTATCCCCTTCCAATACTGTACATTAGTTTATCTCGAACAACGCGTAACCCTAGGCAAAAATAGCGACCAAGTTGGCAAAAAATGACAACTTTTAGAACACAGAAAACTACGGTAACTACCCATGTTTACGGACTCGTGTCTCCCACCACAGAGATCCGAATTTAGTTTTTCTTTTTGGTATGCGAAGATCACCTAACCTAGATTAATTTTTGTCAATCACAATATTTTATTATTTGCTGTATGTAGAATTAAAACAGATTGAAAATCCCAAAAAAATCTACTTTTTCCAATTTCCAAAATTTGTGATACGGAGCACGCCCCGCAAAACGGGACCGCCCCGTCACATACCAAGTGCACCGCAAGGTGCGCACGGTATACCCGGACGTATGGGCTTTCACAGAAACTGATTTGGACGCGTGTGCGCGTCGAAATCAGCCCGTGTCCTCGAAAATTCTCCGTATCGTGACTTTTGCAAAATCTCGCGCCATTTAGTGTACGCTCGTCAGAATGCGACAAAACTTACGTCATTGGACTCGTGGTATCACGCTGGTCCTGTGACCAATTTTTATGCAATTATGAGATAGTTGACCAAGTTGCCTATTGGCGGGCCCTACGGTTGACTTTTTGGGCAAATTTGTGTTCGGCTCACCGGAATCCAAAATTGGACATACCTTGAGTTCGTACTGACTATAGAGTTTATTTGACCTATAATTTGTCCCATTTAGAGACCTTTACCCTTGGCACACTTTTCGGTGCAAAGTGGGCCACATGTGGACCCCACTTTAACCAAAAATTACCGTTTTGCTCCTGTGTCCAAATTGGACGAAAGGGTAGTGATTTTTAGCTATTTCGCTGATTTCGGAAATGTTGGTGATGTCTATTTTAGCATCCGAAGATATTTGTTTGGAGGCCGTAGTTCCTGATCCCGTGTCCTTGACATCTGGACGTTACATTTTGCAGCTCTCTTGCCAGGCAAGTATACCTTGCCATTGTACTATAATTTATATTTCATATGATGCATGTATCTTTATTTCTGTCATTTAGTTTATATATTTTTAACTGCTATATAAACTGCACATCCAAGGAAACTTGGGTTCAATGACAATATCGTCGTATTCTGTTTTTATTATATATATGCATGTGACCTAGTTTATGAGACTACCCTATTATCATGAGGCATTCTTAGATTTTATTGGCCGTGACACATTTCTTACACGAGTTATGAGTCTCATATAGATCACGGACTTGCGTGACGGGTCTGGCCTCCTGTACGTATGGCCGTGCGTTAGGGATAACTGCTATTAGAAACTTTGCATGCTAGAAGATTTAGCAGTTATTAGTGGTCCATGGACATAGCCTATTGTAGTACGGTGGTCCAATCCTTGTCCTCGTTTGGTTGCAGGGTTGGGCCATTGTACTAAAGATAGGCTATGAACCAAATCGTGTCATGGATGTGACATACTTAGAGCATGGGGTGGAGAGAACAACAAGTACCGCATTTGGGCTCCTTTGTACTTTCCTTTTGTAACCCGGAAGCTCCGCTCGAGATACGAGCAGTGATGACCCCTATATATTATCAGGCGGCCTCTGCCGTTCAAAAGACGACATGCTTTGTAGGCCCCTGATTCTCCGAGAGAATCATGCCAATCCCATTTATGGCCAGATAGCCCACTTCTTAGAAAGTTGTTCTCAAACTGCATTCACATAGATGGTTAGGCGACCCAGTGGACATTTATTTATAGTACTTTATTGGCATGCTTCTATCTATCTTGTTATGTCCCCCTGAGGACCTGGTCCCTTTCCAGGTGTAGCTGTTCATGTGTATTCGCAGAAGCACAGATCCGGACTGGTACTTATATATTCGAGGAGGTCTTCTCTTTGAGTCTCAGTGCTTGTTAGTGTTGTACATATATTATGTTGCTTTTATATTCGAGTTGTTAGTGGATTTGTTTCCATCCGACTATTATCTTTAGATACTTCATATTGAGATCTAGTATATAGATATTGGTTATATAATTATATTTTATTTTCTGTGGATGAGATTTAGATTATGCCTGTGACTTGTGATAGATTTATACCACTTGTGGATTTGATATTCATATTACAACGTACGTATGGGTTTTGGTTTCTATATATTGGAGTTGCCATATCCATGCGGCTGACATGCTTACGTGTCCTAGTCCTACATATTTTGGGGCTGGGGTGTGACATATTTTTAGTGGTGGCCCATGCAGGTCGAGAGTATATTGTCTCGGTTATGTTACTGTACCGAGCAAGCCTGCAATTAGGATTAGAGTATAGGATCTCATCCACAATTGACTATGACTCATCCTCTTTCCAATCTGTTCTATCTAAATAATCGTATCCTGCTTGATCCCTGTGCTTCCTTAATAGTTCCTTGAGTATGGCCCCCTCCTAGAATATAAAAGTCCCTGTTGTTAGATAATAAGTAGGGTAACCTTTCTATTAAGAGTATAACTAGATATTGATACATCACTAAGTTTAGACTACCTAATGAACCATAGCATCCCTTACCTGTAGATGGATTGGCCATTATCCCTTGATAATTAGGGATGACTTGAAAGTAGTATAGACACTACTAGAGTTAGTTAGAAATTTGACCATAGTGTTTGACCCTAGCATTGAGGAACCAATAGAAATCCAAGGTTGAATATTAGGACCAAACTTAACTTTCATAGTGAGATAATATTAGAACTATAAATTTAGCTCCTTGTCTTATTATTAAGCAGACAGTACCTTAGGAAGCCAAGAGGAATAAATATAATATTTTCCTTGATCATACCTTGAACACAGAGATTAGCATACCACCCTTCCTTAGGAAACCATGATCTTATCTAGAGTCTTTCAATTTTAATTTCATATCTTGTTTCTCTGCAACCTTAACGTTCGCTAATTGTGCGACGACTAAATTACGTTCTTCTTTTCTTCATCTTTTAACTCGTGCCACCTGACACTTCTGATTATAGATCGAGTGATTTTATTCTATGTTATGATATATAGTTTGCTAAGGTTATAGTTGTAATCTTGAATTTTGAATTATGTGCCTTGTAGTTAGAACCTGATAGTTGAGTTGTTCATTAGATTGTGATAATTATCCTCTAGTTGTAGATCATGTAATTTGTACCCCCACCTCGATACAAGTTATATCCTATTTCACTTGAGAGCCAGCAACCCTTCCATTCTCAATATTGATACCTTTGTTCTATAAGCACTATGACTAAGACTTAAGATAACCATTACCTATATAATATAATATGAGACCTTAATGAGTACCAAGATCTTTTCCGCATATACCCCAATAAGAGTTTCTGCTTTAATTATAAGTGCAAAGTTATTTTGTAGAATCTCCTTTAAGGCAGTTACAGTATTAGTTTAATTTTTTTTAAGTTGAGTAGTATGCCTCACAACCTAGTAACACATAGTCCTCTTGACCCATTAATGAAGTGTAACTGAATGACATTAACTGTATGCTAGCATAAGAAGATAATATTTATTCAAACTATAGAACTTAGAAGCCCATACCCCTATTTGGTCTACTAGCGACTTAGACAAGGAGTTAGTATGACAACTGTAGAGATTGTAGAGTCTTATCTTTTTTGGTGAACTTAAAATATTTTGTACATTCTTTCATCATAATCCAGCGTATTTATATTTTCTATACTACCTTGACTTATGCTGCTATTATAGCCTAGTTTTGCAAGCTTACTCTTCTATCGAGCTTGATCATGATATATGTATTATTAGGTCGACACACTAATACATTTCAGAATCAGTGTATTACGGTCTGATCAACCTTAGTGCGCTTGGTTCGCCCTTCACAATACTACTTTACGTGGATTGAGATATATAGTTGACTAGTAGACGAATATACTTGCCCCTAGACGTGTCTGAGAATATCATATCGATTACATAACTGTACTGATACGAGCATGCAAATAGGAATATAAATTACCAAAGTAGATTTCAATCTACAACTGCCTTGACAATTACCATTTGAATTCTTTAAACGCCTTGATCCCCATACTTGTATTCTATTACCTCCCCCTTGAACTCTTCATTATTGTTCTCTGTCTTCCCCTATTTTGGAAAGACGAACCTCGTGCTTGGTATAAGTTTGATATACAAATAGTACTAGATATACCGCATAGGCCAATCACATTACTTGATGATTATTTTTCGTAATTAAGGGCATATCATAGTGATACCTTTGGTGCTAAAAACTTTGAGGATTGCATAACATGATTAAATATTTGAGGAATAGTTTTCTTAAATGTATAGTCTTATGAGATAGATGGGTAAATTCTAAGTTGGGTAGAAACTGCATTGTTAAACTTAAGGAGAATTCTTTTAGATAGTGATCAATTGAGATTAAATAGAGAAACGCTACCATAGTTTAATTTCGAGGACGAAATTATTTTAAGTTTGGTAGATTGTAAATCTTCTCACCCAAAATTACGCCTACTTGGCTTAGATAGTAAATCTAGGGCCAGTTTGTATCCAATTGGAAATAGGACACGGTATTTTATTTAATTTTATAATAATTATATCACTTAATGCACCTTCTGTTGCTTCGATAATTGGAGTACTACACTAGCCATTGCCTACCTATAAATTTCACACTCTTGCCCTAGACATGACCGCCTTCTATTCTGACCTTTGTGTAACTTATAATTATGCTCTCTTGTGCTACATTTTAGTCGCACAATATTCGTCGCAGACGTTTGTATTTAATTCTAAATAATTCTAAACTTTGTATCGTTGTGCGTTCCAATCGAAATTGGAGACACAATCTTGATCCATTTTGTAAAACCCCTAATTTAATAAACCGTATTAATTATTTAATTAATTATTTAATTGATTTATAGTAATTATTAGCTAATTAGAAGAAATAGAATTTATTAGGATTTTATTTTTAGGTAATTGTGCAATAGAGGATTTTATGGAGCGACCAAAATTTTACCTTAATTATTTCCATGTAGGAGACCTTGTGGACAGTTGATAGATTAATTGTATGCTCTAAAATAAATTTTTAGAATTATATATATATATATATATATATATATATATATATATATATATATATATATATATATATAGAGAGAGAGAGAGAGAGAGAGAGAGAGAGAGAGAGAGAGTTTATTATAAAATGAAAATAGAATAGAATAAAAGAAAATAGAAAAGAAATAAGTAATAGAATAAAAGAAAAAGAATTCTAAATGAATACTTAAACCCAAACCCATATCCTAACCCAAACCCACCTACTCGCTACCCACACCCGGTTAAACACATAACAGCAGCAGTAGCTAACTTAATACCCGCGCGCAGCGTTTGCTACTCCCCGACCTATATATGTCACGTCCCGATCCCGTGGAATCGATAGTCGTCCCCGGGCATGACCACCGTGCGGGCCTAGGTTGCGCACCGCACAAGGCTAAGTATTTTGTTTTGCATAGCGAGCACATATTCAGAGTACGCAAATAATTGAAACACATATTGAAACATGGAAAAGTTCTCTTTTATTGATAATATGAACATCTATTACAAACTCCTTGAACTGAGTCATAAGGATTGCCTCTATGGGCTTACAAAAGTGTTGACACAAAATAAGATAGCAGTCCTGTACATTACATCCTTACTAAACTCAAAATATAAGACCTTGTGTCGGAACGACTGCTTTGCCACGAATTTGCATGTTTACTTGGTGGCTAGCTTCTTCAAAATTCTTCTTCAAAAGGTTGGCACGGTCGAGGCGTGCCTACAGCTTGGACTGGATTGGGGGTTTGTCTCCTGCTCCTCGCTCGGCTCTCCTTAGCGTGGGGAACCTGTTTCAACGAGGGTCAGTATATCGAAACGTACTGGTGAAGGCAAGCTAACCCAACTATACCAATCAATACGTTGTTTTAATGAAGCATGCATATTTGTGGGTTTCTATCTTGCCTTAGTTCATTTTACAGCAAGACATAGATATAGAATCATTGAAATAACTCGCCACCGTTCGGTGACATTTACCTGCCCGTCTGAACCACCTGCATAATACTTACCTTGCCTTCCCTACCAAGAAGACACAAGTTAGTAGCAACAGGTTTAAATATACGAGAGGAAATCACTGGCACGTTGCCATAATGGACGGGCTAGTCTCAGTACGGAGTGCCGTGCGACGTATAGATCAGAATGTCCCAAGGCATTCCGTCCTATAGCAGGCGACTATCATGAGTTCCGTCCAGATCGGATCGGTGCCGGTGCCCCAGCGACCGTCTGCAGGAACAAGACCTTGTGCACAAGTTGTCCGTGATCAACGCAGTACACTAAGTTAGCATCGAGGCAAATCAGGGCATATCAGGAGCATGGCAGTAACATGCAAGATTTACTTTAGCATAGTCTTCCTGTTGAGTTATTGCATTGAAAATGAGTTCTATACATAGCATAGTTTTAAGAAGAAATATACATTCTAACTTATATTTATGCATATGACGAACATTCCAAACGAGCAAGCATATAAGTAAGTAACCGTTCACAAGTTTCATTTGACAAGCAATATTTCCCAAGTCTATTCCCTTATTATCTTGATATCTTTTAGTTATTTACTTGGTATCATTTGATCGGGGCAAGCACGAACACAAGATTTAGATGTGAAGACTAGCAAGAAGGGCTAGCTAATCGGGTTGGTAGCCACTCACTTTAGTAGTTGGAAGGAAAAAGAAAAGAAGTGCTTTAGGAGTCCGCTCGAGCGACGCCTACTGCCAGATCACTTGTATTGACACGAACAGCT
Organism: Iris macrosiphon; assembly: GCA_036927795.1. Taxonomy (NCBI): domain Eukaryota; kingdom Viridiplantae; phylum Streptophyta; class Magnoliopsida; order Asparagales; family Iridaceae; genus Iris; species Iris macrosiphon. The sequence continues at coordinate 90,514,136 of JAYESA010000011.1, read as the reverse complement.
GATCAGTACTTCTTTCTCTCTTTCTGTTATCGGAATTGAAGTGCAGTCCTAAGAACGAAAGCAATGAAATCTATCAAAACCGTTCAAGAAAACCCAAGCAAATCCGAAAACCAACTCAAGGCACGAAAGCAACAAGCGACAGCGAAAACTAGGCAACAAAGAATGCAGCGGAGAGGTCCCTCCTGACTCTGCCGCTAAGTCGATCCCGGGGGCACGGTCCACTGAATATGGGAATCGATTCCGAAGAGACAAATCCATAACGAAGATGAGTTCTTGATTCAATCTATCCCGATCGAACGATACCGTCTTGTATTTCTTAGCCACGCTCCCCGAATAGGGAGAACGGGGCACCACATCCTACCCAACTAATTGGAAGTTTCGTCCTGAAACTTAAGGAATAGAACCTACCATTAGGAAATAATGAGGAGAACCGTTCCCTCATATCAGATTCGAGCTCCCAAGTAGATTCTTCGACAGAGTGATTCCGCCAAAGCACACGCACTAGAGGAACCGAACCGGTCCGAAGCAGCTTTTCTTTTCTATCCAAAATTTGTACCGGTTGTTCTACATACGTCAAGTCGGGCTAAAGGTTCAGTTGTCCCAGGTCTACCACGTGGCTTGGATCGTACACATATTTTCTAAGTTGGGAAACATGGAATATATCATGTACGTCAGATAGGGATGGTGGTAGGGCAATCTGATAAGCAACTGAGGCAACCCGCTTTAGTATTTTGAACGGGCTGACAAATCGTGGACTTAGCTTTCCCTTCGCTCCGAACCTGTTGACCCCTCGCATGGGCGAGACCTTGAGGAATACCCGGTCGCCTACTTGAAACTCTAGCGGTCTCCGATGAACATCCGCATAGCTCTTCTGATGACTTTGAGCTATCTTTAATCTGTCCCGAATTAGCCGAACTTTCTGGACGGTCTGCTCCACGAGTTCAGGGCCAAGTACTTGCCGTTCACCAACTTTGTCCCAGCAGATCGGAGATCGACACTTCCGCCCGTATAGCGCCTCATACGGCGCCATTTGAATGCTTGATTGATAACTATTATTGTAAGCAAATTCGGCTAGAGGTAGATGAAGGTCCCAACTAGTCTTCGTGTCCAAGGTGTAGAGTCGCAGCATGTCTTCGAGGATCTGGTTGACACGTTCGGTTTGGCCGTCGGTCTGTGGATGGTAGGCGGAGCTAAACTTTAACTTTGTCCCCATTGCTGACTGCAGGCTTCCCCAGAAATGTGATATAAATTGACCATCTCTATCGGGGACTATAGATACAGGCACGCCGTGGAGTCGAACGATTTTGTTGAGATATATCTGAGCCAGGCGGTCGGCACTCCAAGTAGATTTGATAGGCAGAAAGTGAGCTGACTTGGTGAGTCGATCGACGATAACCCAGACTGCATCATGTCCCCGTTGCGTCCTCGGCAAGCCAACAATAAAATCCATCGTTATATCATCCCATTTCCACTCTGAAATAGCAAGGTTCTGAAGCTCTCCGCCTGGTTTCTGGTGTTCGGCCTTCACTCGTTGACAAGCCATGCAATACGACACAAACTGTGCCATATCCCGTTTCAAGCCGTGCCACCAAAACGTCTTGTGAAGATCCCGATACATCTTAGTGCTACCCGGATGAGAAGTATAACTAGCATAGTGAGCTTCAGTGAGTATCTCTTGTCTGAGGGCCGCGTCGTTCGGAACGCACAGTCTTCCCTTTACTCGAAGCATCCCATCCGTGCTTACCGCAAAGTCGGACGCCTTTCCTGCCAAGATGAGGGCATGAATCTTCTGCAGGAACGGGTCGTCCTTCTGAGCGGCCTTCACTTTGTGTAACAAGTCGGGTTCGAGGCGCAGTTGAGCTACTTGCGCCCACTTCTTATATCTTATTTTTAGTGTAATACCCAGTGATTCAAGATCTCGGCGCAGCCTATCATCAATAACCAAACTCCCTATAAACACTCGACTCGACGCGTCAGCTACTACGTTTCCCTTTCCAGGTGTGTATCTGATCGTGAGATCGAAGTCGCTTAGGAGTTCAAGCCATCGCCGCTGCCGAAGATTCAAATCCTTTTGAGTGTACAAATATTTCAAGCTCTTATGGTCCGTATAAATCTCACACGGCACGCCATAAAGATAGTGACGCCACAGCTTCAATGCAAACACTACCGCGGCAAGTTCAAGATCGTACGTTGGGTAGTTCTGCTCGTGTGGCTTTAGCTGTCTAGAAGCGTAGGCTATCACTTTGTCTCGTTGCATCAGGACACATCCCAGACCCTTTCCTAAGGCATCACTATATATTTTAAAGTCATCCGGTCCGTTCGGCAGAGTGAGAATTGGTGCTGAGATGAGGCGCTGCTTTAACTCCGTAAACGAAGCTTCGCAGTCGTCCGTCCAAGAAAACTTTGCACCCTTCCGTGTCAACTGAGTCAAAGGTGAAGCAATTCTAGCAAAATTTTGTATGAACCTACGGTAGTACCCTGCCAGTCCAAGAAAACTTCGGATGTCGCTAGCTGACTCCGGTCGTTTCCACTGCGTGATTGCTTCTATCTTCTTCGGATCAACTGAGATGCCTTCCGAGGAGATAATATGCCCCAAAAATGAGATACTGTCTAGCCAAAATTCTGATTTGCTTAATTTGGCATACAACTTGTGGTCTCGAAGGATTTGTAGCACCATCCGCAGGTGTCCTGCGTGCTCATCCCTAGTCTTCGAGTACACTAAGATGTCATCGATAAACACCACCACGAATTTATCGATGAAGGGCCTAAATACACGGTTCATCATATCCATGAATGCAGCAGGAGCATTCATCAGTCCAAACGGCATTACTGAAAACTCGTAATGGCCGTAGCGGGTTCTGAAAGCCGTCTTGGGCACGTCTTCTGGTTTAATCTTCAGCTGGTGGTAATCCGAGCGAAGATCGATCTTAGAAAACACGGTTGCCCCTTGTAACTGATCGAACAAGTCATCTATTCGTGGCAGAGGATATTTGTTTCTAAGTGTGACCTTGTTCAATTCTCTATAGTCAATGCAGAGGCGTAGAGTTTCGTCCTTTTTCTTCACAAAGAGCATAGGAGCGCCCCAAGGAGACACGCTCGGACGGATGAACCCGCGATCAAGTAATTCCTGGAGTTGACACTTTAATTCATTCAGCTCTGCAGGAGCCATTCTGTACGGAGGCTTAGAAATCGGCTGTGTATTTGGAAATGTGTCGATAGTGAATTCAATCTCTCGGTCTAGCGGCATACCGGGTAGTTCGCTCGGAAACACATCGGAGAACTCTGCCTCAACGGAAGTAGACTCGACGTTTGCGTAGTCCTGCCGTGTGTCCCGAACCGATGCTAGGAATCCCTCGCAGCCTGTGTAGAGCATTCGTCGAGCAGATTTTGCTAAAATCACCATGCAGGCCCTGGTCGCATCGTTCGCTGGACTACTGGTGTAACAGAACACGGCTTCTCCGGGCAGACGGAAAACGACTCGCTTCTCTGCACACTCAATAGTTGCCGCGCATGCGCCTAGCCAGTCCATTCCCAAAATGATATCATAGTCCTGTACATCAAGAACTAAAACATCAAGTGACAGCTTCCTCTCCCCAATATAGATATAACCGCCTAGGCATGCTGAACAGACAGGTATTTTTGTACCGGATGGGGTGCTAACGCTTAAATCTAAATACAACGGAGTCATTTTGACATTGTTCTCCATGGCAAAGTTTGTAGAAATAAAGCTATGGGTTGCACCTGAATCAAATCGAACACGAGCAGGTATATTATTGAAAAGCAAAGTACCTGACACGACGGTATCTGAAGCTAGAGCTTCTTCCCGTATCATGGTATAGACCCGGCCCTGAGCTTGATTACGCCCTTGTTGAGGCGCCACTCGATTTGCCTGAGGTGCCGGCGTCTGATTCTGCTGTTGTGGTGGGGAGAGCGGGCAGCTGCTAATTTGATGGGTTGGATCGCCGCAATGGAGGCAAGTCCCAAGCTTGCGGCGACAATCCTTCTCGATATGCCCTGGCTTCCTGCAAAAGTTGCAGGTCTTGTTGGTGTCTCCATGCTATTTACCGCCGTTATTTGGACGCTTTGCAGCGTTGTTTCCTCTATCATTGTCTTGGCGTTTGTGATTAGAAGTTTGCACAGCGCCGGCGGTAACGTAAGGATACTACGGTTCCAGGGAGAGGGCATGGTTTAAGACTTCTCTCATCGTCTGATACTGCGGAACGGCTACGTGCCCGTGGATGCCAGGACGTAGCCCTCCTTCGAATCGTCTAGCACGACTCGCTGCATCCGGTAGATAAGCGGTAGCAAATTTGGCCAGTTTGTTGAATTCTGCCGAATATTGCTTTACCGTTATGCTGCCCTGCCGGAGTTGAACAAATTCATTTTTCCGTTGACGGCGTACAGGTGGGGGTATAAACTCCTCCTCAAACGTGGCACGAAAAGTCATCCACGCGATCGTCTTCTCTCCATGGCCAGGTTGAAGAGATCGTCGATGCACGTCCCACCAGTCGTGCGCATTGAGGCAGAGCAGTAATTGGGCACAGGTGATGCGCTTGTCTTCCGGCACTTCTAGGAGAGAAAAATGATCTTCAAGCTCGGCGAGCCAATATAGGGCCACGATCGGGTCCTCAGTCCCGTTAAATGGCGTGTTGCAGACCTTCTTGAAGTTACCAAAGGTGAAGGCAGTCACTTCCCTCATCCTTGGCACTAGCGGTGTTTCGACTTCAAGCGCTGGCTACTCCACTGGTGTAGCTGTCGTTGCGGCAGAATGGTTGGAGGCCAGGGTCTGAATAAGCTGCTGCAGGGTATCTACCTGCTTTTGTTGGACTGAGAGCCGGGCCTCTAGGTTGCTCTCGAACTTGGCTTGGCGGGCATCATCCCTCTGTCGTTGCTCCGTGAACATTTGCATCACCTGCTGAAGTGAATCTGATCGAGACATGCCCCGTTGGCTCCGAGAGCTTCCTGAAGTTCCGGAACTGCTCTCCTGAGTCTTTGTCTCGCCTGGCGCTAGCGCTGATGGTTGCGCTTGCATCGTTCCTTGAAAGGAAGGTAATTTACATCAGGATCATAAGGTATTATGGACTTATTGCATGAACGTATCTCATTTTGGCCTTAACGAGTTTAGGAGTTCGCACAGGGATTTATTGTTAAAGGAACTTTTCCAGTTCAAGAGTCAAAGGAACTTGAATCTGTGCTCTGACACCAATATGTCACGCCCCGATCCCGTGGAATCGATAGTCGTCCCCCGGGCGTGACTGCCGTGCGGGCCTAGGTTGTGCACCGCACAAGGCTAAGTATTTTGTTTTGCATAGCGAGTACATATTCAGAGTACGCAGATAATTGAAACACATATTGAAACATGGAAAAGTTCTCTTTTATTGATAATATGAACATCTATTACAAATTTCTTGAACTGAGTCATAAGGATTGCCTCTATGGGCTTACAAAAGTATTGACACAAAATGAGATAGCAGTCCTGTACATTACATCCTTACTAAACTCAAAATATAAGACCTTGTGTCGGAACGACTGCTTTGCCATGAAGTTGCATGTTTACTTGGTGGCTAGCTTCTTCAAAATGCTTCTTCAAAAGGTTGGCACGGTCGAGGCGTGCCTACAGCTTGGACTGGATTGGGGGTTTGTCTCATGCTCCTCGCTCGGCTCTCCTTAGCGCGGGGAACCTGTTTCAACGTGGGTCAGTACATCAAAACGTACTGGTGAAGGCAAGCTAACCCAACTATACCAATCAACACGTTGTTTTAATGAAGCATGCATATTTATGGGTTTCTATCTTGCCTTAGTTTATTTTACAGCAAGACATAGATATAGAATCATTGAAATAACTCGCCACCGTTCGCTGATATTTACCTGCCCGTCTGAACCACCTGCATAATACTTACCTTGCCTTCCCTGCCAAGAAGACACAAGTTAGTAGCAACAGGTTTAAATATACGAGAGAAAATCACTGGCACGTTGCCATAATGGACGGGCTAGTCTCAGTACGGAGTGCCGTACGACGTATAGATCAGGACGTCCCAAGGCATTCCGTCCTATAGCAGGCGACTATCATGAGTTCCGTCCGGATCGGATCGGTGCCGGTGCCCCAACGACCATCCGCAGGAACAAGACCTTGTGCATAAGTTGTCCGTGATCAACGTAGTACGCTAAGTTAGCATCGAGGCAAATCAGGGCATATCAGGAGCATGGCAGTAACAAGCAAGATTTACTTTAGCATAGTCTTCCTGTTGAGTTATTGCATTAAAAATGAGTTCTATACATAGCACAGTTTTAAGAAGAAATATACATTCTAACTTATATTTATGCATATGATGAACATTCCAAACGAGCAAGCATATAAGTAAGTAACCGTTCACAAGTTTTATTTGACAAGCAATATTTCCCAAGTCTATTCCCTTATTATCTTGATATCTTTTAGTTATTTACTTGGTATCGTTTGATTGGGGCAAGCACGAACACAAGATTTAGATGTGAAGACTAGCAAGAAGGGCTAGCTAATCGGGTTGGTAGCCACTCACTTTAGTAGTTGGAAGGAAAAGGAAAGAAGTGCTTTAGGAGTCCGCTCGAGCGACGCCTACTGCCGGATCACCTGTATTGACACGAACAGCTGATCAGTACTTCTTCCTCTCTTTCCGTTATCGGAATTGAAGTGCAGTCCTAAGAACGAAAGCAATGAAATCCATCAAAACCGTTCAAGAAAACCCAAGCAAATCCGAAAACCAACTCAAGGCACGAAAGCAACAAGCGACAGCGAAAACTAGGCAACAAAGAATGCAGCGGAGAGGTCCCTCCTGACTCTGCAGCTAAGTCGATCCCGGGGGCACGGTCCACTGAATATGGGAATCGATTCTGAAGAGACAAATCCATAACGAGGATGAGTTCTTGATTCAATCTATCCCGATCGAACGATACCGTCTTGTATTTCTTAGCCGCGCTCCCCAAATATGGGGAACGGGGCACCACAATATATATACTGTTCATTATAAACCACAAACACTAACCCTAAACTTATCATCTTTATACCCTCGACACCCTACGACCGCCGACCTGACGACGACCGCCGCCACCGGAGCACCACCCCGCGAGCATCCGTTCGCCGTTCGAACCCGCGTGACCACGCACCGCGACAACAATTTGAACAACGACGTACCCCTGTTCACAACTCATTTTTTACGCCATCGCTCGACTAAACTCGATCCCGTCTTCACCGGTACGTTCACGACCTATCCCCCTTCCAATACTGTATATTAGTTTATCTCGAACAGCGCGTAACCCTAGGCGAAAACAGCGACCAGGTTGGCAAAAAAATAATAACTTTTAGAACACAGAAAACTGCGATAACTACCCATGTTTACGGACTCGTATCTCCCACCACAAAGATCCGAATTTAGTTTTTTTTTGGTATGCGAAGACCACCTAACCTAGATTAATTCCTTTCAATCATAATATTTTATTATTTGCTATATGTAGAATTAAAACATATTGAAAACCCCGAAAAGAACCTACTTTTTCTAATTTCTAAAATTTACGATACGGAGTGCGCCCCACTAAATGGGACCGCCCCATCGTGTACCAAGTGCACCGCAAGGCGCATATGTATACCCGGATGTGTGGACTTTCGCGGAAACTGATTTGGACGCGTGTGCGCGTCAGAATCAGCCCGTGTCCGTAAAATTTTTCCGTATCGCTACTTTTGTAAAACCCCACGTCATTTAGTGTACGCTCGTCAGAATACGACAAAACTTGCGTCATTTGACTCGTGGTATCCCGCTGGTCCTGTGACCCAATTTTTATGCAATTCGGAGACAGTTGACCAATACGCCTATTGGCGGGCCCCACGGTTGACTTTTTGGACGAATTTGTGTCCGGCTCACCGAAATCCAAAATTGGACATACCGTTGAGTTCGTACTGACTTTAGAGTTTGTTTGACCTATAATTTGTCCCATTTAGAGACCTTTACCCTTGGCACGCTTTTCGGTGCAACGTGGGCCACTTGTGTCACGCCCCGGTCCCACAGGGCCGTTCGTCCTCGCTTTGGTCCCTACGGAACCGATCGTCCTCGCACGGGCGTGATGCCGTGCAAGCCTAAGATGTGCTTGCACAAGGCCAAAGCTTTGAACAAGGGCAAGTAAGCTATTCAATACTGAAGCAGCGGCACATAACATTGCAGAAAAGTAAAGAACACAATGGCATAAGAAAACAGGCTCTTTATTGATATTCACAAGTGTTACAAGCGGTGCATGGCCGAGGTTACAATTATCTCAAGCACTCTATCTCTCGATTACAATGACACCGTTCCATACATTATGTCCCTCTATACAAAAGCAGCTCAAACTCGATACGGCTCAAGGCATCGACTCCAGATTTTTGGATCCTTGGGATGAGACACGGCTATCACTTCCTCGGACGATCAGGTACCTGAGAACAAGCAAACTATTGGTAGGTCAGCACTTTTATAAGTACTGGTGAGTATAAACAACTGAATAGAAGCTACACCCCCCGAAACCCAAACTAAGTAAACTTGTGGCAAAATATTGCATTACTAGTGATCTTGCTAGTTTTACTTAAGTTCATTTCATGCAGCTCAGAACTATAGTCGGATTTCATCTTTTGAAAACATAACTTTGAAACAGTTTTGCATATTCAAACAATAAGCATATAATTGGGGCAGTGCTCTATCGTGTAGTGTGCAGCATGTATTGTGCATCAAAACTAACACTTTGGGGCAAAGTAGCATATAGGAACTATCATTCAATCAAGCACACAAGTTGAACTATCAATTAGAGGTCGGTCCCCGAGAAACTCAAGATCGGTAGCTGTAATCTAGCTAACCAATGGCTCTTCTTTCTGATGCTATTAGCAGCGGTGACCAAGGTTCAGCTCTTCACCAATAGCCATTATCCGACTGATACAAATGCATGAAACACTATCAGATAAACTCTATGATGCACATCTTAATAAACAAGCAGGCTTATATGCAAACACTTGCATTTCTTACCCCATTGTCGAACGGTTATCGCTGCAGCAGACACACAAGTTAGCCACAATTTGCATATGTGCATAAACTTATGTATCAAACTTTGGTGTCAAAAAAATAATAGGTATGCAAGAAGGAAAAACTAGCATACGCCCTATCTATATGACGGTCCATGAGATTCCCCATTATTGGACAACAACACACCCCAAGATCCCGTAGGACCGGAACATCAGGGTGCTCTCACAATCCCTTCCGGACCGACCGATTCCCAGCGCCCTAGGAATCGATCGAGAGACTATTACCTTGTGCACAAGTTGTCCGAGACCAATGCATGACAAGCAACATTCAAACAATATACAATCACATTTATATTCACAACCATATAACAATCTAATAGCCACACCCCCTGAACCCGAAGGAACGGAACATCAGGGTGGACTATTAGAGTCTTCTCTTTCATTTATTCAAGCAAACACATCTTTTCAACAAACTAATAGCACACCCCCCAAGATCCCGAAGGACCGGAACATCAGGGCGGACTATTAGACTCTTTTTCATACTTATAACTTATAGCAGATTGATAGCAAAACAGGCAAGCGAAACATATAATGACAAGCATGATTTATTTCATAACTAACATACAAAAGTCTATCTCTTTCTTAGCATATTACAAAGGGACATATTCAAGCGATTCATTTACTTATCTTTCTTAGAATAGCAAGGGTTCATTTGATAGCTGTGTCGGTGTTTCTAAGCATACAATATTTCTTATAATTTTAACATGGCAATGGTTCTATCTCATTCCGACAAGCATTCATATTCTCTTAGTCAGGCAAGCAAATAGACAGATTCGTTTCAATGACAAGCTATGTGAGTTCTCTTATTAGCATGCTGAGTCAGTTTTATCATTCCTCTTATGAAACAATCTTCTTAGCAAACAAGCATTCAAAAACTCAGATTCATTATTAAGTCGTGCAAGAATCAGAGAATTCATTTCTGTCCACTCACTTTGATCAATCTGTCGGGAACTCTTCGAGAAGACTTTCGTTCGAGCAAGCAAGAAGATATCACTTGTACATAGCGCCTACGCGGAGCGGGGCTACATACTTACCTACCAACAAAGAGTTTCGTCCTCAAAACTCAAGGAGAAACTCACGAAACACAGAGCAGCGATAGTCCTCATCCCTTACCATCCCCAATCAAAACTCTAGCAATCCAGAAATCATAAATCATATCTCAAGCAAATGAAAACAAATCCAGAAAACTTTTGCCGGCAACTTTGAGAATATTTACGGACTCATTGTATAGAATGTTTATTGCATCTCACATCAGGCACATCTCATAGTTGGAGGCAACAAAATGGGCAAGGAATCGAGTCGCTCTGATACCACTATGTCACGCCCTGGTCCCGCAGGGCTGTTCGTCCTCGCTTTGGTCCCTACGGAACTGATCGTCCTCGTACGGGCGTGATGTCGTGCAAGCCTAAGATGCGCTTGCACAAGGCCGAAGCTTTGAACAAGGGCAAGTAAGCTATTCAATACTGAAGCAGCGGCACATAATATTATAGAAAAGTAAATAACACAATGGCATAAGAAAACAGGCTCTTTATTGATATTCACAAGTGTTACAAGCGGCGCATGGTCGAGGTTACAATTATCTCAAGCACTCTATCTCTCGATTACAATGACACCGTTCCATACATTATGTCCCTCTATACAAAAGCAGCTCAAACTCGATATGGCTCAAGGCATCGACTCCAGATTTTTGGATCCTTGGGATGAGACACGGCTATCACTTCCTCGGACGATCAGGCACCTGAGAACAAGCAAACTGTTGGTGGGTCAGCACTTTTATAAGTACTGGTGAGTATAAACAACTGAATAGAAGCTACACCCCCCGAAACCCAAACTAAGTAAACTTGTGGCAAAATATTGCATTACTAGTGATCTTGCTAGTTTTACTTAAGTTCATTTCATGCAGCTCAGAACTATAGTCGGATTTTATCTTTTGAAAACATAACTTTGAAACAGTTTTGCATATTCAAACAATAAGCATATGATTGGGGCAGTGCTCTATCGTGTAGTGCACAGCATGTATTGTGCATCAAAACTAACACTTTGGGGCAAAGTAGCATATAGGAACTATCATTCAATCAAGCACACAAGTTGAACTATCAATTAGAGGTCGGTCCCCGAGAAACTCAAGATCGGTAGCGATAATCCAGCTAACCAATGGCTCTTCTTTCTGATGCTATTAGCAGCTGTGACCAAGGTTCAGCTCTTCACCAATAGCCATTGTCCGACCGATGTAAATGCATGAAACACTATCAGATAAACTCTATGATGCACATCTTAGTAAACAAGCAGGCTTATATGCAAACACTTCCATTTCTTACCCTATTGCCGAACGGTTATCCCTGCAGCAGACACACAAGTTAGCCACAATTTGCATATGTTCATAAACTTATGTATCAAACTTTGCTGTCAAAAAAATGATAGGTATACAAGAAATTAAACCTAGCATGTGCCCTATCTATTGTCACGACCCGCACCCAGAATTTGGGCATGAGTCGTGGGTACGTCCAGCCTACGCCGCAGCATCGGCTGTAGAACGCTGTCTAGGTCTCAACATATAATATATGCTGTCAATAGTCTTAACTCCGCACGGAGGACAAAGATAATAATCCACAGTTCTATGATATACTCAATCACAAGCTATAAGAAATAATGGCACGATGGGAATAGAAAAGAGTTCTAATAAAAATATCCACAATAAAACCAACTCAAAACCTGGGTCTAAATGACCTCACAAAGTCACAAATAATAAATACAACTCAGTCTCAGTCTAAAACAATAATGCAGAAAAAGTAGTCTAAGAGCAGCCATGTACGTTCTCCTCTAGGCTAGGCAACTCCTCTGGGATTTTCGGGGTGAAATCTCCCTCTAATCCTGGGCCATAATGAGTGGGGCAAAGATCCTCCAGGTCCTCTGAAAAATATTATCCAGTCAGGATTGGAGCAAAGCACAAGCACTAACAGCAGTTTCATTAAATTGACAAAATCTATAAACAGTGTAAGAAATACAAGATGGAAAATAAATGCTGGAAATATAAAGTACTAGAGAAAATGGAAATAGGCAATAGAGCATCTAGCAATGAACAATAAATAGTGAATGCTAGACAATAAGTAGTGAATTGCTGGAACAGGTGAATCTGAATAAAATAGACATCTAGCTAAGTGTTTGAATTATCAGTTTATCATGTGATCGGCTTGGGACTTGATCAGGCTGGTTATATATGATTAACTATGATTCTTGTAGGTCAGGCTAACCATATGGTTAGCTATGATGCATGTAGTGGTCAGGTTAATCATATATAACAGCTATGATGCATGTAAGATGGTCAGGCCGCACCCAACGTGAGAAGTGGGGTGAGCTATGATGCATGTAAAGGATTTGGATATGATCACATAATCTACTAATAATTCCCCATCCCCCAGCTAGCACGATGGATTCCAATCACGACTCCTCATGATGGGGATCTAGGGTGCTAACCCGTGTATCCATAGTGTCGGAGTCAAGTATGTAATACAACTGCATTATAGAAATGATCAACAATGAAAACTGTCAGAGAATATACTCGCCTGTGGTCCTGAGCAAAGGGTGAGGATCGATGTCCAAAGTGGGATCACAATGACCTATTTATGGAAAATCAATGTCAAAATAATGAATATTGAAATAAAAGAATAAACATGTTTAACTAATTAAACACGAGGCCTCTAGGTCAATTCTAAAGCCTACTGGTCAAAACTAGTCTAACACTAGCTAATTGTGTCATCCCCAGTTATAAACACTAGGGTGTACTCATAACACCTCAATCTGGGTTCAAGATCTAGTTTCTAGGGTGATTACAAGTCTAACTTAGCTAATGCTAAGTGATACAATATATATACATATATATATACATCTAATATTATCTTAGTTTTTTATACTTTAATACCTATACTCAACTCTACCTATTAAGACACACATACACATAAACAAGCACAATACACAGGCCACTTGGTTCTAATATTCAGACTTACACATGCACTTACACACTGGTGCATTCACTGGCACCCACACAGTCACTGATATACTGCTATACACACTGATACAGTGTCCTGATACACACTTATATTACACTCACAGTTAACACACACACACTACACACCTGCACACACACTGATTTTGAACTGACACACACATAGAAATCTGTTCAAATAATTTACAGGGTGTTGGTGCACTATTAGTCTATTGCAGTTAAGACTGTAACTGAGAACATTCTCCCCCAACCTTGAGCCTTCACTATACTTATACATAAGTCCTTACAACTGCATTGACAGTGCACAAATCTGCAGTTAGCACTAGGACTTGTACATTGTCATTCTTGGCAAGGAACAACCTGAGAACACCATACTAGAACTGATACTCTCACTTACCTCAACTAATCCAGACTTAATACTATCCTTATCTTAGCTCTAAGTATCCATGTTAGTTAGGTACCTACAATCCTAGAAACTGAAATGCCCTGTTTCTCCTACACTGACACACACATATCTACTCACACAGTTCTAAAACACATACTGAATTATAGATACATATACTATCTAATGATACCTACTGATACTTCAATCCTGTAGTGAACCACACATGTGGACTGCAGATATCTCACTGATATGGTCCATATATTAGTGCCACTCTCTAAGTCGAGCACCTCTCCTCACAGCTTCCTTAACATTCACACAACTCCCCTCATCACTTCACATAACCAAATTTCCCCTCTCCAAAAACCTGTGCACTCAAGTGCTAGGTCTGCAGAATACAGTAACTTCAACACCACATTGGTGCATGAGCACACACATACCTGACTATGTATACTCCCTATGCATAAACCTAATACACAAAACTCAGTGCACACATACACCCTGCACATCCTCAGAATACCTCACTCAGCCTTCACACCTACACACATAACTCACAGATACAAACTCAGATATTAGGATACCCACAAAAATTTGCACAGTAAGTTCCCAAACACCCACAACAGAAACTGAAACTCGCATAGGTCTGCTCACCCTGAAACACAGCATTCACACACAGATACATATTCTGATGCATCACAGCCAAATACAAAGTCCTACTGATACACTTGATACGAAATCACCTACTGTTCAACACAGGTCCTAACTCTATACACAGGAATACACAGCCACACACCCAAGCAAAATGCCCGACTGTACAGGAAATTCTCAAACACACTATGCTCAGAACTTTCCCAAACTCGACTGCTCAAAACTCACCTCTAAGCACAGAAAAACCAACAAATAGCTAAAACACAGGCAATTGCATATATATATATATATATATATAGATCTATAGACCAAGACATGCATAAATTCGACTACCTTAGATGGGTGAACCCTAAATGAATATTTCATCGAACACATGCAGTGCAGAAAAACAAATATACATACAAACCCATAAATTCCCAATCCAACCCTAAGAACCGAGATCTAAACCATACATTGAGAATGAAATCTGTCTATATGCAAACCCCTAGGGTTAGGGTTCATGAAATTGGGGGAAATCCAATGTAGATCACCCAAAACCCTAGAATTTCCTAGGTCTTTCTGTAGGATCTACAAAATCGAGATCCATACCACAAGGTAGGTTTCCTAATGGCCACAACAACAAAAAATAGAATAAAATGAATTAAAATTGGATTTTACCTATAGAGATGGCTTCTTCAATGGAGGTTCTTCTTCTCCAAGGCTTCTTGACCCACGTTCCTTGCTTTCCTTGCTTTGGAGGAGGAGAATGGGATCCCTAGGGCTAGATTTCGAATTCTGGAGTGGGGAGATTACTTCCTCTTGTGGAGGCTAGGGTTTCTTCTTTCTACATGAAGAATGAGAGGGTTTCTTTTTATATTAAGGCCCAGTTAGGATTTCTAATGCATAGCCTAGGTTTAACCCCCAGGTTAGGTCAATAGGAACTTAACTAACTAAGGTTTAGTCAGTCCAAGGTTTGAGGTTCCACCCTAAAATTTGAATTCTAGGGTTTTACTGGAACTGGGTCTTCTAATTAGGGTTTACTCATTAGGGTTGTCCTAATGAATTCTAGGGTTTGACCTAAAACAAATATCACTAACAATATATAAATAGTTTATAAAACTCAGCAGATTAATTAAATTCATAATTATCAAAATAGTGAAATTACACAAATGCCCTTATCTGGAAATGTGGTAGTGACAAGTCTACCCTCCTAAAAGAAATTTCGTCCTCAAAATTTGGACTGAACAGAACAAGAATAAAACCAGAAAGGGATATACCTCAAGTCTAGAAGAGATACGGGTATTGCTCGCGCATTTCGTCCTCTCTCTCCCAGGTCGACTCCCTTGGAGAGTGATGTCTCCATGCAACATGAACCAAAGGAATAGTTTGGTTCCTCAACACCTTCTCTCTGCGGTCCAAGATCTCTACGGGCTGCTCGGGGTAGCTGAGCGTCGGACCAACCTCAATCTCCGAGTGGTCAAGTACGTGACTAGGGTCTGCCACGTACCGTCTCAGCTGTGACACGTGGAACATATCATGCACTCCCTCTAATGTAGGCGGCAAGTCCAGTCTATACGCTACTGCACCTACCCTCGCAAGAATGCCAAAGGGTCCGATGTAGCATGGGCTAAGCTTCCCGCCTCGACCAAAACGAATCGTGCCACGCGTCGGAGAAATCCGTAGGAATACTAGATCGCCAACCTAAAACAAAATAGTCTCAACACGCAATCTAAACAAACAAACACAAGCCAAAAAAATAACAATCTATACCTGAAACTCAAGGGGTCTACGGTGGCTGTCGGCCCAATGCCGCTGTCTGTCCTGCGCCACTCACAGTCTGTCTCTGATGAGTTTCACCTTTTCTGCTGCATCCACGACCATTTCTGGTCCTAGCAAGGCTCTCTCTCCAACGTCGTCCCAAGATAATGGTGTACGACACCTCCGTCCATAAAGAGCCTCAAATGGTGACATCTCGATGCTGGCCTGGTAGCTGTTATTGTAAGCAAACTCTACCAGGTGCAGATGATTCTCCCAAGAACCTTCGAGATCTAAAACACAAGTGCGTAGCATATCCTCGAGAGTCTGAATAGTCCGTTCAGACTGCCCGTCTGTCTGGGGGTGATATGCGGTACTGAACTTGAGCTGAGTGCCCAAGCTAGCCTGCAGACTCCTCCAGAAGTGGGAAGTGAAACGGCTATCCCGATTCGAGACGATGCTCACAGGAACTCCATGAAGCCTAATGATCTGACGCACGTACATCTCTGCTAGCCTCTCTGTTGACGTGCCCACCTTGAAAGGTAAGAAATGGGCTGATTTGGTTAACCTGTCTACGATGACCCAAATTGCGTCATTCCCTCCTGGAGAACGTGGAAGCCCTGAAACGAAATCCATGGTCACGTGCTCCCATTTCCATTCTGGAATCGGTAAAGGTTGAAGCAAACCACCTGGCCTCTGCCGGTCCGCCTTTACCTGCTGGCACACTAGACACCGAGATACGAAGCGTGCTACCTCGCGCTTCATTCTATACCACCATACGTGCTTCCTCAAGTCTCGATACATCTTATTGGCACCGGGATGCATCGAGTACTGAGAGCGGTGTGCCTCTTGCAAAACCGCCTCGCGCAACTCCCCGCCCGGCACACATATCCTCGTGCCGTATCGTAAGGAACCATCCTCTGCGATAGTAAAGTCGTCCGACAATCCTGTCTGAACCTGTGCTCTGATACTCCTCAGAGCCTCATTATCATACTACGCCGCTCTGATCCTATCCATCAGTTCATACTGTATCTGCAATCCCCATATCTGAATCTCAGTACCGGGAACTAACACTTCAATCTCCAAGCTCTCCAAATCAGCCAACAAATGTCTATCTATCGTCAAGTACATAGCCATCGGATACCTGCTCAAGGCATCGGCGACTACGTTGGCCTTCCCTGGGTTGTACTGCAATGAGATGTCAAAGTCCTTCATCAACTCCAACCACCTCCTCTGCCTCATGTTCAGCTCCTTCTGTGTGAACACGTACTTCAAGCTCTTGTCGTCGGTGAAGATCTCCATACGCTCTCTATACAGGTAATGTTTCCACAGCTTTAGAGCGAAGATAACTGCTGCTAACTCCAAATCGTGGGTGGGATAGTTCTTTTCATGAGGGCGTAACTGCCTGGAAGCATAGGCAATTACCTTCCCGTGCTGCTGAAGAACACATCCCAGACCCTTCCCTGAAGCATCACTGTATATGGTGAAACCACCTGTCCCTGCTGGCAACGTCAAAACTGGAGCTGTTGTCAACCTCTTCTTCAGCTCATCAAATGCAGCCTGGTACTCCTCCATCCAGACAAAATCCACATCCTTCCTAGTCAGTCTGGTCATTGGCGCTGCAATCCTGGAGAAGTCTTGTACAAACCTCCTGTAGTATCCTGCTAGCCCGAGAAAACTCCTGATCTCAGCTACCGAACTGGGGGTAGCCCACGACTCTACTGCCTCGATCTTTTGCGGGTTAACCGAGATTCTGTCACCCGATACCACATGCCCAAGAAATTCAACCTTGTCAAGGAAGAATTCACACTTAGAGAGCTTTCCGTACAGCTGCTCCCTCCTGAGAGTCTCTAAGACCAACCTCAGGTGCTCTTCGTGCTCCTCCGGGGTCTTGGAATACACAAGAATATCGTCGATGAATACCACTACGAACTTGTCAAGGTACTGGTGGAACACCTTGTTCATCAGGTTCATGAATACTGCCGGTGCATTGGTTAAACCAAATGGCATCACCATGAACTCAAACTGGCCGTATCTGGTCCGAAAAGCTGTCTTCGGCGTATCCTCTCTCTTCACCTTCACCTGGTGATAGCCTGACCTCAAATCTATCTTTGAAAACACCCTCGCCCCGCTCAACTGATCGAAAAGATCATCTATCCTCGGCAGCGGGTACTTGTTCTTGATAGTGATATTGTTCAAAGCTCTATAATCAATGCACATGCGCACCGTGCCGTCCTTCTTCGGTACGAACAATACCAGAGCCCCCTATGGTGATGAACTGGATTTGATGAAACCTTTGTCCTGCAGCTCCTCAACTTGCTTCTTCAGTTCTGCCAGCTCGCTATTGTTGACTCTATAGACATGTTGTGAAATGGGCTCCGCTCCTGGAACCAAGTCTATAGAGAATTCAACATCCCTGTCTGGCGGCAAGCCTGGCAACTCTTCTAAAAATACATCCAGGAACTCCGCTATCAGAGGATGTGGCAACTCCTCTTCTTCTGCCTTGGCTCCGCAAAATGTGCCCCTGCTCTGTTCCGCTGCTCCTCTGACGACCTCAAACTCCGGCTCTTCTGGTGGTCTAAATAATACTCTGCCTCTATAACAGTCTATAGTAGCATGATGCCTACTCAACCAATTCATTCCGAGTACAATATCATACCCCAGAAGTGGCATGACGAGTAAGCTCACGCCCAACTCTCGGCCTCCTACTGACACTCTCCGGTCCTTGCAGTGATCACGGACTAGGATAATACCTCCACCAGTCATGATCTTGCAAGTCCTAGCTAATGGTTCTGTGTCTAAATGATGTCGAAGTGCATAAGATACAGACACAAAACTATGGGAAGCTCCAGAGTCGAATAAGGTAAATGCGGGAATATAATCGAGAAGAACCGAACCTGTGATCAAATCTCCTGCTGGCTCGATCTCCTCGACTGCCATGGCGTATGCTCGCCCCTGGGGTGCACCTCTCTGCTGCTGATGCTGGGCAAACTTCTGATGTTGCGGTGGAAGTGGTCCCCTCTGTTGTTGGCCTCCTGGTGCGGTAGGCACCCTGTCTGATCCTCTCTGGGCGGCTGCTCCACCCTGACCTGGACGAAAGGTAGGACAATCCTTCAGCTGGTGTGTCGTCGATCCACAGGATAGACATGAGCCCAATCTCTTCCTGCAGATATCTCTAGTATGTCCCATCTTCCCGCAGTACGCACACTGGATGGCGGGCTGGTTCTGTCTCTGTTGCTGCTGCTGGACCTGCCCTCGGGCTGGTGCCTGATGCTGCTGCTGAAAGGGTCTCTGCTGTTGCTGCTGAAAGTGTGGACGCTTGCCCGGTCCCGTACTACTGTTTGCTCCTCCGGAACCATCGCGTCCCCTCTTGGGCCTGAGGCCCAAGTCGTCCTCGGCTACTTGGGCATCCATCAATATGCCCTCGTAGGTAGCTGTGCGACGTCCCGACGTGCGAGACTTGATCTTCCTTGTCAGCCCCTTTCTGAATTTCTGGGCCCTGTCCCCCGGATCGCTAATCATCGATGGTGCGAAGCGGCTCAGGCGGGAAAACTCCGCGGCATACTCATCGACGGACGAGCTCTCCTGGGCTAAGTCATGGAACTGACTCTCCAAAGCTCCCAGGGCAACATTAGGAAAGAACTTCTCCTTGAAGAGCTCCTTGAAATCCTCCCAAGTGAGTCCCCTGCGCAAGAGTCTCGGCTCCGTGCGAAACCACGTCAAGGCAATATCGAACATCTGGCTGCCAGCGGCCTCGATCTGGAGGGCCTCCGAAAGCTGCACCAAGCGCAAGTTCCTCTCGATGTCCTCTAGCCAATCATCGGCGTAGAGTATCCCTTCTGTCCCCTTGAACTCCCGAGGCATCATCCTCTTGAAATCCACAATGGTGCCCGGCCTCTGGTGGTGCTGATCAGGACGCTGCTGCTGCTGAGTAACTCTCTCCACAGCCTGGAGAGCCACTTGATGAGCATTCTCCATGTTCACCCTCATCATCTCTGTCTGGGCCTGATGTGCCTCAGCCTGCACTCTCTGGGCCTCTGCCGACGTCCTCTGAGCATCGACCATGTCCTGAATCAAAGCGAACATCTGTTCCCCATCGACGGGCACACCTCCTGGATGCTGAACTGGTGGTGGTGGAGGTGGTGGTGCCGTCGTAGCTGTGGGGACCCTCTGAACAGGTGGTAGAGGACCCCCGAATGCTGCAGACACTTCCACATGTACTGGAGATGTAGGAGGTGCTGCGGATGTCTGTCCGGCAGGGCGAGAGGTGGCAGACCTCTCTGAATCTGCTGCTCCAAGTCTCTGGGACCTTCTCGGCGGCATCCTGAAGACAGATCGAAAGATTAAATTAAGGCAATAGATACGATATCATCAAGGAAGGACAGAAAATTTCTAAAGGAACAATTAGTAAGAGTAGTATCATAAGAATTCAGAATTCCCTAATTGTGATTGAGCATATCCTCGGCCTAATTCCTATTTCCTAAAACAGGCTCGTAGTAATACTCTAAGTGAGCACCAATACGATATCGCTCTAATACGAATCTAGGACTTGACCTGTATGGGCTACCACTAAAAATGTGTTACGACCCGCACCCGGAATTTGGGCATGAGTCGTGGGTACGTCCAGCCTACGCCGCAGCATCGGCGGTAGAACGCTGTCTAGGTCTCAACATATAATATATGCTGTCAATAGTCTCAACTCCGCACGGAGGACAAAGATAATAATCCATAGTTCTATGATATACTCAATCACAAGCTATAAGAAATAATGGCACGATGGGAATAGAAAAGAGTTCTAATAAAAACATCCACAAAAAAACCAACTCAAAACCTGGGTCTAAATAACCTCACAAAGTCACAAATAATAAATACAACTCAGTCTCAGTCTAAAACAATAATGCAGAAAAAGTAGTCTAAGAGCAGTCAGGTACGTTCTCCTCTAGGCTAGGCAACTCCTCTGGGATTTCCGGGGTGAAATCTCCCTCTAATCCTGGGCCATAATGAGTGGGGCAAAGATCCTCCAGGTCCTCTGAAAAATGTTATCCAGTCAGGATTGGAGCGAAGCACAAGCACTAACAGCAGTTTCATTAAATTGACAAAATCTATAAACAGTGTAAGAAATACAAGATGGAAAATAAATACTGGAAATGTAAAGTACTGAAGAAAATGGAAATAGGCAATAGAGCATCTAGCAATGAACAATAAATAGTGAATGCTAGACAATAAGTAGTGAATTGCTGGAACAGGTGAATCTGAATAAAATAGATATCTAGCTAAGTGTTTGAATTATCAGTTTATCATGTGATCGGCTTGGGACTTGATCAGGCTAGTTATATATGATTAACTATGATTCTTGTAGGTCAGGCTAACCATATGGTTAGCTATGATGCATGTAGTGGTCAGGTTAATCATATATAACAGCTATGATGCATGTAAGATGGTCAGGCCGCACCCAACGTGAGAAGTGGGGTGAGCTATGATGCATGTAAAGGATTTGGATATGATCACATAATCTACTAATAATTCCCCATCCCCCAGCTAGCACGATGGATTCCAATCATGACTCCTCATGATGGGGATCTAGGGTGCTAACCCGTGTATCCATAGTGTCGGAGTCAAGTATGTAATACAACTGCATTATAGAAATGATCAACAATAAAAACTGTCAGAGAATGTACTCGCCTGTGGTCCTGAGCAAAGGGTGAGGATCGATGTCCAAAGTGGGATCACAATGACCTATTTATGGAAAATCAATGTCAAAATAATGAATATTGAAATAAAAGAATAAACATGTTTAACTAATTAAACACGAGGCCTCTAGGTCAATTCTAAAGCCTACTGGTCAAAACTAGTCTAACACTAGCTAATTGTGTCATCCCCAGTTATAAACACTAGGGTGTACTCATAACACCTCAATCTGGGTTCAAGATCTAGTTTCTAGGGTGATTACAAGTCTAACTTAGCTAATGCTAAGTGATACAATATATATACATATATATATACATCTAATATTATCTTAGTTTTTTATACTTTAATACCTATACTCAACTCTACCTATTAAGACACACATACACATAAACAAGCACAATACACAGGCCACTTGGTTCTAATATTCAGACTTACACATGCACTTACACACTGGTGCATTCACTGGCACCCACACAGTCACTGATACACTGCTATACACACTGACACAGTGTCCTGATACACACTTATATTACACTCACAGTTAACACACACACACTACACACCTGCACACACACTGATTTTGAACTGACACACACATAGAAATCTGTTCAAATAATTTACAGGGTGTTGGTGCACTATTAGTCTATTGCAGTTAAGACTGTAACAGAGAACATTCTCCCCCAACCTTGAGCCTTCACTATACTTATACATAAGTCCTTACAACTGCATTGACAGTGCACAAATCTGTAGTTAGCACTAGGACTTGTACATTGTCATTCTTGGCAAGGAACAACCTGAGAACACCATACTAGAACTGATACTCTCACTTACCTCAACTAATCCAGACTTAACACTATCCTTATCTTAGCTCTAAGTATCCATGTTAGTTAGGTACCTACAATCCTAGAAACTGAAATGCCCTGTTTCTCCTACACTGACACACACATATCTACTCACACAGTTCTAAAACACATACTGAATTATAGATACATATACTATCTAATGATACCTACTGATACTTCAATCCTGTAGTGAACCACACATGTGGACTGCAGATATCTCACTGATATGGTCCCTATATTAGTGCCACTCTCTAAGTCGAGCACCTCTCCTCACAGCTTCCTTAACATTCACACAACTCCCCTCATCACTTCACATAACCAAATTTCCCCTCTCCAAAAACCTGTGCACTCAAGTGCTAGGTCTGCAGAATACAGTAACTTCAACACCACATTGGTGCATGAGCACACACATACCTGACTATGTATACTCCCTATGCATAAACCTGATACACAAAACTCAGTGCACACATACACCCTGCACATCCTCAGAATACCTCACTCAGCCTTCACACCTACACACATAACTCACAGATACAAACTCAGATATTAGGATACCCACAAAAATCTGCACAGTAAGTTCCCAAACACCCACAACAGAAACTGAAACTCGCATAGGTCTGCTCACCCTGAAACACAGCATTCACACACAGATACATATTCTGATGCATCACAGCCAAATACAAAGTCCTACTGATACACTTGATACGAAATCACCTACTGTTCAACACAGGTCCTAACTCTACACACAGGAATACACAGCCACACACCCAAGCAAAATGCCCGACTGCACAGGAAATTCTCAAACACACTATGCTCAGAACTTTCCCAAACTCGACTGCTCAGAACTCACCTCTAAGCACAGGAAAACCAACAAATAGCTAGAACACAGGCAATTGCATATATATATATATATATATATATATATATATAGATCTATAGACCAAGACATGCATAAATTCGACTACCTTAGATGGGTGAACCCTAAATGAATATTTCATCGAACACATGCAGTGCAGAAAAACAAATATACATACAAACCCATAAATTCCCAATCCAACCCTAAGAACCGAGATCTAAACCATACATTGAGAATGAAATCTGTCTATATGCAAACCCCTAGGGTTAGGGTTCATGAAATTAGGGGAAATCCAATGTAGATCACCCAAAACCCTAGAATTTCCTAGGTCTTCCTGTAGGATCTACAAAATCGAGATCCATACCACAAGGTAGGTTTCCTAATGGCCACAACAACAAAAAACAGAATAAAATGAATTAAAATTGGATTTTACCTATAGAGATGGCTTCTTCAATGGAGGTTCTTCTTCTCCAAGGCTTCGTGACCCACGTTCCTTGCTTTCCTTGCTTTGGAGGAGGAGAATGGGATCCCTAGGGCTAGATTTCGAATTCTGGAGTGGGGAGATAACTTCCTCTTGTGGAGGCTAGGGTTTCTTCTTTCTACATGAAGAATGAGAGGGTTCCTTTTTATATTAAGGCCCAGTTAGGGTTTCTAATGCATAGCCTAGGTTTAACCCCCAGGTTAGGTCAATAGGAACTTAACTAACTAAGGTTTAGTCAGTCCAAGGTTTGAGGTTCCACCCTAAAATTTGAATTCTAGGGTTTCACTGGAACTGGGTCTTCTAATTAGGGTTTACTCATTAGGGTTGTCCTAATGAATTCTAGGGTTTGACCTAAAACAAATATCACTAACAATATATAAATAGTTTATAAAACTCAGCAGATTAATTAAATTCATAATTATCAAAATAGTGAAATTACACAAATGCCCTTATCTGAAAATGTGGTAGTGACATCTATATGACGGTCCATGAGTTTCCCCATTATTGGACCACAACACCCCCTAAGATCCCGTAGGACCGGAATATCAGGGTGCTCTCACAATCCCTTCCGGACCGACCGATTCCCAGCGCCCCAGGAATCGATCGAGAGACTATTACCTTGTGCACAAGTTGTCCGAGACCAATGCATGACAAGCAACATTCAAACAATATACAATCACAATCACATTCACATTCACATTCATAAGCATATAACAATCTAATAACCACACCCCCCTGGAACCCAAAGGAACGGAATATCAGGGCAGACAGTTAGACTCTTCTCTTTCATTTATTCAAGCAAACACATCTTTTCAACAATCTAATAGCACACCCCCCAAGATCCCGAAGGACTGGAACATCAGGTCGGACTATTAGACTCTCTTTCATACTTATAACTTTTAGCAGATCGATAGCAAAACAGGCAAGCGAAACATATAATGACAAGCACGATTTATTTCATAACTAACATGCAAAAGTCTATCTCTTTCTTAGCATATTACAAAGGGACATATTCAAGCGATTCATTTACTTATCTTTCTTAGCATAGCAAGGGTTCGTTTGATAGTTGTGTCGGTATTTCTAAGCATGAAATATTTCTTATACTCTTAGCATGGCAATGGTTCCATCTCATTCTGACAAGCATTAATATTCTCTTAGTCAGGCAAGCAAACAGACAGATTCATTTCAATGACAAGCTATGTGAGTTCTCTTATTAGCATGCTGAGTCGGTTTTATCATTCCTCTTATGAAACCATCTTCTTAGCAAACAAGCATTCAAAAACTCAGATTCATTATTAAGTCGTGCAAGAATCAGAGAATGCATTTCTGCCCACTCACTTTGATCAATCGGTCAAAAACTCTCCGAAAAGACTTTCGTTCGAGCAAGCAAGACGATATCACTTGTATATAGCGCCTACGCGGAGCGGGGCGCTACAACTTGTGGACCCCACTTTGACCCAAAATTACCGTTTTGCCCCTGTGTCCAAATTGGAAGAAAGGGTAGTAATTTTTAGCTATTTTGCTGATTTTAGAAACATTGGTGATGTCTATTTCAGCATTCGGAGATGTTTGTTCGGAGGCCATAGTTTCTGATCCTGTGTCCTTGACATCTGGACGTTACATTTTGCAGCTCTCTTGCCAGGCAAGTATACCTTGCCATTGTACTGTAATTTATATTCCATATGATGCATGCATCTTTATTTCTGTCATTTAGTTCATATATTTTTAACTGCTATATAAACTGCACGTCCAAGGAAACTTGGGTGCAACGACGGTATCGTCGTATTCTATTTTTATTATGTATATGCATGTGACCTAGTTTATGAGACCACCCCATTATCATGAGGCATTCTTAGGTTTCATTGCCGTGACACATTTCTTATACGAGTTGTGAGTCTCATATAGATCACGGACTTGCGTGATGGGTCTGGCCTCCTGTACGTATGGCCGTGCGTTAGGGATAACTGTTGTTAGAAACTTTACATGCTAGAAGACTTAGCAGTTATTAGTTGTCCATGGACATAGCCTATTGTAGTACGGTGGTCCAATCCTTGTCCTTGTTTAGTTGCAGGGTTGGGCCATTGTACTAAAGATAGGCTATGAACCAAATCGTATCATGGATGTGACATGCTTAGATCATGGGTTAGGAAGAACAACATGTACCTTATTTGGGCTTTTTTGCACTTTCCTTTTGTAACCCGGAAGCTCTGCTGGAGATACGGGCGGTGATGACCCCTATATATTATCAGGCGGCCTCTGCCGTTCAAAAGACGATATGCTTTGTAGGCCCCTAATTCTTTGAGAGAATCATGCCAATCCCATTTATGGCCAGATAGCCCACTTGTTAGAAAGTTGTTCTCAAACTGCATTCACATAGATGGTTTGGCGACCCAGTGGATATTTATTTATAATACTTTATTGGCATGCTTCTATGTATCTTGTTATGTCCCTCTGAGGACCTGGTCCCTTTCCAGGTGTAGCTGTTTATGAGTATTCACAGGAGCGCAGATCCAGACTGGTACTTATATATTGGAGGAGGTCTTCTCTTCGAGTCTCAGTGCTTGTTAGTGTTGTACTTATATTGTGTTGCTTTTATATTCGAGTTGGTAGTGGATTTATTTCCATCCGACTATCATCTTTAGATACTTCATATTGAGATCTAGTATATAGATATTGGTTATATAACTATATTTGATTTTCTGTAGATGAGATTTAGATTATGCCTGTGACTTGATATAGATTTATACCACTTGTGGATTAGATATTTATATTACAGCGTAAGTATGGATTTTGGTTTTCATATATTGGAGTTGCCATATCTATGCGACTGGCATACTTACGTGTCATAGTCCTACGTATTTTAGGACTGGGGCATGACATATGGACCCCTATTTTGGAGGTTATGATGTATTTTATGTCCAATTTAGGAAAAATCCGTGATTGTGCACCATGTGTTGGTTAATAGGTCAATTAGACCAAATTTATATGTGTTTAATTGTGTGAGACTAGTGCCGTATCCACAATTGGATACGTGTAGGCCGTATCATGACAATTTGTTGATACAGGTTGATTTTGGGCTTTTTCCTTCGACATTGGTGATACACATGCCATATTTTGACACAGACACGTAGTGATGTAGCTAACACTTTATATTGCATATAATTATGATTCTAGACTTGCTTATATCTTCGTGATACGTTGGGTGTTGTGTTGGGGGCGTATCTCAAGCGTATCATAGATCTAGTGTGATACGGGGGCGATGCACTCCTTGTGTTTGATATATTGCTTTATGAGTACTTTGGTATCCTAACTAGTATTGTTGCTCTTATTTAACTAGTGTATTAAGGATATAAATATCTGTATGTAATCATTTGTATATATGTATCAATGTATATAATTTTAAGAATGAGATTTGTATGTATATGTGATGATATATATTTTAGTGCTAACTTATATTAAGTGTTAACACCTTATAGTATCAGTTAATACACTACTAGAATAAGCGGGATTAATGACGTTTTTTAGCGACTCCATGTAAAAACGTCGCTAATTTAGCGACTCCCTGTGAAAACGTCGCTAGACATCACTAATTGTCAACATTTAGCGACGTTTAGCGACTTTTATTCAGTTTATAAAAGATTAGTCGCTATAAGTTCAATTTAGGTCGCTAGACGTCGCTAATATGTTTTATTTAGCGACGTTTAGCGACATTATTTAGTGACATATATATTTTGGACATTTAGCGACATCATTAGCGACGTTTAAGATGACGCTAAATTAGCGACGTTTAAGACGTCGCTAAATTAGCGACTTCGTTATTGGTGTCGCTAAAACGTCGCTAAATTCAAAATTAGCGACACCATTATTGGCGTCGCTAAAATGTTGCTAAATTTTTTTACTTATGGCTGATTCCCCCTATTTCCTTCGATCTCTCCTTCTCCCTCTCCCAAATTTCAAACCGTCCTCCTTCCTCCCTCCGGCGACCCCTCCTTCCTTCGGCGCCCCCTCCTCCCTCCCGGCGACCCCCCTTCAGCCGCTTCCTCCCCCCTCGGGCCGCGTCCTCCCCCCTCCTCCTCCTCCTCCTCCTCTAGGTAAACCCTAACTCTCTTTCTCTCTCTCTCTCTCTCACAGGACACACACGTGACACTGACATAGACACAAAACACACACACACACACAGACACTGACACAGACACGACACACACACGTACTGACACAAACACTAATCAGGACCTAGGGTTAGGGTTTGGTTTTTTGACCTGGGTTCTTGTGTTAACAGTGCGGAGATGGTGTATACTGGATCTTGTGAGGAGTGTGCAAGAGTGAACACTGCTCTATGACAGTGTGTCCTTGTGTTAACAATGCGTATATGTGTTCTTGAGTAAGGTGTGTAGTGCGTATATAGCGTCGGGGCACGGGGCTTTTGCGGGGCTCCGGAAACGGGTCGCCCGATCCGGACCCTATATATATATATATATATGTATTTTAGCCATTTTAGTTTGATAAGGTTATACATGCTTGGTAAGATTGTCCTTCAAAAGTTCATTTTTATATCTTTTCCACATAAATAGTACGAATAAATTTGGTATACAATATGTTGGAGGGATTTGTACAGAATATCAAAATTTTATTTAGTAGTTGATAGTGAACGACCTTTTACTACTTGCATATTAGGGAGGAACTTAGCTTTCTTAAAGAAAATTCTCCAAAGAGAATTAATAAATATTAACCCTTAGAGGATTTGAAGGACTTGTATATCAAGGTAGGATTATATGATATAGGATGTGAAGCAGGGATTTGGAATAGAAGACATTAAGTACAAATTTCTTTTACTGTAGGCTTTCATCAAGGACGTCATTAAGTGCTTACCACTCTTTGCAACGTTTAGGGACCATCATTAAGTTCTTAGTTTCTTACCTCACTTGGTAATGTTTATGCATGAATGTACAGAGTATTTAGAATGACATTTCTTGGTTATGTTCTTTAACGATGGTATCGTACTAATTGGTGAGCATATAAATGTTGACTTTTAGAATAGGTTTAGCAAGAAACATGAAACAAACAAGGGGTGTGTGTGTGTGTGTGTGGAGGGAGAACAAGGGTATTATGGTCATTTTGTTCGCACATGTCGCTTACAACAAAAGAAAAGTAATATCCACCAACTGTCGTTGGGTACTAAATTGCTAACCCTATTAGAGCATCTCCAACCCTATTGTCTTATTTTGGGTTGTGATTTGTATGTTGCATGAGGCACAAGATAATGTCTTTCCTATGTGGCAATATTATATTCACACAAGACAATGAGATAGAAAAGTGTTATCCAATGCAAAAGTATTAAGAAAACAATAAAAACTAATTTTTTTTTCAACTTCCAAGACAACTTTTCCACTTATTCCTTTTTTTATAAATATTTTTATTCATAATTGTTGACATAGAAAAAGTCATTGTGAAGTCCATTGTCTAGATCTAGACAACCAACTTCACATTGTCCTTGTCAGAACCTGACCCGCTAACCTGACCTTTTAACCTATTAAGCATCAGTTTATTTTGTGTTTCCCGCATAAATGTTTCAGAATGAGTATAGGATCATTCACTTAATCAACCCGCTTCTTAAATTTGAAGTAGCCTTGGGCCAGTTTCAATTAAGGCCGTAGAGTTCGCTGAATGGGACACGAATTTCAGTTATTTTTAGTTTATATAAAATTGCCAATGTTTATATATAATTCTTGGGAAAAATTCACCAATTTTCTCACCAACTTCACTAGGTATTCTGAATTTTCCGGAATCATGAATTTGTAGGCTTTTATTATTCCCAAAAGTGTTGAATCAGTGATTATTGTTAGGAATGCATACTATCATCTTGCCCTATAGATGTTTTGAACATCTTCAGAATATGAATGTTTGCCTTTTTGATCTTTGCCTTAATGTGCCGTGAAGATGAATTTATTTCCCCATAACAAAATCATAGTTTAAGCATACCAACAGCATCCTGTTTTGTCCTAAGCGCAGTGGCAGAAACTTTGCCTTGGCAGGTTACTGAAAAAAAAATATTGTTCTGGTTTTTTTTTAATATAATATGAACTAAATTCAATTCTAAATTGATCCAGATGAGTTCTTTTACAATTCTGCCTAGGTTGGGATTTGGGTTTGCTATAGTTACCTGGATCTAGCATGCTGCTGTCCTACAAAATATTGTACCTACACTGGTGTGCACACACTCTGCACATGATCTAACATGCTTCTTTTATGTGACTTCAAATATAGATTACCAAGCCAACTAATTGTCAGCTTCTTCCTTAGAGAATCACACTGTATATAATGATTTATATGATACATACTGTCATTTTTACAGAAGTATCTAGAAATGGATATGAATTACTATCTGCATCATCGTTCGTGGATGTACAACCATCATTCTGATGACATATGCGGTGTGTGGGATAAATTCATTGAGGGTGTATAGCAGTTCCTGCAGTTCGCCAAGGTGTTCCCTCAGTACATGGACGGTACCAAAATTAAGTGTCCGTGTGTGAGATATCGCAACAGGAAATATCATCCAGAAGTGGAAGTCACATATCATTTGTACTCGAAGGGCTTCACGTCGAATTACTATCAGTGGACCGCGTACGGAGAACTTGTAACTCTAGCATCGGAGTCAGAGCCCTAAGTGGAGCCGTATATGGATGTCCACGACCACGATGCTTACGACGACAGGTTGGTGAACATGGTTTATGATACGGCGTGGCCTAGTTTCATTTCGGACAATTATGATACGGCGGGACCTAGTTTCAATCCAGACAATTATGATGCAGCTGAGGAGGCACCGAATGCCGATGCTGCAAAGTTTATGGAGTTACTGGAGAATGCAAGGACTCCACTATATCCTGGTTGTGAGGATCATTCACCGTTGGAGGTGGTTACAAGATTATTGAGCATCAAGTCCGATTTTAACATATCACAAGAATGCTATAATCGACTGATCGATTTGATTATAGAGATCTTGCCCGAGGGTGCAAAGTTGCCTAAAGACTTCTATCGATCTAAGAGGATGGTGAGATCGCTTTGGATGGGATACGAGAAAATCAATGCATGTCACAACGGGTGCATGTTGTACTACAAAGACAACAAGGATGAAGATGCTGCAGATTCTGTGGTGCTAATCGCTACAAGGCCACTGTTAGAGGAAAGTCTGTCGGTGCAAGGAAGCCTACCGATTCGATGCACTACTTGCCTTTGATGCCGCGGTTGCAGCGGTTGTTTATGGTTAAGGAGACTGCAGAAAACATGAGTTGGCACAGGCGAAAACAGATCGAAGGAGTATTGGATCATCCATCCGATGGAGAAGCATGGAAGTACTTTGATCGAGAGTATCCACATTTTGACGAAGATTCGCGTAATATCAGATTGACGCTCTCCTCTAACGGTTTGACCCTATTCGGACTTTCGGGCTTCCAGTATTCGTGTTGGCCTGTGATCGTCACTCCGTACAATCTACCGCCTTGGATGTGCATGAAGACTCCGTATATGTTCCTAATCGTTATTATCCCAGGTCCGAACAATCCGAAGAGGAACATCGATGTGTATTTATAGCCTTTGATAGATGAGTTGAATCAGCTGTGGGAAGTAGGTGCCAACACGTACGATATTTCTAGAAAGCAGAATTTTCAGATAAGGGCAGCACTTATGTGGACCATCAACGACTTTTTGGCCTATGGAATGTTATCGGGATGGAGCACCCATGGTCGTCTCTCATGTCCGTATTGCATGGACCGTACTAAGGCTTTCCGTTTGAAACACAGAGGCAAACCGTACTTCTTCGATTGTCATCGACAATTTCTGTCGAAGGATCATCTGTACCGGAGGAACCGGAATGCTTTTCATGCGGGAGTTGTAGAGAAGGCCAATCCACCCCCAAGGTGGCCCGGATATACGATATGGGAAGAGGTAAAAGATTTACCAAGTGCTATCGAAGAGCCTGCTAAGGGATATAAGTGTGACAGATTTGGTCGCACCCATAACTAGATAAAGAGGAGTATATTCTGGGATCTGCCATATTGGAGCACCAATCTGATCAGACATAACCTTGATGTCATGCATATCGAGAAGAATGTGTTTGATAACATAATTAATACTGTAATGGAGGTAGAAGGGAAGATAAAAGATAATCCGAAGGCCAGGTTGGACTTAAAAGAAATATGTAGACATCCTGAATTGCATTTGATAGAGGAGGGGAATGAAAAGTTAAAGCAACTTAAGTCAGTTTTTTCACTGGAGAAAGAGGATAAAGGGAGACTTTGTAGGTGGATTCAGGGTCTAAAGTTTTCAGACGGGTACGTGTCGAACTTGAGAAGATGCCAAACTGGCGGGTTTGAAGAGCCACGATTGTCACGTATTCATGGAGAGGTTAATTCCGATTGCATTTTAGGAATTCTTACCGCAGGTCATTTAGGATCCATTGACAGAGCTCAGCATATTTTTCAGAGATCTTTGTTGTACTAAGTTGCTCATCGATCATCTAGAAAAGCAAGAGAAGGACATTGCGGTAACACTATGTAAGCTCGAGAAGGTGTTTCCTCCTGGATTCTTCGACTCTATGGAGCATTTGTCAATTCATCTTTCCTATGAGGCACATATTGGTGGTCCTATCGGTTATCGGTGGATATACCCCTTCGAGCGGCATCTGAATCACCTAAAGAGAAAGATAAAAAATAAGGCACGAGTTGAGGGCTCTATTTGTGAAGCTTATGTTCTCGAGGAGATTACAAACTTTTGCTCGACGTATGTCAAACCGCATGTTGATACTAATATAACGAAAGCTCCGAGAAACGACGACGCATATCAGGAATCTAATGATGCAATACTCAAAGTATTCAATGTGTCCGGAAAGCCTTCAGGAAAAATAAAGAAGAGATATTTGAATGACGACGAGCTAAGGGCTGCTCAGTTGTATATATTACTCAATTGCGATAAGGATGAAGTAGAGAAGCTAGAGGGGTAAGTAATTAATACGTCCACATTTACATCATCTCAATGTAATAGTATAAGATACTATTATGCTACTAATCAGCAGTTGCTTTATTGTTTTTTAGCACATATAATGATGAGTTGAGGTCGGTCAGACCCTACATAACAGACGAAGAACTAGAACAAGAAATGAGATGCCATTTTCCTTCTTGGTTGAGCGCATATGTAAGATGCTTGGTAATTACTTTTTAATTCTGCACTTGCAAAACAAATAACTTACTATCGCTACTTTGGTATTTATGTCGATCGTCTAATAGCACCCGAGACTAAATCTATTATAACTCTAGCCAAGGGACCAATTACTGTCATTAAAATATGGCCAAGTTTCTGTGTGAATGGTTTCAGGTTCAAGTCAACAAATGCTCCTATCAGAGACAGCTTTCTGGATCTTGATTCCACGAAAAATAGTTGTTTGTGTATCAAATCTTCGAACTACAAAGATGTCGATCCAGGCAATGATTTCTTTGGCATCTTACGAGAGATTGTGGAGTTGACATATAATTATGGCACATAACCTGCTAATATCGTGCTATTCAAGTGTGAATGGTTCGATCCGATTCAAGATCAAGGTTGGAAAGTTGACAAGCATGGCCTTGTGGATATAAACTACAAGCGTAGATATCAAGGCTACGAACCATTTGTCCTATCAAGTCAGGCTCAGCTCGTGTACTTCATAACTTATCCTAGACGGGGGACAGCGAGGTCGGATTGGTGGGCAATATGCAAGACTAAAGCAAGAAATACCTTTGACATTGACGAAATAGCTTATCAGGAGGACGATCTATCTCTTGTAACAAATATTGTAGATGTGGACTCAACGGAAGTAACTCATTACACGAGTAATAATGTAGAAGATGTAGAATTATCTGAAGAGGAAGACGAAGATGAAGTTGTCATGCCCCAGTCCCAAAATACGTAGGACTAGGACACATAAGCATGCCAGCCGCATGGATATGGCAACTCCAATATATGGAAACCAAAACCCCATACGTACGCTGTAATATGAATATCAAACCCACAAGTGGTATAAACTATCACAAGTCACAGTGTATAATCTAATATCATCTATAGAAATCAAATATAATGAATAACCAATATCTATAACTAGATCCCAAAATAAAGTATCAAAAGATGACAGTCGGATGGAAACAAATCCACTGCCAAACTAGAATGAAGAATGAACAAGATAAATACAATATAAATACAACCTCTAACAATCATGAGGCTCGAAGAGAAGACCTCTCCCAATATAAGTAGCCAGTCCAGATCTGCGCTCCTGCAAATACTCATGAACAATACACCTGGAAAGGGACCAGGTCCTCAGAGGGACATAACAAGATACATAAAAGTATGCCATAAAGTAAATAATAGATAAATAACTCCAGGGTGACCTAACCATCTAAGTGAAATGCAACTTGAGGACAACTTTGAGTGTATGGGAAGGTGTAGGATAGACATATGCTGACGTAATTCATCAATCGTGACAACTGGCTAGTATATGCCACATATGCCTCCATAGGAGGGCGTTCAGTAATAACGTCTATCTCCGAAGAGCATGGCATATGTATAATATATCGTCTATACCGCTCCGAAGAACGTGGCAGCAGTGTAGAATATCGTCCATATCGCTCTGAAGAACGTGGCAGCAGTATAGTATATATCGTCCATATCACTCCGTGGAGTGTGGCAGCAGTGTAAAGGAAGTGGGGTGTCCCATACGCCTATAAGTCCTCCTCCCCGCCCAATGATCTATGCATGTTGTATCCATAATACGCCTTAGCTACTATGCAGCAGCGTCGTAACTCTGGCTCATAGTCTATCGTTAGAAGAGTAGTCCAACCTTACAACCAAACAAGGACAAGGATTGGACCATCGTACCATGATAGTCTATGCTCCGCCTACTAATAACTGCTAAGTCTTCTAACATGCATCCCTATTAGCAGTTATACCCTATCCGTCGCACGCCTACACGTACAGGTGGCCAACCATATACGCAAGTCCGTGCCCTATATGAGACTCACAACACGTTTAAGAAATGTGTCAAGGCCGGAGAAGTCATACCGATAACTCCATAACTTTAGGTGGGTCTACTAGACACTAGGTCAGACACAAGTCTTAACGTCAACGCATTCGTTGACTGCATCCGAGTCTCTCTCGGACGCGCACAGTTATATAATCTAAAATAGTAAATATGCAACTAATATATATAACTAAATTTAAATATTACAACAAGGCAAGGTATACTTGTCTGACAAAAGAGCTGCAAAGTAAAATGTCCAGATGTCAAACACCAAGAGTCAGAAACTACGGCCTCAGAATAAACGTCTTCGGATGCTGAAATAAATATCACCAACATTCCCAGAATAAGCAAAATAGCTAGAAAGCACTCCCCTTTCGTCCATTTTGGACACAGGGGCAAAATGATAATTTTGGGTCAAAGCGGGCTCCACATGTGGGCCACTTTGCACCGAAAAGCGTGCCAAGGGTAACGGTGTCTAAATGGGATAAATTATAGGTCAAACCAATTCTAAATGTTAATGTGAACTCAATGGTACTTTCAATTTTGGATTTCGGTGAGCCGAACACAAATTCGCCCAAAAAGTCAACCGTGGAGCTCGCCAATTGGCGACTTGGTCAACTATCTCAGAATTGCGTGAAAATTGGGTCACAGGACCAGCGCGATACCACGAGTCCAGTGGCACAAGTTTTGTCGCATTCTGACAAGCGTGCACTAAATGCGCAGGGCTTTTACAAAAGTTGCGACACGGAAAATTTTCGTGGATACGGACTGATTCTGACCCGCACACGCATCCAAATCAGTTTCCGTGAAATCCCACACGTTTGGGTATACCGTGCTCACCTTTTGGTATAATTGGTACACGACGGGGCGGTCCCGTTTGGCGGGTCGTGCTCCGCATCGCAATTTCTGGAATTTAGAAAAAAATATATTTTTAGGTTTTTCCAACTAATTAAAATCCATATACAACAGTTAATAGATTAATGTAAATGACAGAAAATAAACTAGGTCAAGTGGTCTTCGTATACCAATAAGAAAAATTGGATTCGGATCTCTGTGGTGGGAGATACGAATCCGAGAACAGGGGTGGTTGCAACAAAATTTTCTGAGATTTAATGTTGTAGTTTTTCATCGACTTGGCGTCAATTTTTACCTAGGTTTGTGCACGGTTCGAGATGAACTAATATACAAATATTGAAGGAGGTT
Organism: Iris macrosiphon; assembly: GCA_036927795.1. Taxonomy (NCBI): domain Eukaryota; kingdom Viridiplantae; phylum Streptophyta; class Magnoliopsida; order Asparagales; family Iridaceae; genus Iris; species Iris macrosiphon. The sequence goes on along the minus strand of JAYESA010000011.1, from coordinate 90,478,182 downwards.
AAGTCGTGATCATACCGGCGAAGACGGGGTCAAGTTTGGTCCAGTGATGGCACGAGAAACTGCACGGGAGCACAGGTACCTTGCTGTTCAAATTTTGCAGCGCGCGAGGTTGTGCGCGTCATGCGGTCGTCGTGCGGGCAGTTTTCTGGCGGCTGGAGGCGGTGGATGTCCGGGCTGGCGGCGGTCAGGGGTCGAGGAGGATGGAAGATATGATCTAGGGCTAGGGTTTTGATTTCGTGATGAGAAGAATATATATAGGAAGGGAGAGATAGGAAGAAAGCGGGTGGGTTTAATCGCTCGCGCGGGGGAAGAAAGCAGTAGTTGCTGCTGCTTTTCCTTTTTAACTCTTAGCGAGTCTTAGGAGAAAATGGGTTGTAGGTTAGAGTCCGTTTGGTAATGGGTTTTGGGTTAGGATTCAATAAGGAATTTCTTTTCTTTATTTCTATTTCTTTTCTTTTCTAATTACTATTTTATTTCTATTTTCATTCTAATTAATAAGCATTTAAATATATATATCTATATACATATATATATATATAGAGAGAGACATTCTAGAAATTTATTAGTGCATACCTTTAAGCTAACAACTGTCCAACGGGTCTCCTACATGGAATAAGTTAGGAAAAATTTATAATGGCTCCATAAATTCTCTAAATGCACAAACACCCAAAATAAAAATTAAGAAAAATCTATTTCCTCTATTTAGCTCATAATTACTACAATTCAATTATTAATTAATAAATTAAAATAAAATAAAAAAGTAAATACGAATTTTAGGATTTGGGGTTTTACATCCTACCCAACTTATAAAGATTTCATCCTCAAAATTAAAACTAAGCCACAGTAGACAATCAAGGTTGGTATAAGATAGAGATTTGCATTGTTTAAAATGCAAGGCTAGGTTTAAAAGAGTGGGCGATGTTGCGCGTCGTATATTTTAAAAATCATGGGAAAAATTTATATGAACGAAATATAGGTTTCTTCATGTGTTATCCAATGGTGTGGACACCTCAATGCACTTTTGCATAAAAATGCCAATAATTAGAAAATCGCACAAAGATAAAAATTGGATTAATTCAATTAAAATAATATGCAGGGTGTCATTGAATTAATTAGAAGTACATAGGGCGAAAATTTGGTGGGACACAAGGGTCATGGATATAGGGATTCATAATAGAATATTACTTGAATTGGTTTACACGATACGAGTCGAGATTGTGTCTCCAATTTTAATTGGAACGCACAAGGTGCAAAGTTGGAAGTATAGAATTGAATAGAAATGCCCGCGACGAATATTGTGCGACAAAAATGTAGCACAAGAAAGCATAATCATAAGTTACACCGAGGTCAGAATAGAAGGCGGGTACGTCTAGGACAAGGATGTGAAATTTATAGAAAGGCAATGGCTAGTGTAGTGCTCCAATTATCGAAGCCATGGTAAGGTGAGCTAAGTGATATAATGTTGTATAATTAAACAAAATATCGTGTCCTATTTCTAATTGGATTCAAACTAGCCTTAGTCTCATTATCTAAGCCAAGTAGGTCTAATCTTGGGTGAGGGGATTTACAATCTAGCCAACCTAAAAACAATTTTATTCTCGAAATTAAAATAAGGCATAATTTGTTAATTCTTCACATTCGCATATAAGGCAAGTCAATCACAATCTCTTCAAAAATTAAAAATATATTCTAATCCATCGCGATCACTTTCGAAATTAAGGTAACCTCTGTTTAAATCAAAATATTGTAATCTTTTCTCGATAATCACATCCAATTTTAAGCTAGATCTATATGACATCTCCAAGTCTTAAATAGCCCACATTAATTTTTATATTACGATCTCCAACTATCATGATCTCCTTTAAAAGAAAATAATTCTACTCCAATATTATTCCTATTTTCCCTCATGAATTTTGTATCCTTCAAAATTTTAAATTTAATTCACATCCTTAATATTTCCAATAGGTAATCCAGCAATCAAAATTTAACTTTTAATTCAAATCATCAAATTATAAAAATTTTATCTACTTCCCCAATTGTTCAAGCCTAGAATTCTATATTTATCCTCAAGGTTTAAATCGATGATTCAATCTTCAACATTCAAACTTTAAATCATGTGCTGAATGTATAAATATTTGGTCCTGACTTTCAAGATTTCAAGATTCATTAAATCTTCATCATCGTAATCCTTCTTTTAAAATTTTTCAAAATTAAAGCGACTAGAACCTCCCAATGTAGTCTTGTTTGATCACAATCTAAAAGAAATTCTCCTCAAGTTTAATAATGCAACTTCTACCAAACTTAGAATTTATCCATCTATTATATAAGGTTATACAGTTAAGAATAGTATTCCTCCACTTATTTAATCATGTTATTCGATCCTCAAAAGTTTGAACACAAACATATTACCTATGATATGCCCTTAATTACGGAAAATTATCATCAAGTAATGCGGTTGGCCTATGGGGTATATCTAGTACTATCTGTATATCAAACTTATACCAAGCACGAGGTTTCGTCTTTCCGAAATAAGGGAAGACGGATAACAATAATAAAGAGTTCAAGGGGGAGGTAATAGAATAAAAGCATGGGGATTAAGGCGTTTAAGGAGTTCAAAGGGAATTGTCAAGGCAGTTGTGGATTGAAATCCTATTTGGTAATTTCTTATTCACATGATCGTATCAATATAGTTACGTAACTGATACGATATGCTCAGGCATGCCTAGAGGGCAAGTACATTCATCTACTGGTCATTATATATCTTAATCCACGTAAAGTAGTTATGCGAAGGGCGAACCAAGCGTACCAAGGTTAGCTAGACCTTAATACACTGACTCTGAAATGTATTAGTGTATGCATCTACTAATACATATGTTGTGAACAAGATTGATAAAAGAATAAGCTTGCAAAACTAGGCTATAAAATAGCAGTATAAGTCAAGGTAGTAAAAAAATATATAAATGCGCTAGATCATGATGAAATAAGGTACAAATAATTCAAGTTCACAAAAACAAAACAAAATACAAAAATAAGACTCTACAATCTCTACAGTTGTCATACTAACTCTTGTCTAAGTCGCTAGTCGACCAAATAGGGGTATGGGCCTTCAAGTTCTACCGTCTGAATAAACACTATCGTCTTATGCTAGTATATAGTTAATGTCATTCAATTATAATTCAATAATGAGTCAAGGGGACTATGTGTCACTAGGTTGTGAGGCATACTACCCAATTTAAAATAATTATCTAATACTGTGACAGTCTTAAGGGGGTTCTACAAAATAATATTGTCCTTGCAAATAAAGCATAATTCTTATTGGGGTTTGCGAGAAAATCATCCTATTGCATTATATAGGTAATGGTCACCTTAAGTTTTAATCATAGTGCTCATAGAACAAGTGTCAATAGTAAGAATAGAAGAGCTACTGGTTCTTAAGTGAGAAGAGGATATACCTATATTGGGTTATGGATACGAATTACGCGATTTAAAACTAAGGGTAATCATCAAGCTACAATCTACAAGAACAACTCAAAACTATCAAATTCTAACTATCAAGTACAACTTTTCAAAGTTTAACATTGACAACTATAATCCTAGCACTACATATCCTTAACATAAGAGAATTCATCTGGCCTATAATCAGGAGTGTTAGGTGGCACGAGTTGGAAGATGAAAAAAAGAAAAAAATGATTAGTCGCTGCACAGATAGCGAGCGTTAAGTTTTCAGAAGAACAAGATATGAACTTAAAATAGGGAGACTCTAGATGATGTCATAGTTTCTTAAGGGGAAGGTAATATGCTACTCTCTGTGTTCAAGGTACGATCGAGGAAATACTATATTCATTCCTCTAGGTTTCCTTAGGTGCTGTCTGCTAATATACAGACAAGAATCTAAAGGTATAGTCCTACGATATTATCTCACTATAAAAGTTAGGGTTGGTCCTAACATTCCACCTTGGATTTCTATTGGTTCCTTAATGCTAGGGTAAAACAGTGTGGTTAACTTTATAACTAACCCTAGTAGTGTCTGTACTACTCTCAAGTCATTCATACCTATATCGAAGGATAATGGTACATCAACCTATAGGTAAGGGATGCTAGGGTTCACTAGATATTCTCAAACTTAGTGAGGTGTTAATGTCTAGCTGTATTCTCAGTAGGTGTGTTACCCTAATTATCATTCCATCAATATGGATTCCTATATTCTAGCATGGGCTATACTCGAGGAACTATTAGGGAAGCATATGAATCAAGCAGGATATAATTATGTAAATCAAACATATTAAAATGATTATGAATCATAGTCAATTGTGGATGAGATCCAATACTCTAGTCCTAGGTGCAGGCTTGCTCGGTACAGTAACATAACCGAGACAATATGATCTCGACCTACATGGGCCACCACTAAAAACATGTCATGCCCCAGTTCCAAAATACGTAGGACTAGGACACGTAAGCATGCCAGCCGCATAGATATGGCAACTCCAATATATGGAAACCAAAATCCCATACGTACGCTGTAATATGAATATCAAACCCATAAGTGGTATAATCTATCATAAGTCACAGTATATAATCTAATCTCATCCACAAAAATCAAATATAATGAATAACCAATATCTATAACTAGATCCCAAAATAAAGTATCAAAAGATGACAGTCGGATGGAAACAAATCCACTGCCGAACTAAAATGAAGAATAAACAAGATAAATATAATATAAATACAACCTCTAACAATCACGAGGCTCGAAGAGAAGACCTCTCACAATATAAGTAGCCAGTCCAGATCTGCGCACCTGCAAATACTCATGAACAATACACCTGGAAAGGGACCAGGTCCTCAGAGGGACACAACAAGATACATAAAAGCATGCCATAAAGTAAATACTGGATAAATAACTCCAGGGTGACCTAACCATCTAAGTGAAATCTAACTTGAGGACAACTTTGAGTGTATGAGAAGGTGTAGGCTAGACATATGCTGACGTAATTCATCAATCGTGACAACTGGCTAGTATATGCCACATATGCCCCCATAGGAGGGCGTTCAGTAATAACGTCCATCTCTGAAGAGCATGGCATCTGTATAATATATCATCTATACCGCTCCGAAGAACGTAGCAGCAGTGTAGAATATCATCCATATCGCTCCGAAGAACGTGGCAACAGTATAGTATATATCGTCCATATCACTCCGTGGAGTGTGGCAGCAGTGTAAAGGAAGTGGGGTGTCCCATACGCCTACAAGTCCTCCTCCCCGTCCAATGATCTATGCATGTTGTATCCACAACATGCCTTAGCTACTATGCCACATCGTCGTAACTCTGGCTCATAGTCTATCGTTAGAAGAGTAGTCCAACCTTACAACCAAACAAGGACAAGGATTGGACCATCGTACCACGATAGTCTATGCTCCGCCTACTAATAACTGCTAAGTCTTCTAACATGCATCCCTATTAGCAGTTATACCCTATCCGTCGTACGCCTACACGTACAGGTGGCCAACCATATATGCAAGTCCGTGCCCTATATGAGACTCACAACACGTGTAAGAAATGTGTCAAGGCCGGGGAAGTCATACCGATAACTCCACAACTTTAGGTGGGTCTACTAGACACTAGGTCAGACACAAGTCCTAACGTCAACGCATTCGTTGACTGCACCCGAGTCTCTCTCGGAAGCGCACAGTTATATAATCTAAAATAATAAACATGCGACTAATATATATAACTGAATTTAAACAGTATAACAAGGCAAGGTATACTTGCTTGACAAGAGAGCTACAAAGTAAAATATCCAGATGTCAAACACCAAGAGTCAAAAACTACGACCTCAGAATGAACGTCTCCGGATGCTGAAATAAATATCACCAACATTCTCAGAATAAGCAAAATAACTAGAAAGCACTCCCCTTTCGTCCAATTTGGGCACAGGGGCAAAACGGTAATTTTGGGTCAAAGCGGGCTCCAAATGTGGGCCACTTTGCACCGAAAAGCGTGTCAGGGGTAACAGTCTCTAAATGGGACAAATTATAGGGTAAACTAATTCTAAATGTCAATGTGAACTCAACGGTACTTCCAATTTTGGATTCTGCTGAGCCGAACACAAATTCGCCCCAAAAGTCAACTATAGAGCCCGTCAATTGGCGACTTAGTCAACTGTCTCAGAATTGCGTGAAAATTGGGTCACAGGACCAGCGTGATAACACGAGTCCAGTGGTACAAGTTTTGTCGCATTCTGACGAGCGTGCACTAAATGTGCAGGGCTTTTACAAAAGTTGCAATATTAGAAATTTTTGCGGATACGGGCTAATTTTGACGCGCACACGCATCCAAATCAGTTTTTGAAAAATCTCACATGTCTCGGTATATCGCGCGCACCTTTTGGTACACTTGGTACACGACGGGGCGGTCCCGTTTGGCGGGGCGCGCTCCGTATCGCAATTTCTGGAATTTGGGAAAAAATATATTTTTGGATTTTTCTAACTAATTAAATTCCACATACAGCAGTTAATAGATTAATATAAATAACAGAAAATAAACTAGGTCAAGTGGTCTTCACATACCAACAAGAAAAACTGGATTCGGATCTCTGTGGTGGAAGATACGAATCCGAGAACAGGGGTGGTTGCAACAGAATTTCCTGAGATTTAATGTCGTGGTTTTTATCGACTTGCGTCGATTTTTACCTAGGTTTGCGCGCGGTTGGATAATATACAAATATTGAAAGGGGTTCATTCATGATCATACCGGTGAAGACGGGGTCAAGTTTGGTCCAGCGATGGCCGGAAAACTGCGCGGGAACACAAGTACCTTGTTGTTCAAATTCTGCAGTGCACGGGGTTGTAAGCTTCACGCGGTCGTCGTACTGGCGGTTTTTCGGCGGCTGGAGGCGGTGGATGTCCGGGCTGGCGGCGGTCAGGGGTCGAGGAGGATGGGAGATATGATCTAGGGTTAGGGTTTTGATTTCGTGATGAGAAGAATATATATAGGAAGGGAGAGATAGGAAGAAAGCGGGTGGGTTTAATCGCTCGCGCGGGGGAAGAAAGCAGTAGTTGCTGCTGCTGCTTTTCCTTTTTAACTCACAGGTCTTAGGAGAAAATAGGTCGTGGGTTAGAGTCCGTTAGGTAATGGGTTTTGGGTTAGGATTCAATAAGGAATTTCTTTTCTTTTTCTTTTTTTTATTTTTTTTATTTTTATTTCTTTTCTTTTCTAATTACTATTTTATTTCTATTTTCATTCTAATTAATAAGCATTTAAATATATATCTATATAGAGAGAGACATTCTAGAAATTTATTAGTGCATACCTTTAAGCTAGCAACTGTCCAATGGGTCTCCTACATGGAATAAATTAAGAAAAATTTATAATGGCTCCATAAATCCTCTAAATGCACAAACACCCAAAATAAAAATTAAGAAAATCTATTTTCTCTATTTAGCTCATAATTACTATAATTTAATTATTAATTAATAAAATAAAATAAAAAAGTAAATACGAATTTTCGGATTTGGGGTTTTACAGAAGTAGATGAAAGTGAGGAAGAGGAAGAGGAAGAGGAAGAGGAAGAGGAGGACGAGAAGGCGAACAAGATAAATTTTCTAAAGATGATTGAAAATAAAATATTTTGCCTGTAGAATGTAACTAGATTTTGACTGTAGAATGTACCATTTTAACGAATATATGTATTATATTTTGATTGTAGAATGCTTTGAGATATGCATCACATTTTGACTGTTGAATGTACTATATATTTGTGTTTTTCTATATTTATCATATGTTGTTATCAGGTATGACAGGATGATGCGGAGGATTCGACAGGTCCCGAGGTAGATAGAGTGCTCCTCCGGTACTGCCTACTGTTGGTTCCGGATCATCGTCGCCCAGTACTCCAGTATATCGATCACTCACATCTCCGACTGTTGGGACGAGTAGTTCCAGGCGTGATAGTACTCCCTCGTCCAGCGTTCCTCCTGCTGACGGAACCATGGGGACAGATGAGCATGTCGAGGAGGTCGTGCCCACGAGCATCAGCAAGATCCTCCATGCGCACCTCCGAAGGAGACGAGGACAGAGATTTGGGCCGACGGTACAAAGTAAGTCAATTAGATGGTTTAGCATAATATATATCGTGTATTTCTTTATTCATCGTATATTGACTTTTTCTATCAAAATAATTATCTCTGTATAGATATCGTCCATCGTCGGTTCAGAAACGCCTGGGCCAATTTCTGAGGAACAACTACGGTGGCCCTTGTATCAACTACTCTGAGGCTCCGGAGGAGAGAAAGGCATTCTGGTTTGCACACTTCCAGGTAAAAGTATATTATATAAATCCTCTAATTTATGCATATTATATAACTTATCCGTGATGCTCACTTACTAAATTATTTATTGTAGCAAACGTATTTCTATCCTCCGCACCGGACCGAGTTGATCGAGCGGCTCTTTCTTACCGTTGCCGCCAAGCTTATCCGAGATGCTCTAGATGACCAGAAGGCTCGTGATTGTGCTGAAAAACTGATCCAAGGTTGGATCACGCCTGAGCAGTGGACTGCGATGAGGGCTAGATTCGACGATCCGAGCTACAAGGAAAGGTCTGAGAAGGCTAAGGCGGAATGCGGCCTAGTGGTGTGGTGGCTCGATTCCGATGACGGAACATTTTTGTCGTTTGGTATTTTTTTTCTTTTAAAATATATTATTTTAATGTAAGTACTATAAAATGATAGTAGAAAAAAATGTTTAAGTTTAGTACTAAATAATATATTTTTAACAGGTACAGAGGGGTGAGGATACAAACATGGTGACCGTCTTCTTGGCCACCCATCGCAAGGACGAAAATCTCATTGATGAGAGGGCCTCATAGACCTATGTAAGTATTACTTTACTTTGTGTTAATTTTAATATAACTTAGGCAATTATCGAGTTTCCAAACCTTTCTAGGCCGAGTATCTTAGGCTGCGTAAGCGGACGACTGCTAGTGCACCAACACCTGGAGAGGCTGGTACTTCCTCGCAGCCCGTTCTAGCTCCGTCGATGGACGACCTGTGGGTGACCGCAGCTGGTGGTCTCCAGAGGGGTACGTAATACGGTACGGGATCCTATGGCGCCCTGGTTACGACGCGGTCATCTAGGGCCTCCCCGACAGCTGCGCATTCCACACAGCCCTCGTAGTCGTCGGCCAGAGTCCAGGAGGCCGTTGACCATCAGATTGCGTCTCTCCGTGATGAGTTGCTACAAAGGATGGAGGAGTAGCCCCGGTCCCAGCCGCAGGCGGATGATCCGACGCTCATCGCACAATTCGATATGCTCGACCGCAGCATCACGGAGCTCCGGGATTTGACAAATGATATTAGAGCCTCGACAGACCGCAACATCATGGAGCTGCAGACATCACATCTATCGATGGGCGAGAGGCTGACGATGATGCAGGATTCAATGGTTCATAGTAGTACGAGGCTGCTATCTACCATGGATTCTTACAACCAGCGACTCGCAGACTTGGAGCGGGGACGACCTTCTGGTGCGCCTGCATCGACACAGAGTCCACCGACGTCATAGCCTTCTCCATCGACATCGGTGTCGATTCTACGGGAGCAGTATGAGCTGTTCTTATCCTTCATGCGCGCCGGTGGTCAGCCTCCTGCAGATCCGCAGTAGTATAGCTAGTTGCTGGATATTTGTATTTTTTTATCATTTAGGATGAGATTGTATGGATATATATTTGCCGTATTCTTTACGATGAGATTTGCTGGATGCTTTCTTTTCTTCAAATTTTATTATATTATTCATATTAAATATGTTATCTTACCGGTATTGTGTGTTCAACCCAAGGGGGTTGGCAAACCCAGAAATTCAACGGAGGATTGCTCCGGGTCTATTTGTACTGATTGTGATTTAATAAACTACAAGAATAATAGTTTGGACATAATTCAGAATTCTTTTTTTTATTTTTTTTGTGAAATTAGCGACGTTTTGAGCGACGTTTAGCGACGTATAAACACGTCGCTAAATGCGTCGCTAATTAGCGATGTTAATACACGTCGCTAACGACGTCGCTAAACATGTCGCTAAAATGTCGCTGTACATCGCAAATTGCTGACATGGCAGTATTGTCAGGTCATTAAAGACGTCGCTATATAAGTTGCTAATTAGCGACGTTTAGCAACGTTAATTAACGTCGCTAATTAGTGACGCTGCATCGCTAAACGTCGCTAATTTTAGCGACACGTTTAAGTCGCTAAAAAATGTCGGCATAGCGACGTTTAGTGACGTTTTTTCTTTTAGCGACTTGCTTTTTTCTGACTTCTTTGAAACGTCGCTAATTACGTCACTAAATATGATTAGCGACATTTTTTTGTCATTTAGCGACGTTTTTAAAAGTCGCTAATTTGACTTTTTCTGGTAGTGATAGTAGAGGGAGTAGGTCTATCACATATGTTGAGCATTGTGGTTGTTTGCGTGTTGCATTGCAACATGGGGGATTGTAGCAGTCGGGTCTGTTAGCAGACCCTACCAATTGGGGGAATGTGCTACTGATCGTACAGACCACAGATATGTGATATGGAGAAGAACATCAGCAGTAGCCGCTGTACCTTGCAGCAACAGCAGTGCACCTGTGCACTCATGTGCATAGGCAAGGAGGGGAAGGGTCTGTTGCAGACATGAGAAAAGGTGTTATGGTATATATGAGTTAGCAATATAAGGTAAGTTAGTATATTGGTTGATTGGGTATATATGTAATATGTAGGTATCGGTTAGTGTACTAGAAAGTTAATTTTAAGTTAAGTTATGTTACTATCAATTCTAACTTAGTAGATGTTAGTTAATATTAGTATAAGTTGTTGTTATTAGATGAGTTAGTATATTATATCAATATGATATCCGTTAGTATAAGTTAGCATGATATCAGTTGTTAGTATTAATTAGTATGATATCAGTTGTAAGTTAAGTTAGTGTATTAGAGTATTAGTAAGTTAAGTTATCAGTTAGTGGATTGGCTTGATTAGTTAGTGTATATTAGATATAAGTTAGTGGATATTAAAGTGTTGGTTAGTATGGGTAATAAGTATTAGGTTAGATACTGGCTATTAGTATTACCTTGAGATAACACCAAGGTAATGTTAAGGTATTTGTCATGTTATTAGATGTTGGTATTGGGTATCAAGAGGGTAGTTCGATACCGATACCAAGATGGCTCAAAGCCAAGGTAATCGATACTAAGTTAGTACTAGCTAAGGATAACTAGTGTTATATATATATATATATTATGCAATGTATTGATACTTAGTAGTTATGATACCCTAGTATCTTGTAATAGCTAGTATAGCCTAGATAAGCAAGGCATGGACCTAATAACCTAGATATAGACTCTTACAACCTAGAAATAGCTAGTTGACCTACTTTGTCTAGTTTGACTATTTTGACTTGGAAATGGTTTTAAGACCTAAATTTTGACTGGTTAACTTGTTTATCATTCAAAACACTATATTGATATGATATTCTATATTTAGGTCTTCGAGGCACCATTCCAGACTTCTTTGATACTGTTCACCAGATTCCAAGCGAGTATATTCTCTGATAGTTTTCTATTTATGATATTCTCTATGTTTCTTGTATTTAGTGTACATATCCTTGATTTCTTGACACGATGATTACACAGATTGGTATATCCGGATCTTTTCATGAGATATTATTCCTTGGTATTATGGTGTATCTTGTAAAAGCCTTATTCTTGTTCTTCTTGTACATATACATACATTGATTCCTAGAAAGACTAGCTACCTACCCAGTGAATTCTGTGTCATAGCGTACCATGGTTGGATCCACTATACCCGTCGGGGACGGGGAGTGTTATTGTAGATATGTGATCATACCCTCCTTATGCATGCCTTGTTACTTGTGAGTGTTGATCATACACGCACGTATGATTAACCAAGCCCTAATCCTTGTGCAAGTTTCCAAGCCGATCCTATGTCGAACCTAGTACTCACTCAGATAGTAGTAGTATTTCTTGCTCTTATTCATGATCCTCATTTCCTTATATTTAATTGCAGTATTCCTATCTTGTATATCTCTTGTTGTTATATAATATTCTTTTTTATGCTCTCCATTTTACTATCAAAATATGCATTATTAACGATGTCTTCAGCAACGTAAAGTCGTTAATTTTTGTAATATTAGCGACTCTAATAAACAGTCGCTAAACGTCTCTATCTGCAAAGTTTAGCGACGTTTAGCGACATTTAGCGACAATAATTTCTATTGTAAAAATAAACATCGGTACAGGTCGCTGAACGTCGCTACATTTTTAATATAACAATTTTTTTGCGACATGCAGCGACAATTTCGTATTGTAAAAAATATACACCGGCAAAGATCGCCGAACGTCGCTACATTTTTAATTTATAGTGATGTTTAGCGACGTCACTTTAGACGTCACTAAATTATTTAATATAGGGTTGGTTGTTTCGTTTTCCCCCATTCTCATTAAATTTTTTTTGAAACCTAAAAATACAGCTCTCCCCCCTCCGATCGCCCCCCACCACTGGCTCCCCCCCCTGAGGGCCCCCCTCCGACACGGCTCCCCCTTTGAGCACACCCTCCGACATGGCTCCTCCCCTGCGCAGTTGCTCCCCTCGGGCGGCTCCTCCCCTCCGACGACCTTGGGCTTCTCCTCCTCCTCTCTACAGCTCCGGCCACCTCTAGGTAAACCCTAACCCTATCTATCTCTATCTCATAGACATAGACACGACACAACACACACACAGTGACACGACCCTAACACTGACACAAACATGATACTAACACAGACATAACATTGACACAGATACGACACACACTGTATAGGGTATTGGCCCAAGCCGTAGACTCGCGGTCCAGGATGTCGAGCTTGATGAACCGGTCTAGACTCTAGGCCGGGGAGGGGAGTGCTCGGATCCGGCGGCGAGTTAGGCCATACACGGTCCATGGTGCTTCGGACGCGCTCGACCTCTTTAAGGCCTCCACGAGATTAGACTTGATTCTGTTTAAGTGACGGATTCTAAATTTTATATATTAAAGAACTTATATCGAACTTTATATATATATATATATTATTCTATGTATTTATATGCAACTTTTTATAGTTTTGAATAAAAATTCTTAGTTAGTGGAGCAATTAATTTAGCTGACTAATTTTAATTAATTTAAATCTTGAGCAATTAATTTAACTTAATTGATAAATGATAGGTGTAACCATCATAAATAGGTTTTCTATATATGTATAGGGGAATCAAGTCGGAGGACATTTTACTTATGCATTAATGTAGTGTAAAGGTCATGAATTAGTCTAGGTTCTAATAGAGAATATTAGAACATCAAGGAGAAGTGTTAGTAATGGTTGGTGTTAGAAAGCATTATGATCATGCTGGTTGTGTGCTTGTATATAATAGGTATGTTTTTGTTGAAATTATGCTTGTAGAGGCTTGATTCTTATTCTGAGATACCCATTTACTAGAGTTTAAAATATTTGGCTCTACTTTTCGTTTTAGTATCGGAAGTCATGAGACTGAAATATGTGTTCTCTTCTCCTTTATATTTCAATTTTATGGCTTTCGGCACCAGAAAATAAGGTAGAGCCAAAGGTCTCATGCCTTCTAGGTTCATTTACCTATTTTTTATTAGGTTTCTAGCTAGTTAATGGCTCACAAAAGATACGTGACGATACCCATATCCTTCTTTATTTATGTCCATCTTTGATGAACATGCATTTGTATCCATCTTTGCCTCTATTTGAACGATATATACTTGAATAATGTGTATCTATCTTACAGAAGTATCTAAAAATGGATATGAATTAGTACCTACGACTGAGCAGTGGACTCAGATGAGGACTAGATTCGACGATCCCAGATACAAGAAAAAGTTGATAAGGCAAAGGCGGATAGGAAGAAGGCAGAAAAGTGGTGTGGTGGGTCGATTCCGATGACGAAATATTTTTGTCGCATGGTAAGTATTTGAACGTATATATATTATTTTAATCAAAGTAGGATAAAATAATTAATTTTAGTAATAATATATCTATTTGTAATTAATAGGTCCAGAGGGGTGAAGACGCTAATATGGTGATCGTCTTCCTCGCCACCCATCGGAAGGGCGAACAACTCATTGATGATAGGGCCACGCAGACTTACGTAAGTATTACTTTACTATTTTATTATTTTAATATAACTTAAAAAATATGCAAATAAATATCCATATAGTTAGTAATAAGTTGCTTAGATAATAGGGTTATTTACACTAACTATTCCTATATTTTTGGATTATAACACCGGGTACCCCTGCTTTTGAACAACTTAGAAAATATGCAAATAAATATCTATGCAGTTAGTAACAAGTATATTTATGAAGCGATTCATTTTTTTCTAGAATGAGTATCTACGGCTCTGTGAGCAGTCGACGCAATACGTTGTGTATGCACCTCCTGAAGGAGAGGCCGATACTTCCTCGCAGCCACCGGCCTACCCAGTTCCGTCGGCTGACGAGCTATGGCAGACTGCCACTGTTGGCCTTTAAAGGGGTACGTACTACGGTACAGGATCCTACGACACCTATATTGTGACGCTGGGCTCTAGGACCCCATCTGCCCCTGCGCATACCCTACATCCTTCCTAGAAGTCGGTGCGAGTTCAACAGGAGAGAGTTGACCATCAGTTTATGTCTCTGCGTGATAAGATGAGTCCAACCGCAGATGGATGATGCGAGGATCTTAGCACATTTTTATGTGCTTGAGCAAAACCTTTTGGAGCTCAGGACTATGACCGAGGTGACACAGCAGGACATTACGGATTGGCATCATCGATACAACGTTCCGTCACTCGGATTATTGGTGTCATAGATTTATACTATGATAGCCTATCAGCATTGGAGTGGACACGTCATCCTCGTTCGCTGTCATGCCCCAGTCCCACAATACGTAGGACCAGAAATACGTAAGCATACCAGCCGTATGTATATGGCAACTCCAATATATGGAAACCATACCACATACGTACGCTGTATTATGAATAGTCATTCACAAGTGGTATAGATTTATTTCATAAGTCATAAGGCATAACTAGATCTCATCCACGGAATCAAATAACCAATCAACTATATAACTGAATCAAGTATAAAATGCTTGATAAGAACAAGTAGTTGGGTGGAGACAAATCTACTACCAAACTAGAATATAAGAGAAACCACATAATGTACATCTAATGAACAATAAGACTCTAAGAGAAGACCTCCTCGAAAGAGAGATAAGTAGCAAGTCCTGATCCGTGCTCCTGCGAATAGTCAAGATCGTCTACACCTGGAAAGGGACCAGGTCCTCAGAGGAACGTAACAAGATACATAGAAGCATGCCAATTTGAATACAGTAAACATGCATAATAGGTAGAAAATATATAAATACGCTGTACAAGATAATCTATATGATGCATAATGAGGAGAACTTTTCGACGTATGGCCATGGGTAGGCTACTCTATCTAATCTCACAACTCACACACACGTCAGGGACATCATCAGCCGTCATACCGCGAGGGTAGCGACCATCGTGACACAATCAGCCGACATACCGCGAGGGTAGCGACCATCGGACATGAGTACCATAGTGCGTGCTAGTTACTACGGCTTACCAGAGTGGTTATAGCCCATACGCCTACTGATTGTCCTCCCCTCCCATGATACTATGTGTCAAGTGTGTGTCAACATATATATAGTATATAATTATTACGGAAAGAAAACACACATGCAATGAATATATAAAAATATAATAAGCATGCAAAGTACTATAAGCAATTTGATAAGGTATCTTTTCTGGCCTGAAAAAGAATGAAGTCCCAACTCAAGGCGTCGTCCGATCTACCCGTCACATAAATTAAACAAGTTAGGTTACAAAAGTGGGTGAATAGGTTCCTCTATTTTAATTGATTTTAATTCTAAATAAAATAACTTAAAATAGTATTTTAATCTTATTATAATCTAATTTTATTTTTAAACCCTAATTTTGGTCCAAAGAAAGTCAACTTTACGGATTTGTGATCTGTGGCACGCAAATCGAGATAATCCGTTGACCAAAAAGTCAACAAACTCAAATCCTTGATTTGTGTGTAAAATTATATACATTTTAGTGCTACATGGACACCGGAATCGACGGTTTCATAAAATCATAAGTCGGTAAAGAGTTATGTCCACAAGGGCGCACAGATGATAATTTTTGGTAGTTTTCTATTTACGTCTACGTTGCACAAATTTTACAGTAAATTAAAATTATATATTAAATTCTAAAATATTGTTTTATGTAAGTTTATTATGTCATCTTTTTGAAACTTCAAACGATTCATAATTCCGAATTCGGGATCTCCCGTAATCTCAAAAACACCAAAATGCGTCTGATTTCGGACAACTGACACTTTTAGAATTTTCTGGAAAATAGGTTCATAAATTATTAAAATAATTTATATAATCAGAAAACTAACCTTGATATAGTTCTAACAAAAAAAACTGGAGCGCGTTTGGAGTCCGGAGCTAGGAGATATCGTCTTTTTAAGTCGTCATAACTACTAGAAAATGAGGCTGAATTTATGACGAATTTTGACTATTTTTTGACGAAAAAGAGGGGAATTTGGGAAAAAAATATGAAGGATGAGGTATTTATAATGGTGGACACTACTTAATTGAATACGACTATGATTTGCTAATTTTGATATGATTATGATGAGTTTAAATAAGGATAGGATATGCATGGAGTTGCTTTCCTAATAGGTTCAGAATTTGAATTAATTTAAAATAGAGTTTGAGTTTATCTCAATAATTTATAATATTAAATAGAATTAAAAATAATACAAATAATTTATATAAAATCTTATTAATACCTATTAACACTAAATTAGCATCTATCAAATATTAAGACTATATATATCCAAATAAATCCTGAATAATTTCAAAATCTAAATAAATTTCTTAAAATTCTAAATAAATTATAGAAAAATATAATTAAATATTTTAACCTAAAATAAATATTTGGTAGGAACAACATGTAAGTATGGTCTCATAGTAAATCATGGAAGTTCTAAAAATTTACGTGTTCTATGTTTTAATTACCAAAAAATTCTTAAAAAATCTCAAAAAATCTAAAATAGCCTAAAAATTATTCTAAATAAATATTTACATAAGTAAATTTATCAAGAAATTTATTTTCTAATTAACTAAGAGAATACTCTAAAAAAATTTAATAATTAAAATAATCTATAATAAATATAATAATATAAAATACACACAAAATACATATTTTGGGTGAGGGGGTTTACAATCTACCCAACTTAAAAAAAAATTCGTCCTCGAAATTAAAAATAAGGAATACTTTATTAAATCTTTCACATTTGTATCTAAGGCAAGTCAACCGCGATCTTCTCAAAAATTTAAATGACAAAATCTATTTAAATCCGTCACAATCTCTTCAAAATTAAAATACAACTGTTTAAATTAAAATTTAACCTATCATAATTTCTTCTAGGTTTTTAAATAATCAACATTCAAATTTAATTCAAATCTATATGACATCTTGAAGATTTAAATAACTCATATCAAATTTTAAATCATAATTTTCAACTATAATAATTTTTTTTTCTAGATTTTAAATAATAAACAACTCTAATCAAATTGTATTCCTATTTTTAGCTTAAGAATTTTGTACTCTTCAAATTTTGAATTCAATTTCTATTATAAATATTTCAAATAGGTGATCCAACAATCAAAATTCAACTTTTAATTTAAATCATCAAATTATAAAATTTTGAATTTAATCCATCAATGTTCAAGTTTTGAGTTATATACATATACATACATATATATATACATATATATATATATATATATATATATATATATATATATATATATATTTTATCCTCAAAATTTAAATTATTAATTTAATCTCCAATATTCAAAATTTAAATCATGTGCTCAAATTATAAATATTTGGTCTGCAATATCAAAGTTTTAAAATTCATTCTATAAGGCATTCTTATCTTTAAAGTTAAATCATCATAATCTAAAATATTCTTCTAAAAATTCTCAAAATTAAAATGACTTAAATCTCTCAATCTAATCTCACTTGATCACAATCTAAATTTTTTTACCTCAAGTTGACAATGCAACTTCTACCAAACATAGAATTTATCGATCTATCACATAGGCTATACATTTAAGAAAAATATCCTCAAATTATTTAATCGTGTTATTCAATCCACAAAATATCTCACATGTTTTATGTCCTTAATTACAAAAGATAGTCACCAAGTAATGTGATTAGCCTATGGGGTATACCTAGTACTCTCCGTGTATCAAACTTATACTAAGCACGAGCGTTCGTCTTTCCGAAATAGGGGAAGACGAAAAACAATAAGAAAGAATTCAAGGAGAATGTGATAGAATACAAGTACGGGGTTCAAGGAGACTAAAGAATTCAAAAAGAGATTTGTCAGGGCAGTAGTGGATTAAAATCTTATTTTGATAAATTTCTATTCATATGCTCATATCAGTACAGTTATATAACCCATAAGATATGCTCGGACATGTCTAAAGGGCAAGTATATTTGTCTAATAAGCTGAGTCAACTATATCTCAATCCACGTAAGGTAGTTATGCGAAGAGCGAACCAAGTGCATTAAGGTTAATCAGACCATAATACACTGATTCTAATTTAGACGATGTATTAGTAGGAGTCCCTAATAACACATATGTCATGAACAAGATCGATAAAAGAATAAGCTTGCAAAACTAGGCTATAAAATAGCAGCATAAGTCGAGGTAGTCCAGAAAATATAAGTACGCTGGATTATGATGAAGGAAGGTACAAAATAATTTAAGTTCACCAAGAAGACCGGTATTGTGCCTCTACAGTTGCCATACTAAGTTCTTCTCTAAGTCTCTAGTCGACCAAATGGGGGCATGGACCTCTTAGTTTTTCAATCTGGATAAATACTATTGTCTTATGTTGGCATATAGTTGGTGTCATTCAATTACACTTTATTAATGAGTCAAAAGGATTATATGATACTAGGTTATGAGACATACTACCAAACTTACAAGAATTTAACTAATAGTATTGTTGAACAATAGAGTGCATATACCTAGTACAAGTCATCTTTCTAACCCCTATCAAGAAAGAAAGAAAAGATAAGATTAACATTGTGAAAGGATCAAGCAAGATGCAATGCAAGCAATCAAATAAGAACGCGAAACAAAATCAAGGGAGGTGATTAAATAAGTGGATGAGATCCTATATTCTAATCCTATGCGCAGGCTTGCTCGGTACAGTAACGTAATCGAGACAATATGCTCTCGACCTGCATGGGCCACCACAAAAATATGTTACGCCCCAGTCCCACAATACGTAGGACCAGGAATACGTAAGCATGCCATCCGTATGTATATGGCAACTCCAATATATGGAAACCATACCATATACTTACGCTGTATTATGAATAGTCATTCATAAGTGGTATAGATTTATTTCATAAGTCACAGGGCATAACTAGATCTCATCCAAGGAATCAAATAACCAATCAACTATATAACTGAATCAAGTATAAAATGCTTGATAAGAACAAGTAGTTGGGTGAAGACAAATCCATTACCAAACTAGAATATAAGAGAAACCACATAATGTACATCTAATGAACAATGAGACTCGAAGAGAAGACCTCCTCGAAAGAGAGATAAGTAGCAAGTCCTGATCCGTGCTCCTGCGAATAGTCAAGATCGTCTACACCTGGAAAGGGACCAGGTCCTCCGAGGGACATAACAAGATACATAGAAGTATGCCAATTTGAATACAGTAAACATGCATAATAGGTAGAAAATATATAAGTATACTGTACAAGATAATCTATATAAATGCATAATGAGAAGAAATTTTTGACGTATGGGCATGGGTAGGCTACTCTAACTAATCTCATAACTCACACACATGTGAGGGACAACATCAGCCGTCATACTGCGAGGGTAGCGACCATCATGACACCATCAGCCGACATACCGCGAGGGTAGCGACCATTGGACACGACTACCATAGTGCGTGCTAGTTACTATGGTTTACCGGAGTGGTTATAGCCCATACGTCTACTGATTGTCCTCCTCTCCCATGATACTATATGTCAAGTGTGTGTCAACATATATATAGTATATAATTATGACGAAAAAAAACACACATACAATGAATATATAAAAATATAATAAGCATGCAAAGTACTATAAGCAATTTGGCAAGGTATCTTGCCTGGTCTGAAAAAGAATGAAGTCCCAACTCAAGGCGTCGTCCGATCTACCCGTCACATAAATTAAACAAGTTAGGTTACAAAAGTGGGTGAATAGGTTCCACGGCCTCCCTCCGGCCAGCTCCGTCGCCTCCAGCATCGTGCCCTAGCCCTAACCCTAGGTTGCACAGTACCCGGACACGACTCAGCTCGTGTCGAGATGACACGAGGACACGCGAATCCTCGATTTCACGGAGCCCTGTTCAGGTAACCCGTTCTCTCTGCTTGTTGTCCCGTTTCCGGTTCTGTCTGTTGCCACGCGAACCCTGCGCGACCCTCTCGATGCCCGTGCAACCCGCTCGGTGTGTTGCGTCCTGTGGAGATCGCGAACCGCGATCCAAAAACAGGAAAAACAACGCCCTGTTTTACCCCGGAACTGAGTACGCTCTGCCAAACGGGACGACTTGGTCGCGCATGGTCTTCTCCGAAACGTGCGCACCGTTGATACGGACGTGTGGGATTTCGCAGAAGTTGATTGGATGTGCGTGCACACCGGAATCAACGCGTATCCGCCGACAACGCCCCGTATCCGCCCATTCTGGAACACGTTATTACTTAGTGTACACACGTCAGATCGAGACGAAACTTGAGCCATCGAACTCGTAGCGATACGCTGGTCCTGTGACCCAAGTTTGGTTTAATTCTGAGAACGTTGACAGAATTGCGTATCGTGGGCCCCACAGGCTCCACTTGACGGGCGATTTTGTGATCGGCTCATCGGAATCCAATTCTGGAAGTTCCATTGGGTTTGTATCATCGTTCCAGACTTGTTGACACTAAGTTTGAAGAATTTGGAGACCTTTGACCCTGACACATTTTTCGGTACAAAGTGGCCCACATATGGACCCCGCTTTGGCCCGGAAACGTCATTTTTGCCCTTGTGTCCAAATTGGACTTAAGGACAGGCATTTCTAGCTATTTAATATTTTCTAAATCTAATGGTGATGTTTATTTCAGTAACCGGAGTAGTACCTACAGATTACACTGAGACCAGAGCTACAGTTGGAGCCAGAACCACAGGCAAGTGTACCTTGCCAAACTTTGCAGTCTTGTTACATATTTTTTTAATTCTTTTACATTGTTGTGCATGCTTAACCTAGGAACATGTGACGTACTTAGCATCCGATTATAGTCGGGTGCCAACACCGTACGCGGTGTTGTGTATTGTCATCTAGAGATGGACATTCGTGCCCTTTACATCCTCGTACTTGTCTTATCAAGTACATTATACCCAGGACACTTGACACTATTCATGAGACGGAATCCCCCTGAGATATTCATAGTAATTCTGTATAGGATACAGGTTTATGACATACACAGTTTACATGCTTAGATTTTATCCTGACTTGTTGCATTAGATATGGTTTTGCGTGTCATGGACATGAGATATCATGAAATTGTGACGTGAGATTACATTGGGTGGGAAGAGATTTACCATACAAAAGGCTGAACATATATATATAATACTTTAATGGATTGTGCCTTAGACTCTGACACAGAGCTTTGGTACCGTACTGGCCCTTCGAGAGAATACTGCTATGGGTTTCTCCGACACTGATCCCGTAGTAGTCTCAGCCCGAGTATGACTAAAACTCTCAACTTGCATTTCACATAGATGGTTACATACTTACCCTATTTATTTCATTATTTGCTGTACTGCATTTATTATGGCTTGTATTATCTGTACCTTATTATGTCCCCTGAGGACCTGGATCCGGATTATGTCCCCCAGGATTAGCTGACGAGATCTATCCCGAGGTATACGGGAACGGAGCATTAGCATTAGCAGAAGCAGGTGCCTACATTGGAGCAGAACCAGGATCTGAGGACGAGATCGTGCCAGAGGACTTCTCCTGAGTATTGGCTTGAGATACTCTTTTATTTCTGTTTCTAGTTATTTTATTTTCAGTCTATTTCATTGATGTATCAGACTTATTCTCGGATTGTTCTCCGAGACACTTTGATTGAGATTTGTTAGTTTATTTTATTTGCATTTATTCTGGCATTGGATCTGTGATTATCTGTTGTGGATGAGATTAGAATAGATTATGACTTATATCATTGAACCTATTTATTGTTGTACTATAACTTAAGTATGCCCTGATGGATCCATTAAATTGGGTTTGTCCATCGGTGTGTGCTGCTGGCCATTGCCACGTGTCTAGTCCCTCGGTATTTTAGGACTGGGGCGTGACACAGAGCAGTCATTTTATTGACAATTCAATATTCTTTGTGGAACGATGTGAATTAAAGAGAATGATACTCTCTGCCTCGACCACTTTTGAGTTTCTTGAGTTGTTGACTGGTTTGACACTCAGCTTCAGCCCAGAGGTCCTTGGCCTTCTCGAACGCTTCATCTATCTTTCGATACACGAATGCATACTTCGAGAAGTCGTCGATGAAAGTAGTAAAAAATTTATTCCCGTCTTTGTGGAGAATATCTAGAAGTCACAGATATCTGAGTATTTTGACTACAGAAGATCTATAATTCAGTTCAATCATTTGAGCAGCTCCCTGACAGTCTTCGTTTGTGCATAGACTTCACATTCCTCTACCTCCTTACCCCTACATTTGGAGATAAGAGCTATACTAGATATTTATAATGCTATTACATTGCACATGTCCTAGTCTATTATGCCACAACTCAATAAAGAAGTTACATTGACATTATCAGAATGAGTTATAAGCAGAAGTTTGATATCCCTTCAATGTTGAAAGCCTATTAGAAGCATATTTCTTGTTATATCATCACCATCTGTCCAATATAGATGTCCAACGTCAAGCCTGAATAGGACAATATAATTCCTGAGATTAGGTCCTTGAAAATTATTGGTATGTGATCCATGCACTCCAGTGTCAGTCCAGAGCCACTATCTCGGTCCCTAGATTTTCTTCTTGAGGCTTATTCTCCACCGAGACATTCTTTAAAGGTAGGATCGTCCTTGGTGAACAACTTCTTTTTAGAGCACACGTGGCTAGATGCACCAGTGTCCACCCACCAGTTAACAACCATGCTAGATGACTCAACATGTGCAACCATAACAACCAAGTTAAGTAATCAAAGCAACCAAGTTAAGCTATACCTTGCTATTATGCTTTGGAATTGGATTAGCAATCCTACTTCACATGGTCCTTCATGCCATAGTTGTAACAAACCCCGTCAAGCTTAGATTAAATAAAGCTGACTTCATAATGGGCTGCTACACTCCTAGAGAACCTATATGCCTATGTAGCCGAACCCACGCGTATAGTTGGAGAAAAACTTATGCGCCTATCCGAGTAGAGCCCATGCACATAATTTGAACATAACCCATGGGCAAAATCTCATGCACATAATTCCAAATGCATACGCATTATCTGAACAAAACTTATACACACCATCTGAGCAGACCTATGCGTATAATTTGAACAAATCATATGCACATAATCTGAGCAGATCCTATACGCATAATCCGAAAAGAATGCATATGCCTAATCTGAACATAACTCATGCACATAATCAATTGCGTATACCCTACCAAGCAGAGATTATGTGCATATACTACTGTGCATCAGCCATTCGCAGATACTGTCGCACAAAAAATTGTGCGCAAAGGCTGACCACACAATGAGTCATTCGCACAAATGATTTGATCTTCTTCTCATCTAGCTTGAGATGCTTCTAGATAGACTCCTTATCCTCCATAAGTTATAATCTCCATGTACTATCAATGCTTCGGACATATTTTGTGCATCATCTATTCTTGATAGGTTGGCCTACCACTCATCCTACATTTGATAAAAGGGTTTCTTCCTCATCCAAATGTTGAAGTACTGCCCGTCAAGCTTCTCAAGTTTATTAAAACTTTTGTCGAGAAGACTTGTACGGTGGTTGTCCATCTTACTCAGATCTTGCTTTAAGATCTTTAGTCCCAAGGGTTAATCAAAGATGATAGAACAGAGGCCAGAAACTGAGGTTCAAGCAAACATTACAGTCTACCCTCTGTTTAATCCTGAAGTTGTAGACTCTGAAGTTCACGCAAACAAGTTTGTCCTCTGAAGAACTCGATGCCAACGAAGATATATATATATATAGTAGCCAATTACAACTTCTTCTGGATACAGAACAGAAGAACCAAACCACGTTCTTCCTTGCAAACATAGTTGTAATATATATACAACTTCTTCTGGATCACAGAACTCAAGAACCAAACCATGTTCTTCCTTGCAAACATAGTTATAATATATATATATATATATATATATATATATATATATATATAGTAGCCAATTACAACTCCTTCAGGATCACAAAACTCAACAACTAAACCACGTTCTTCCTTGCAAACATAGTTGCAATTGAGATAGAATAATTATAACGAAATAGAACTCATTCTTTCTCGCAAACGCAATTACAATTGCGATAGAACATCTACAATCAGAAGAAGAGCGGAGAAGAAGATAGAATAATAATTATTCTTGCTAGGGTGGTGAGGACCACCGTTGCTCAAAGCAAGATTAGCCCTCTATCGATGATCTGCTCCCAGGAGCCAGCAAGTTCACAAGAGAACTTATGGAATGCTTGTAGTTAACTTTGTGTGTAACTAGAATGGACTCCCTGGACTCCTCTTATTTTATTTTTTGGTGTGTCCAAAATGAGGCACGAGGACTCTATTTATAGAGAAGGGTGGAAATTTATCTCCACTTCTAGCAGATGTGGGACTAAAATACCAACTACCAAAATAAGGAGTTATACTCCAAATCTCAATGGAGTCACGTGCAATCTACTCAGCCCGCACATATGTGGAACGGCAAAGCAGCACAGCAGCGCATGCGCGTAGGCTAACAGACACGCAGCTACGCTTAGCCGCATATGCTGTACATGCACGTATATGAGCATAATAGCGCATAACTGTGCATATCCCGCATAAACATCAACCAAGCATGCAACTCGCGTAGCAACCGCACATAGCCCGTGCATGCACTCGCTTATGCCCCTGCGCATTCACCAGCGCTAGTAACAGTTTATGCAACTCCCGAATAAAATGAGCACATGAGCGCCTTGTAACGATGTTAAGTACAAGTGCGCCATCAAAATGCCACTTTTTGCCCTTAAGTCCAAGTCTGTGTCCAAGTCCGATTTTGAGTCGCTAAGCCCCTTTGGGGTTTAGCTTCTAAGAGAATTTTCCCAAGAGAGTGACAAAAGCCATAAATACTTTCTTGAACGTTTAACCTTAATCCTCCTAGAAAAATATCCCCGCATGGCACCCATATGTGCCCCACCATAACCTATGTGCATACCTCAATAACAAGAAAATTCTTATATTAATATACCCACTTGGAGTTGTAGCCAATGTGGGACTATCTTTGCTGGTACTAAGGATAAAACTCCAACAGTTGTGTAGGGCAGGGGGGAGTTGGAGGTGAAGAATAAGTTCCTTCTCCCCTTATAATTTTTTTTTAAATCTGGATACATAATCATTTTGCCTTGGGTGGAAAATGACAATTATACACCTGATCTACATGCATGATGCCACATAAGGGGGTATGTGGATAACAATATATTGCAATTGCAAAATGTGTCTAAAGACTAGAATAAAAATGGAATTTATAATTTTATTTTATTATCTATCCAAATTGATTATCTAAAGGATATTTATTATTAAAAAATATAATTAACAGCATTATTAAATATGGTTACAATAGTAGAAGATTATAAAGATGTATTTTTATATAAATTACCAGGATTACCACCCGACAAAGCAGTAGAGTTTACTATTAACTTAGTACCTAGAGCAAAACCAATAGATATGAAAAAATACCTAATGACCAAGGAAGAATTGGCAAAGATAAATAAATAATTAAAGGAACAAATGTAATAAGGGTTTATTCAACTAACTGTTTCACAATGGGGTACACCGGTGTTATTTGTGATGAAGAAAGACAAAACATTAACTGGTGACTGACTATAGAGCATTAAATGAAGTGACAATTAAGAATAAATATACATTACCAAAGATTGATGAATTATTTGATCAATTAGAAGATGCTAAACTATTTTCAAATATTAATGTAAGATTGGGTTATCATCAAGTAAAAGTGAAGAAAGAAGATATTCTAAAAACAACTTTTAGGATTTAGTATGGATACTATGAGTTTCTAGTTATGCCATTTGGGTTAACAAATGATCCGGTAATATTCATGTATATGATAAATCAAATATTAATACTTGGATAATTTAATAATTACATTCATTGATGATTTCTGATATATTTCAAAAATGAGGAAGAACACGAGGAGCATTTAAGGATTATATTGCAGACCTTGAGACAAGAATGGTTATACACAAAACTTAGTAAATGTGAGTTTTGGTTAGATCGTATACCATTCTTAACATATCATCAGTAGAGAAGAAATTTCAGTAGACCTGAAGAAAGTAGAAACAGTTAAATCCTAGCCATTACCAAAATCAGTAGCAGAAATTCAAACTTTCTTGGGTTTAGCTGGATACTATAGAAGATTTGAAGATATTTTCTCAATTATTGCTGAACCATTAACTCTTCTGACTCAGAAGGAGGAAAAGTTTAATTCGACAAACAAGTGACAAGCAACTTTTATGGAACTGAAAGAAAGATTGATCATAGCACAAGTATTAACGTTATCATCTGGGTCAGAAGGATATGAAATATACAGTGATACTTCAGGTAAGGGATTATGTTGTGTATTAATGCAACATGGTAGAGTCATATCTTATACCTCTCGTTAGTTGAAGCAACATGAGAGAAATTACTCCACTCATGATCTAGAACTTGTAGTAGTAGTAGTAGTAGTAGTATTTGCACTCAAAATATATATTATATACAAAAGGAGATAAATATGAGATAACAAAAATGGTTAAAATTCTTAAGGATTTTTATATAAAATAGAGTATCATCATGGTAAGTTAAACAAGGTGGTCGATGCTTTAAGTAGAAAACCAATGGCATTATTCATGAATACACCAAAGAAAATCTTGGAAGATCATAGAAAAATGGGAAATGAAGTAAACTATCCAATGGCGGAAGGTCTGTAGGCTAATCTGCAAGTGCAATCACCTTTAGTAGAGAGCATCAAGGCAGATCAACAAAAAGATACCAAACTACAAAAACTTTGGGAGAAGACAGAAGTAGGACTCCAAACCGGATTAAGAAGACACTTGGATGGTTCTTTAATATTTGGGGATCGATTGTGTATACCTAGTAGAGAATTGAGAATAGAAGTTATGTCAGAAGCGCACAATTTACAATACTTAATTCATCCAGAAAGTATCCAGATGTATGAGGATTTGAAGCAATACTTTTAGTGGCATACAAAGAATCGATAAATTGAGAAATTTATGTCTAGGTGTTTGGTGTGTCAGCAAGTTAAGATGGAACACCAAAGAATAGCTAGACTTATTCAACCATTACCAATACTAAAATAGAAATGGAAACATATTATAATGGAATTTGTGATAGGATTACCCAAGATGTAGAAGGGTAACAATTCTATTTGGGTTATCATAGACAAACTCACTAAATTAGATCAATTCCTACCATTCCGAGTTGGACAAACAACATAAGTATTGGCAGATCTATTTATGAAGCATATTGTCAGTCAATACAGAGTACCAACAAGTATAGTATAAGATCATGACACTTGATTTATGTCACAATTCGGGAAAAATTTACAAGATAGTCTTGGTACTCAGTTAAAATTTAGTTCAGCCAAACATCCACAAATAGATGGTTAGTCGGAAAGAACAATTCAAACTCTGGAAGACATATTAAGGGCTTATATACTAGATTTTGGAGGATCATAGGATGATCATCTATATTTGGTAAAATTTTCTTATAATATAGAGATCAGACTAAAATCAAAATGGTACTATTTAAAGCCATATAAGAAAATATAGATCTCTAGTGTGTTGGAGTGATGTAGGAGAGTGACAACTAATGGGACCGTAGAAGGTAACACAAATAATAGAGAAAGTTAAGGCCATAAGGAGTCATCGTTAGGTGCTAAATACAGATAAAACATGTAGGAGGATAAACATCAACGAATTTTAACCTGGTGACTATATATTCTTGAAGATTTTGCCAACTCAGGAAACGATTAGATTCAGGAGTCGATGGAAGCTAAGTCCAAGATACATTGGACCATTTGATGTATTAGACAAAGTTAAAAGTGTGTCTTACAAGTTGTATCTACCATGGACATTGAAAGAAGTACATGATGTATTCCATATATCTCAACTTCAAAAATAAGTAACATATCCAAATCATATACTGAAGCACTCAAAAATCTTGGACGAACCAACAATGCACATAGAGTAACAACCAATATGAATTTTGGACCACAAAAAGAAATATACTCAAGAATCGTATCATTCCTCTTGTCCATTCACCTGACGAATCTACGTAGGAAAGAGAAGAATCAATATCCATACTTATTTGCTGATCAGGGTTGGTTATTCTCAAGAATTCATCTTATTATTGTTCATTAACATAATTTAATTCTGAGGACAATATTTATATAAGGAGGGTAGAGTGTCATAACCATTTCTTATATATATATATATATATATATACACCATGGAAAAAAAGATTTAAGTATTTCTATATTTATATAATATAAACAATGTCTTTTTATATTCATATACTATAAATAAGATCTTATTTTTTAAAAATCCAATCTACATGCAAATTAAATTAATTATGAAATTTCCTAATTATTCATGGACATATAAGCAATCCATGTGTCATTTTGTGGGAAAAGAAAGGATATGTGGCATCTTGCATGAATAGGCAAGTGTAATTTGGGTTATACACTAAAATCATCACTTTATATTAACTATATTTCCTTTTTTTGAATAAAAATTATATGGGCAAATGTTTGCATATTATAATTGTTATAATATTAATGCAAGTTTCTGATATTCTATATTGTAGATAATATGGTGTGTGGTGTCATATAGAAGATCATCTTATTAGTTCTATGTGGAATATATAAATAGTAGACAACCTAAATAGATTTGGTCAAACCATTGGTAGGGTTCTAGTGTAATATTCTATTAGCCTATCTTGACTATAGGTTTACACTAGTATAATTTGTGTGTGTTGAACATGACCACTTAAGGTTGTTCTATTTGTACTGACTACATAAGAGAACAAACACCTCTGTTATTATGGATGCTTGTGCTCTTAATCTGGATATAATAACAGACATGTTTATGCAATGTGCATTACTTTGACTCATAAAAGAGTGCAATTTATTGTATGTCAATAACCTCTATGAAATGGGTAATGACATTGTGTGTATGATGGGATATTGATTATAAAAGAAATCTATGTCCTGATACATTGGGTTGATGATGTCCTCTTAAGGAGCTCATAAGGATTGTCATGTAAACCCTGTAGGTGGATTATATCCGAAATAACAAATAAATTTAAGTGGTACTATTTAAGGATAAAAGATGTTTATCAATATAGTTGTCAGTAACTTAATTCGATCGACAGACATTCAATATCTTAACACGGGGAGACGAATATGCATATAATAAGGAGCCTATAAACATAATTTAAGGAAGGTAGTGCAACAATAGCTCTTTAGTGGACCGAGCTATTAGTAACGGGCCTGGGTTGTGTGTTCGGTCTGAACATGGGATACCCAGATACGTTAGAGACCCAACCCTAATTTCTCCTCATGGTCCCTGTCGTAGCGTATTTATATCCTCTATTCTTTGGACGTCATATGCATCCAAGTGAGCAGCTTTCTCAAAATTCACTTTTCACATAAGAAGAAAAAGAGGGACAGACAAGGAGAAAAAAAATTGGAAGATCGTCACCCACACGACGTCTAATCCAGGAACTGAATACGGTAGAAGATCTTGAGGTCGCTGATTAATCGAGGTTTCTTGAAATTTTATCTACTTTTCATTACTTTATGTATAATTCGTGAACCTTAGTTTCCACCATTAAAGGGTTAGATCACATCTTAAACGTATTAATATTTTATCGATCAATATATATACTAATCTGCGGTCCTGGGGATCTCCAGTTCCATCAGTTGGTAGCAGAGACGATATTGGATCTGCGTATCGATTAATAAATTCATGTTGTCCAATAAAACTTGTATTGAAAATAGTTGGTTGATGTAGATCTGTTCTAACTTGATTTTGCAAGCATCTTAGATCCAACTATTATGGTCTGTATGCATATTTTCTTTTTGTGTTTTGAACCTAAGGCATGTCTTGGCTGTTGTTATTCATGGATATAATTAAAATTATGAGAGTTGAACGTGCTTATTTATTTAATTTTATTCAATCTAAATTATATGCAAACTGCTTCGGGAGTCATAGGATTGATGTAATTTAAAAAAAAATTGGTCTGTCGTGATGGCGTCAGTGGATGTTTTTGATGTAGGACGAGATGCTGGTTTTAAGCAGTCCGGAGGTAGATAGATGATTTTTTATGAAGGAAAAGACGGCCAAAACTAAAAAAAGGATATATGGCCATAATAGTTGGATATTTATTTTTCGTTTATTGCTATATTTGCTTATTTTGTTATGCATGTT
The DNA here is from genome assembly GCA_036927795.1 of Iris macrosiphon. Lineage (NCBI taxonomy): Eukaryota > Viridiplantae > Streptophyta > Magnoliopsida > Asparagales > Iridaceae > Iris > Iris macrosiphon. Next base: position 90,447,265 of record JAYESA010000011.1, on the reverse strand, counting down.
TATTATTTTGTTGATTTTTATAAACTTACTCCACATTAATAATGGACAACCTGGACATATCTCAATTAGTAGAAAAACCCTCTTTGTTAGATAACTAAGTGGGAGAGAGAATTTATTTATATAAATTCTTTGTTCTTTATTAGTAGTTGTTAGGTGATGTAATTATACTTGCGTTCTGTCTTTAGTGCCTTCCTCTATATCGGATGAGTCTAATTATGGATTACCAATACAGACTTCCTTTGGGATAATTATAAAAAATTATCTAGTGTGTTTACTTCTCCATCTGAAGGTACACATTACGAAGTAATGGACTTATTATTAAGTAATGGTGTACACTTAGATACAAATAATGGTATCCTCCCTATCAGAGTTATTGCTATTATTTTTAGGACCAAAGCAAGACCAATAAATTAATTTTATTTGTCATAAAGTTAGGTGGATATGATAATAAAATTAATAGGAAATATCTCCTTAGAGAAATGTTGAACTGGTATACGTCCACAATATCGTGGCATTCTAAATTCATAGTATTTAAGGTTGGTAAATTATTTTGAGGGCATAATATTTATTTAATTCAAAAAAATTCCCCTACATAATTATTATTTATGTGATTCTCAGGATTTCAAAATTTGGTTCATTTAGTCCACTTATGGTAATTCTTAAAGAAAACAAACTTGCTGGCCCTAATTACATTGACTGAAAATGTAATTGGATATTGTCTTAATTGCTGAAGAGTACAAATATGTACTCTATGAGAAATGTCCTTCTAAGCCTGATTCTAATTCTGATGAAGAGGTCAAAGAGGCTTATAAGAAGTGGATCAACGCAGATGAGATGGCGCATTGTTACATTTTGGCATCTATGTCAAATGTGCTGCAATATCAACATCAGGCCATGGCCACAACTTATGACATGATATACAACCTCAAGGAACTCTTCAGACATCATAGTAGGGTAGCTAGGCAGTTTGCTATGAAAAGTTTGATGAATACGACCATGGTTGATGGGACACTAGTAATGGATCATATTCTCAAGATGACGGGTTATCTGAATGAGATGGAGATACTTGGAGCTAAAATCGATAGAAAAACCATGTCGATATCATTCTTAGGAATCTGCCTAAAAGTTTTGATGCATTTTGCCTTAACTACAACATGAACAAAAGGTTGTATAGTTTGGCAGAACTTGCGAAATAACTACAGGATGTTGAGGCTCTCATTAGGCAGAATGGTCATATTTATGTGACTGAAAAGGCTTCTACTTCTAAGTCGAAAGGCAGTAAGAAAAAGAATAATATTCAGAAACAAGAAAATTCAGCAAAGAAGGGCATAAAATCTCAAGGCACTATGAAAAAGCCGAAAGGCAAATATTTTAAGAGCAAAGGGTCAGGACATTGGAAGAGTGACTATCCGCTTCTCAAACAAGAAAAAGAAGAAGGTATATATCATTTACTAGTAGTTGAAACATATTTATTGGTGTTATCTACCGGCACCTGGTGTATAGATACATGAGTCACTAATCATGATTGTAATTCATTACAGGGGTTCCAGGAAACCAGACAGCTTAGTAATAGAGAGATATGCTTGTTCATGGGTGACGCTACAAAAGTAGCGACTAGTATAGTAGGAGGTATTATTTTATCTTTTGGTAGAAATAAGTCTTTGATATTGAGAGATTGTCTATATGCACCTTCACTTAGAAGGAATTTAATTTATGTTTCTATGCTAGTTAAGGATGTATATGCACTTTATTTTAATGACAATATTATTATTAGAAAAAATAAGCATTTTATTTGTTCTGATGCAATAGTTGATAATTTGTATTTCATTAATCCTATTTCACCCACAATGCAACTTATGAAAATGAATAGCACGTCTTCTAACTTAAATAAGAGAACTAACTTTTTTGCATTAACCAAACATATCTTTGGCACTTACAGTTGAGGTATATTGATCTAAGAATGATTCAAAGACTGGTTAAAGATGAACCTTTGAGTTCATTTAAAGTTGAGGCACTTCAAGTCTTTAAATCATACTTAGAAGGTAAAATAACCAAAAGGTCTTTCACGACAAAGGGGTATAGGGCCAAAGATGTGTTAGAATTGGTTCATTATGATTTATGTAGGCCCATGACTATCCAGGCTAGATGTGTCTTTGAATATTTTGTCATATTCATTTACGATTATTCAGGGTATGGATATATTTATTTGATGTGCCGTAAATCTAAGTGAACAAGATTTTGATCCCTGCGCCAATATTGAAGCACTCTAAGATAAAGATGAAGAATTTTGGCAAAAAGAAATAATATCTGAAATAGAATCTATGGATTTTATTCAAGTTTGGAGCTTGTAAAACCACTCCCTGGTGTAAATGTTATTGGATATAAGTAGGTCTACAAGAGAAAAAGAGAATCAGACGGTAAGGTTGAAACATTTAAAGCTTGGCTTGTTGCGAAAGGTTTTACTCAAAAAGAAGGTATTGATTATGAGGAAACCTTTTCGCTGGTAGCCATGCTTAAGTTTATCCGGATTCTTTTATCTATTACAGCTTATCTCGATTATAAGATTTGGTAAATGGATGTCAAGATAGCTTTTCTTAATAGAAGTCTTGAGGAAAACATCTATATGAAGCAATCAGACGGGTTCATTGAAAAGAGCCAAGAGTATCTTCTTTGTAAGCTCAAGAAGTCCATTTATGGACTTAAGCAAGCTTTTAGATCTTGGAATATCTATTTTGATCAGGTTGATAAAATCCATAGATTTTATCAATATCCAGATGAATCATGTATATACAAAAAGTGTGACAAAAATGTGGTAGTATTCCTAGTACTTTACGTGGATGACATCTTGCTCATTGAAAATAGTGTGAAGGTTTTTTCTAATGTAATGGTATGGTTATCCAAAATATTTGACTTAGGAGAAGTACGTCACATCCTTGGGATCAAAGTTCTATGAGATCACAAGAAAAGGATATTGGGCTTATCCCAAGCTACTTATATCGATACTATACTAACTCATTTTAGCATGGAAAATTTCAAGAAATATTTTTTATCTTTTAGGCATAAAATTGTCCTATCAAGGGAGCAGTTTTCTATAACACCTAAAGAGATAGAGTTCATAAAAGCGGTTCCTTATGCTTCGATAGTAGAAAGCTTAATGTATGCAATGCTATGTACGAGACCAGACATCTGCTTTATTGTTGGCATGGTTAGCAGATATCAGTCTTACCTAGGACAAGATCACTGGATTGCGGTAAAATATATTTTGAAGCACTTCAAAAGGACTAAAGATTATATGCTTGTTTACCATGCAGATAGTTTAGTGCTCTTAGGGTATACAGACTCAGATTCTCAGTCAAATAGGAGTTCCAGGAAATCTACCTCAGGTTATGTATTTACTTTAGGAGGTGGGGCCATAGTATGGAGGAGCATCAAGCAAAAATGTATTGCTGATTCCACCATGGAAGCGGTGTATGTGGCAACCTCTGAGACAACTATAGAAGCGGTTTGGCTCATAAACTTCCTATTGGACTTGGATGAGGTACCTAGTTTGCCTAAGACTATTACACTTTATTGTAATAATAGTGGTGCAGTTGTAAACTCGAAGGAACAACGAGCCCATAAGATAGGTAAACATATTAAGCGCAAGTACCACCTGATACGAAATTTCATAAAGAGAAAAGAAGTTGTTGTGATCAAGATAGCATCAGCAGACAACCTTGCTGATCCCTTTACAAAGAGCTTACCAGCTAAGGCATTTGATAGTCATGTTGAGGGAATGGGAGTTAGATGTGTAGCATCATGGCTTTAAGTATAAGTGGGAAATTTATAACAGTATACTAAAAAAATAATGCTTTGAGTATAAGTAGGAGATTGTTAGGGTTATATACTAAAAGCATCACTTTGTATTAATTATATTTCCTTATTTTTGAATAAAGATCATATGGACAAATATTTGCATATTGTAATTGTTATAATGTTAATACAATTGTCAGATATTCTATATTATAGATAATATTGTGTATAGTATCACACAAAAGATCATATTATCAGTTCCCTATTAAATATATAAATAGTTCACAACCTAGATGGATTCGGATAAACCATTGGTAATGTTGTAGTGTAATCTGGCATTAGTCTATCTTAACTATAGGTTTATCCTAATACACTTTGTGTCTATTGAAAATAATCACTTGAGGTTGTTCTCTTTGTACTGACTACATAAGAGAACAAACATCTTTGTTATTATGGATGCTTGTGCATTTAATCTGAATATAATCACATAAATGTATATGCAATATGCTTTACTTTGACTCATAAAAAAGTAAGATCCATTATGGATCAATAATCGATATGAATTGGATAATGAAATTGTGTGTATGATGGACTATTGATTATAAAAGAAATTTATGTCCCGATACAATGGGTTGATGATGTTCCCTAAGGAGATAATAAGGATTATCATGTAAATCCTACAGGTGAATTATATCCGACATGACAAATAAAGTTGAGTGGTACTATTTAAGGATAACAAATATCGATTAATATAGTTGTTAGTAACTTAGTTTGAATGACGGATATTTGATATCTTAACTTGGGCAGACGAACAAGCATATAATAAGAAGGAGCCCATAAACAGAATTTGGGATTAGAAAGGTAGTGCAACAATAGCTCTTTAGTGGATTGAGCTAATGTTAACGGGCCTGGGTTGTGTGTTCGGGTTGAACATGGGATACCCAAATCTGTTAGGAGACCTTGTTGCCATCACAAAAATGAAAGTCTTGCTAACTTTTGTATTTAATAAATTATAACGAAGAAAGTACAAAAGAATCATAATACTGAGAAATCTAAGTAAAAAAAGAAGAAAATCTGGGGAAGTATGACAATGGAGATCGAGTTGTGCAGCTAACTCCTTTACTCAGTTTATGATCGATCGACGAAAGAAAATTCCTAAGTATCTGCTGTTTGTGGTATTAAACGAAAGAATAAAAAAAATATTCAGGATGGGGTTTATACGAAACCCGCCTTCTTTGGTTTACAAACAAACTTGTACAATTTGATCCTATACGAGGATATGGGAGTACAATTTATTTAATATGGGTAAATATTGCTATAGGTGTCTGATCTACAGTCGATCACTTTAGCCCTTGGACCACACGATGTTGAAGGAGTGTCGTAGAAGACAGGAAGCAGCTTCGAAGGTTGCAGAAGAGGGTGGATGCACGATGCCAAAGTCGTCGATCCCTACTCTTTGCTTGAGCTCCGGATTCTTCTCTCTCTCTCTCTCTCTCTCTCTTGACCTCTGGTTCGATCTTTCTTGGAAGTTCGACCTTGGATCTGATATTGATTTTTTTGACCAATTTCCGACCTTCCAATTTTTTGACCCTGGATCTGATATTGGTTTCTTGACCAATTTCTCGACCTTCCAATTTTTGACCTTCTTCCTCATTGATAGAGGTCTCTATTTATAGAGTTTTAGTGACAGTGACTACTCCGTCGATGTAGAAACCGAGGAGTGGAAAGTACAGCACCCTTTTACACAATGGTTAAAGTAACCAATGCCTGCGTATAGATGATCCTTTGAATGAGCGTGTGACGCGGGTCCAACTAAGGGACAAAACACGTATAATTGCTACGAAGATCATGGCGTAGAAGCCACGTAGGTAGGTATCCATTGTGTAGAAGATGTTGGCATAGAAGCCAAATGTCTGTCACCATGGCATAGAAGCCAAATAGTTATCAAACCGGCATAGAAGCCGAATAGGCGTAGAAGCCGAGTAGGCGTAGAAGCCGAATAGGCGTAGAAGCCGAGTGGTCATAGAGGCCGAGTAGGCGTAGATGCCGAGTGGTCATAGAGGCCTAGTAGGCGTAGAAGCCGAGTGTTCATAGAGGCCGAGTAGGCGTAGAAGCCGAATGGACGTTGAAGCCGAGCGGTCATAGAGGCCGAGAGAGCACAGGAGCTGGATGGGCGTAGAAGCCGCTGCGTACCGTGCCAGAGTGTTGATATGGACGTCTTAGCCGGAATTACGGCTTTTGAAGGTATAATCAAATCTTTTGCATTAAATGCCGAGATTTGCCACCATCCTGTGCATTAAATGTGGAGGCGTGTTTTTGAAGGTCTGCAACCCCTTCTGCGCATCAGTCGCCGAGACATGCCTTGAGAAACTGTCACCGCTTTGTGCATTAGACGTAGAGACGTGCCTCGAGCAACTGTCATCGCTCTGTGCATTGAACGCAGAGACGTGCCTCAAACCCCGTACGGAGTGCAGCTTTTGATGTGGCAGGCGGTTTGTCTACTGCAGAACATAAACAGCTTGTGTCTGCCTGTGTAAAATAAGACAGCGTATCCCTTCGTGCTTGTAAAAGCAGTTTACGCAAAGGGGATGGCGGTATTTAACAACCTGGGTCGCAGTGCTGTGCCATCATTATAGCCATCGTCTGGGTAGTCGAGTCGTATCCCTTTGTCAGAAGTCCAGACGTCAGTTCATTGCAGGATCTTTATTGCAGGGTCTGACAGGTTCATTTCAGAGAATACGAAGCATCTCTTGTATACCTCAATGCTGCGTCTGAAAGAGGATGAGTTTTACGCCCTGGAGGCGATGAAGCACCCTGTTTACGCTGAAGCGGCTTGGACGTACTTCCTTACGCGGATGGTCCTTTGAGTTTTTATTTTCACGCTATATTCAGCAAAAAAAGCTCTGTTGTACGCTTGATGGCTTTGAAGGCCTCTGCTTACGCTGCTGTGCACCAATATGCTGTGTATAGCCATCCGGCATATTTTTCATGCTTCTATAAGACCCCCTTCAAAGCTTTCAAATTTCTCAGAATTTGGAATGCTTTGAATGAAGCATGAACCGCTCCTCGTGACTCAAAACATTTTTGAATGGGGCATTAAAACGGTCGATGCTGACTTTATGGCAGATTTATTGGGGACCGGTGTGACCTCTTTCGCCTATAAAAAGGCTGGGAAGTTAACCTGTTCTCCCCATATTTCCATTACCACGCAGAGATGATCGCCGGAGTTCGCCGGGTCGATATGAGGAAGAAGGAGATCATGTTCTTCCAGTGTGTAAGGAACCGAAAAAGGCGGCATCTTCGAGCAAGCGTCCACTGCGACGATGGATCATGGAAGGATATCTTAGCCTCCCTTGCTCAGGGTAATCAGCAACTTTGTATGGTGGTTCTTCGGGAGAGACGAAGAATCATATTTCACCACGCTGCTTGCAAGTGGCGCCTTCTCCAGTTACCTCTGGTGACGAGAGGTAGACAGACCGGCCAGAGTGGCGGTGGTCTGTAGGAAAGCAGAATTACCTTGCTTTCCTTCTGTTGGAGGATGGGTCATATGCCCAGTTTTGTATCCTCCTGCCACTGATCATCTTCTTGGAAGAAGAGGAAGACCATCACCCACGCGAGCCTCTGTCAGAACAGCTCTTCGGTGCGGTCTTTAGACGATGATGAGGGAGCCCCTTTGTCGACGGAGTTTCCCTCAGATGTAACCATAAAAATGATGAAAAACCCTTGTAGATTGGATTTTCCTCATATGTAATCATGATTTTGATTTTAATAAAATCGTCTTTCATCTCCGCATATGATCGTTTTGCCATACGTTGCTGTGAAGTCTGAATATTTGTAGCTTCGACACGTCTGATTCTTTACGCCGACTCTATTTAGAAAGAGTGCTAGGTCTTGTCCTTTATGCATAGCGAATAGTCCCTAGAACGCTGTTGAGCATTTTGAGCATTTAGAACTGTCCTGCTGCTAGGACTGAGGAACCGCGTAGAGTTTTTTACTTCTGATGAACAGAATTTTTGTTCAGAATTCGTCTTCAAGAATGATTTCTCAAAAATCCCTTAGAACAGGGTCGAGGAATGGCTGTCGAGCTGAGTTTGCCATCTTGATAGATGAGATATTCAGACTGGAGCCTGGATGAACCTCCATTTGACCTGAGAAGAGTAATTTCTTAATGTTTGAACTCTGTCTGCTTCGGGTACTTGGGATATTTTGAGGTCAAGAAGGAGTATCTTCTGTGTGAACTCCTGTAATCGACCGTCTTGAGAACTGTTCGGATATTCAAAAAGTCAGAGATCCGTAGTGTAGATGAGATAAAAATCCTGAGTTCGCAGCCTATTGAGCGTAGAAAGACACCGAGCGTGAGATCATCGATTTGGTATCTGCTGAGCGTAAAGTCGTAGGTTTGTAGCCTCTCGAGCATAAAAGCTACCGAGCACAAATGCATCCGGGCATAAAACCATAGACTTGTAGCTAGCGAGTGTAAAACCATAGATCTGTTGCTGTCGAGCGTAGAAAGCTCCTTAGCGTAGAACTGTAGATTTATAGCCTGTGAATAAAAGAAATCATTCGGGCGTAAGGTTGTGGATCCGTTGCCTCCGAGTGTAAACTAAACGCCACCGAGCGTGAGATCATCGATTTGGTATCTGCTGAGCGTAAAGTCGTAGGTTTGTAGCCTCTCGAGCATAAAAGCTACCGAGCACAAAGGCATCCGGGCATAAACCATAGACTTATAGCTTGCGAGCGTAAAATCGTAGATCTATTGCTGTCGAGCGTAGAAAGCTCCTTAGCATAGGAACCGCTGACCTGCTTTTGCACGAAAAACTTTTTGAATTTGCTGACTGTCCGTCTTTCGAGAGTAGTGGGCTGACGTAGTACCCAATCATAACCAAATATTTAATTGTGAGATTTGGTTGGGGTTTCGAGGAGCCCGTCCGAGGGTTCGAGGAGTCGACCTGAACTCTATATATATCCCAAACTTTTGAGAGAAAAACTTTTTATCTGACTTCTGCGAAAGAGAGCCTTCGATTGTTTGAGTTTTTCCCCTCGTTCTTTCTCCGAGCACTCCGAGTTTCCAGAAATGGCGCCGAAACAAACCCCCTCCACTAAGGGAAAGAGCACAGGCTCTTGTTCTCGTTCTTCTGCCCCGGCGAGAGAGTCTTCGGTCGGGCAAGGTGAACTTCCTTCTGGGCGAAGCATCCTGCCGACGAGTAGCGCACCCGGCCTTAGAGGTATAGCCTTCGGGATGACAAAGAACGACGAAAAATCCTTCGCACACATTTAACGTGACCGCGCTAGGTCGTCTTCTGTGCTGATAGCCTCTTTGAGGAAGATGATGCACGGAGACGTTTTTATCTTTTACGCCCACATTTCTAATGTGCCAGCGTGAAAACTCCATGTTTTCGCAGTTTTGAGCGTAAAAGCTCTGACTGCCGAAAACTTGGTGTATACTATAAAATTTTAGTTTTACGCTTGTGGATGGTCCTCCGGCGTAGTAACTAGAATTTTGGCAGTCTGGCGTAAAGCACGGACAGTATACCGCCAATTACGCTTCAGGATGTGACTTCCGACGTAAAATGACCAAATTTTGTGCAGTCTTGGCGTAAAGCATAGACTGTTGTTTCTTGGTCTTTATGTTGCAAGATTTGTAATGATGTGTTTTCCTTGCACTTTTACAGTTAACTTGCATGAGTCTCCACTGGCCGAGGTGATTGGTTCCGCTGCCGGGATGCTGCACTCGAACTATCTGGAGGATCTGTCGCACGTGGCATTTCCTATCTCCGGACCCCAGTATCCTGAAGGAAGGGAGATCTTGATATTGGCTCAGGGCGAGAGGACATTGCTGAACCTGATTAACGGAGAGCCCCTGACGTACATAGACGGTGACCAGTACATCAAGCTAGCCTTTCTCTTTAGGGACATGATTGACAAACAGTCCCAGACGAAGCCCAAGAGAGAACCTTGGGTTTTCCCCGCCGAGAGTGTGGTCTTGTATCTGCCCACGATGTCGAGAGATTATCCCATCTCGGCTTTCTTCCATGCCACACATTCCAGGAGGATGTCATGGACGCTGACTCCCGATCTTCACGGCAAGCCGGGGAAGATCTTTTATTTGAAAGGAGCTGACCAGGGGTCGTTTGTCAGCCGTCCTTCTGGCGTCGTGACGTTGTTCAGGGGACTATGCCCGGGCAGCGTCCCGAGTGAAGACAGTTCAGTGATCCAGCCGGTCCAATTGCCGACTTTCTGCAACGACTTCATGGTGCGAGGGGGGGGTATACCCCAAGGAGAATCCTCGATGCAATGGGTGGATCACCCCAGCAAACCTCCGATGGACTTGCCTAGTTGAGTGGGCTTTGAAGCATTTTCGGAAAGAGCTGGAGGTCATTGGACTGTATGCTGCCGTGAGTGCGACGAGTGTTGGATTGCCTCCCAACCCTAACCTGTTTCTGGCACTGATGGAGTGATACATTTTTCTCACCGGGACCTTCTCCACTCCACTGGGGGAGTTGGGGTTGGCCTCCACGAAATGGCGGTGATCTCGAGACTGCCGATGGGGGATACCCCGTATGAAGAGTATGTTCCCACCAACCGGGAGTTGGAGGACTCGGACCCTCGGGTTGTGGAGGTATATCAGGAGCTGATGTGCCACTACTTCGCTTGCACTGCTTTTTATAATGAGCCTTCTGATTTGGCTCACACCACTAAGTGGATGTCCTACCTCTTCTTCCACCGGGCCAGGGCCGTCAAGTCGGAGAAAGTTTCGGGGGGCAAGAATGAGCCCATGAACTGTTTGGGCGTGCTTAGTGCCCAGGTCGTCGAGGATCTTATGGAGGATGCTAAAGCTCTAGATCAGTTTCTCACTGATGGGGTAGGAAAGTATCCTGAAGGCACTAAGGCCTATAGTTACTTGAGGCGCTGTCGCAGGCCTTTGTCTGAGGAAGCCAGGCTGGCTGGCTTTCTCTTCCTATGGCTGCGCCGAGTAGTGGTGCCCGGTATCGCTTCCGCGGACCGCATTCACCGGAACATCCTGTGGCTTGCCATGCGTCTGGTGTTCGGGGCAAGACTGGGCTTGCTTCCTGCCATGGTATGTCGTATACAGGCTGGCCTGAGAGCCATGACTGATGGACTGCTCGTTGATGAAGCTCGGCGTGATAGCTTTCCCCGGGTAGAGTTACCATACATGTACTTGATGGATTGGTTAATTCTCCACAACCCCCGGGTGATGTCTTCCGGCCCTGGTAGTAGCGCGGGGGGTAGTTTCTTGCTGAACTACAAGGACTCCCTCTGGAATGTGAACACAGTCTTCGACTGTCGGCTGGTGCTGAGCCTCGGTCATTGCTGGAAGCTCCTCTACACTGTCCCCTCTGTACATCGCAATCAGTCGGGGATTAGGCTTGAGGATTTAGGTGGAGAGAAGACCAATCTTTCTCCGAAAGCTTTTAATTGGTTGGTCTGCATCAGACCCTCCCATTTGCTGTACAGAAGCAAAGATCATTGCTTCTTCGACCCTTACTTGCCCAGTCGGTTCGCCAGGCAGTTTGGGTACGATCAGTTGCACGTGGGCAATGCCGTCACCAGCTTCAGGTCCAGGGGCGGACTCATTGATGGAGCCAGAGGATGGCGGTATTTTATCATGGGTTGCACGGGAGCAATCTTTATCGTGCCGATCGTCACCCTCTCCACGGAGCTGCGCATCCTCCATTCGTATGCCCAGTTCTACGTGACGATCAACACCTTTCATCGCAATTTTGACATGCGTGGAAGCTTTATGGTGCCTTCTCCCAAGCCTGGGGGAAGAGTCGAAGTCCCCTCGGTTTTGTCTGACGAGGGTGAGGAGTCCGCCACTCCGGATGAGCCTCTGGTGTCGGTGCCGAGGTGTGAAGTGCCTCCGCCTACGGGGGCTTTGGCAGTCTCTGGGAAGCGAAGGGCTCCTACTCCGAAGCAGACTTCCCCTCGCAAGAGGAAGAAGAAGGTGGTTAATCATCCTCTCCGGATTCCTGGCATTGAGGCTCCTAGAGAGGAACCTGCCGTCTCTCCTGTTGGGGACGTCTCTTTGATTGGAGGTTCCCCGCCTCTCGGAGAGGGACCCTCAGTTTTGGCTAGTGGTGCCGGAGAACTCCTGCTTGAGGCTGTCGTTGCTGCCACTGCCTCCGGTAGTGGAATGAAATCCCCTGCGTGGCCGAGGCAAATGGGAGAATCTTTTCCTAGACCAGCAACGGATGAAACTCCTACCGCGTCCGTGAGCATGACTAGCGAGATTCCAGCTGACGAACCTCGACTGCGTCTTGGTGAAGGCTTGGTAGAGCTCCTGGTGATGTCGGTTGGCCCACCTCCTTCTCCAGGTATGACAGTTCGTATTGCGTCATTAAGGCGTGATATAGCTACATCGGCTGCAGACGCGGCATATATACCGTTGGCTACGGGTAAAGGTCATCTTTATGTCTCCTCTTAGAAAGATTATTATCATATTGATATCAACTTTTTTGTCCTCTTCTCAGGGGATGGCGTTCACGAGAAGTATAGCGCTGAAGTGCTTTCTGGCTCTGTTCGAGCTCCTGGCGATGATACGGAGGCATTCGACTTCGAGAAGGAAATACCTTCGGGGGCCAGCTCACCCGGAGTAGTTTCGTCACCTCAAGAGGGGGACGAACCCGTCATCGTGACCTCGCCTCTTACGAGTATGCCGATGACTTCGACCGTCGTTGTCGCACCTTCTTCGGTCGCACTACCCGTCGAGGCGGCGGCTGTGGCTACCTCGTCTGCAATCATTCCTAGAGGGGAACTCGCCAATATCGCGGCCACTCCTGGCGTTCAACCAGATCTGGTTGCGCTGACCGAGCTGTATACCAGCCTCTTTTACACTAGTTTGAAAACGCTGATATCAATGATGTTGGCGAAGAATCTGGATTTTGAGCGTCTGAAGAAGGCTTCCCAGTTTTCGATTGGGGCGGTCAGGGAGTTCGACGATTCTGGGGTAGCTGACGCCCTGGAGGCGATGGTTAATGGGTTGGAGCAACCTATTAACGAATACTTGCAGCTGACTCGGGGCAGTTTTGAAGCTGAGGTCCAGGCCAGATATGACTTCATGACTGTGCGGCTTACCAAACAGCTGGAGAACCTAGATAACTCCATCAAAGCACATAAGCTGGAGATGGATAAAAGAAAAGCTGTCATGGAGGAGGCTCTTGCTCTTCAGACGAAGTGCCAATCCGAGCACGAAGGGAACGTAGCGAGGGCTTGCAAGTTGAAGGAAAAACTCGCTCTGGCAGAGGAGTGGGCTTCTCAGTCGTTGGCAGGTCTAGACGTAGCGACTGGTCGACTGAGCACAGCGCGACGGGACCTGCAGCGTGCAGAAGCTGCCCGAGCTGGCTCTCTTCGGGAAAGGGTCGTACTGTCCTTTACGAACAATCCCGAGGCACGGCTGGAACAGGCCCGCACTGATGCCTTGGTTTCCAGGGACGAGAGGGTAGCTGCACTGGCGAAGCTGATTCGCGATCTGACCGCTCCCCTACAATGATGTACCCTTTCTTCTTTTTTTGCTTCCCCAATGTAATTCTGCTCTTTTCGGGAATAAATAAAGCGAATCTTTTCTGACTTTGTGGACCCATCATTTCGGAATATAAATGACAGGTTTGGGCGAGAGTGATATCAGAGGTAGTATGGACGTGATAGACTCTCGATAAACTTCTAGCAGGACATACCTATTCAGAGGTCATACGGACATGATAGAATATGACCTAACTAGTTTCGTTTTGGAAGTAGTTTTGTCAGAATTGAGATTCTCGCTATATTCCACTTGAGTAGAGGAGGTTTAAGCATAGTACCTCTTCAGGAATTTACCGTTGATAGGAGCCATGAACAGGTCTCTATTAGGCTGGGCTAACCTGTAAGCGCCGTTCGAGAACATTGTCTCGATCACATAAGGGCCTTCCCACTTGGGCTGAAATTTTCCTTTACTCCTGTGAGTAAGAATCATCGGCCTTCTTACGACTAAAACTAGCTCGCCGACTTTGAACACTCTTTCCTTTACTTTATGATTGAAAGTTCTGGAAATGCGTGCTTGGTAGAGCGCGATGCATTGTTGAGCTTGGAGGCATTTCTCGTCTAATCCTTCTAGCTCTTGAAGCTTTAACAGGTCATTCTTTTCTTGAGTCAGCTCATTAGTCACGGCTATCCTGAGTGACAGGATCTGGATTTCAATGGAAAGAACTGCTTCGCTCCCGTAGACCAGTGAAAATGGGGTACAACCTGTTGGTGTTCGTACCGTTGTGCGGTACGCCTAGAGACATTCGCCCAGCTTCTCATCCCAATCTCTTTTGTTTGAAGAGACGAACTTCTTTAAGAGTTTGATAATGGTTTTGTTGAAAGCTTCCTCCAAACCATTAGCAGCTGGATAATATGCCGTAGAGGCACTATTATGTATCCAATTTTTATCGCAAAATCGATGAAACGCTTGGCTGATGAACTGAGGTCCATTGTCATGGATTATCCTTCCGGGAATCCCAAAGCGATAAATGACATGATGCTTGACGAAGCTGATTACATTAGATGCCTTTACCTCAGCAAGAGGGATCGCCTCTGCCCATTTGGAGAAGTAATCCGTGATGTCCAGTATGAACCGGTGACCTCTGGAAGAAGACTGGTGAATAGGACCAATGATATCCATACCCCATGCTTCGAAAGGCCAGGATGCAACCGTAGGAGGTAGATATTCAGACAGTTGGTGTATGAAGTCTGCATGAACCTGACAGGCTCTGCATTGTCTTGCATAGTTGATCGCGTCCGTGATCATAGTGGGCCAGTAATAGCCCTTCTCCTGATACGATCCTGTAGCTTAGGACCGGGCTGGTGCGCTCCGCATACGCGGTCGTGAGCTTCCTGGATAATCTGTCGTGCTTCGTCGTTAGAGAGACATCTCAATAGTAGTCCGTCGTAGGTCCGGCGATATAGGCATTGTGAAGATGCATCGAAGTAGAAGCGTAATGATCGTCTTTTGACGGATACTGCTTCTTTGGGGTCCTCCGGCAAGATTCCGTATGCGACGAAATCTATGAAGGGACTTCTCCAGTCTCTTCTAGGGGGATCTGTGTTTACAGCGTAGCTGCGTTCTATATGAAAGTTGTTCTTCATACAGAATAAATCTCTGTTAAGAAGGATTACCGAATCCTGCCTTCTTATAGGAGTGGCTAAATCCGCAGCTAGACTGGCTAGGGCATCAGCTTCCAGATTCTGAGATCGAGGTACATGCTCTAGGAATAACCCTTTAAATGTCATGGCTATCTCGACCGCTGCTAGGTGATAGGGGATGAGGTCTGGATTTCGGACTTCATATATTCCTCTGACTTGATTGACGATAAGCAGAGAATCATCGAAAGCTTCCAGGGAGACGACCCCCAGCTCTTTGGCGACTTGGAGCCCGATTAGCAGAGCGTTATATTCTGCCACATTGTTGGAGCATGGCTCGCTAAGAGAATATGCTCGGTAGATGATGAGTTTATCAGGAGTGACCAGGACGATTCCTACCCCTGAAACCACGTTTCCCTGGGGACCAGTCCTGGAGGCGCCGTCGAAGAACAGTTGCCATGCGTCACTTTTCCTTGCGGAGTTATATTCTGCAACTTCGTCGGGGATATCCTCATATAATTTGGAGGCCTCCGGGATCGGATGAGCAGCTAGGAAGTCAGCCAGTGCTTGGCCTTTGATGGACTTCTGCGGGACGTATACTATGTCATATGGTGTTAACAACATCGCCCAAGTCGCGAGTCGGGAATTAAGAGCACTTGGCTTGCTCATCAGTACTCGAAGAGGGTTGATCCTGGAGACGATATGAATAGTCTAGCCGGTGACATAGTGCCGAGTCTTCTGGATAGCGAACATCAGAGCCAAGCATTCTTTCTTCACTGGATTGTACCGGTGTTCGGCTCCGACCATCATCCTGCTGAGGTAGTAGATAGCCTATTTATGCCCCATATCGTTCTTCTGTGCGAGAAGAGCTCCTAGCGAATGATCCATTGCTCGAACGTACAGCAAGAATGGTCTTCCCATGACGGGAGGCACAAGAACCGGCGGACTGGTGAGGTAGCGTTTGATATCCCCGAATGCTTGCTGACAGGTTTTGTCCCATACGAAGGATACACCTTTCTTCATGAGATGCGAAAAGGGCTGACATCTTTCCGAGAGGTTGGATATGAACCTCCGGATATAAGCCAGACGGCCTTGAAATCCCCGGAGTTCCCTCAGATTACGGGGCGGTCGCATTTCTACGATGGCCTGGACTTTGTCAGGGTCCACTTGGATACTTTTGGCGGTGATGACAAATCCCAGGAATTTGCCACTAGATACACCCAGAAAGGACTTCGTAGGGTTCCTCTTGAGTTGATGTTGGCGCATTAACCCGAATACCATCCTCAAGTCTTGAATGTGATCATCTTTGAGGCGGCTCTTGGCGGCTATGTCATCCACGTAATATTCTACTGTTTTGCGTAAATGTTCATGGAATATGTTACTCATAGCCCGTTGGTATGTAGCCCCGGCGTTCTTCAATCCGAAGGACATAACCGTATAACAATATACTCCCAACGGGGTCCGGAAGGCAGTGTGCTTCTCGTCTTCAGGATGCATCTTGATCTGATTGTATCCTGAGAATCCGTCCATGAAAGACATGCGTTCAAAATTGCAGGTGTTGTCGATCATGATGTCCGTGATGGGAAGAGGAAACTCATCCTTGGGGCAGGCTGCATTCAGATCTCGATAATCGATGCAGATACGTATTTTCCCATTTTTCTTCATGACTGGGACAACGTTGGCGACCCAGTCGGGATGTTGTTCTTCCCGGATGAAACTGCAGGCTATCAACTTCTTGACTTCAGCTTCGATGGCGTCCATCATGTTCGGGCGGAACCGACGTTGGTGCTGCTTCATAGGCTTCGAGTCGGTCAATATATTGAGTTTATGAGTAGCCACCTTCGGGTCAAGGCCCGACATGTCCTCATAATTCCACGCAAAGACGTCGATATATTCTTTTATCAGTTGGATAACTTCTTCCCTTTCAGCTGGGAAAAGATTATTACTGACGAATATCGGTTTTGGCGAAAGTTCACCCCCAACATCGACCTGGATAACTTCGTCTTTAGGAGGTTCCCTCTGCTCGAAGCAGAATTCCCACTGCGTATCCATTTGTTGAGCCCAAGAGTCATTCTCAAACGGCTCAGAATCCTGTTCGTCTGCTTCAAAGGGATCTGCCACCACCATATTTGCTGATAATGCTTGCTCGAGAGCGTCAGGTGAGTCAGAGGGCGACGAGTTTGAGATGACAACCGATGTGATAATCGATAGCCAAAACCGGGAAGGTCTGTTCAGAGGTAATATGAACATGACAAACTTCTGGGATGCAATTCTATCGGGGATGGAAGTACATATCTGTTCAGAGGTAATATGGACATGGCAGTCTTTGTGGACCTAACACCATTGGCGTACTTAGAGTTAAGTACGGGCGCTAAGTTGAGATGACAACCGATGTGATAATCGATAGCCAAAACCAAGAAGGTTTATTCAGAGGTAATATGAACATGACAAACTTCTGGGATGCAATTCTATCGGGGATGGAAGTGCATATCTGCTCAGAGGTAATATGGACATGGCAGTCTTTGTGGACCTAACACCACTGGCGTACTTAGAGTTAAGTACGGGCGCTAAGTTGAGATGACAACCGATGTGATAATCGATAGCCAAAACCAAGAAGGTTTTTTCAGAGGTAATATGAACATGACAAACTTCTGAGATACAATTTTATCGGGGATGGAAGTGCATATCTGCTCAGAGGTAATATGGACATGGCAGTCTTTGTGGACCTAACACCACTGGCGTACTTAGAGTTAAGTACGGACGCTAAGTTGAGATGACAACCGATGTGATAATCGATAGCCAAAACTGGGAAGGTTTGTTTAGAGGTAATATGAACATGACAAACTTCTGGGATGCAATTCTATCGGGGATGGAAGTGCATATCTGCTCAGAGGTAATATGGACATGGCAGTCTTTGTGGACCTAACACCACTGACGTACTTAGAGTTTAGTACGGGCACTAAGTTGAGATGACAACCGATGTGATAATCGATAGCCAAAACCAAGAAGGTTTGTTCAGAGATAATATGAACATGACAAACTTCTGGGATGCAATTCTATCGGGGATGGAAGTGCATATCTGCTCAGAGGTAATATGGACATGGCAGTCTTTGTGGACCTAACACCACTGGCGTACTTAGAGTTAAGTACGGGCGCTAAGTTGAGATGACAACCGATGTGATAATCGATAGCCAAAACCGGGAAGGTTTGTTCAGAGGTAATATGAACATGACAAACTGTCACGACCCGCACACGAAAATTCGGGCACGAGTGCGTGGGTACGTCTAGCCTACGCCGCAGAGTCGGCGGTAGTACACTATCTAGGTCAAATCCACACTTAACTAAACTAGCTCATTCACAAAAACATAGGCAAGATAATAATGGGAAACAAATGCTTAAGATTTCAAATAAAATAAATGCGACAACAGAATCAAATGTTTAATACAGAATTCAGAATTGAAATCGGAGACAAACCCGATTACTAAGATAAAAGAGCATAAAATAAAAAATAGCTACTGCTAACTACTCTGCAGCAGGGGTCTCCTGGGTGGGATCTGGCTCCTCATAAGTGTCATCTGTTCCCTTATAGGGACCATAATATGTAGGGGCAAGGTCCTCATCATCGCCTAAATCAACGGATCCAGTCATGAAAGGAGCAAAGTACACAATGCACAACAAGATTAAACTAAATATTTATGATAATTAAATAGAGTATCATATTGAGAAAATTGCATAAAAGAACATCAATATCTCAGAGTTAATACTATAAACAGGAAGATGAGAAAGCAGGAATAAATGAGACAGGAAATGAAACTACTACAGTCAGCAAGAACTATAACAAGATCTAGAAACTATCTGTGTGAACTTGTGTTTGTTTTAGAATACATAGTTGGCATGTAGGGGTTTATAAGGCTAATTCGGCCGCCATAGACGGCTATTAAATAGGAATAATCGAGATCCGGCTGAGGGTACAGTCGCGTACCAACAGCTATTAAACACGACAAGGGGAAGGGTAAACTACATGCCTTCTAGTATTCTCCCACCCGACATAAAAAATAAGATATGAACTCCAATATTCAAGACATAAAATCCATTATTCCTAACACTAGGTGTAATCATCAAGGGTACTAGTAAAGCAGGGAATTAATTATCACAATATAAAGATTTAACTTGAAGTGCAGGTACTTGCCTGTTGTTTAGATCCAATTAATTGTACTTGGGGAAATATTCCAGAGATGAGTCCAAAAGCTGAAATAGACATTACCATCACGCTCAGAAGATGTCAAATAGCTAGAAACACCTGTCCTTGGGTCCAATTTGGAGACAAGGGCAAAAACGGCAGTTTCGGGTCAAAACGGGGTCCGCTGGTGGGCCCGCTTTGCACCAAAAAACGTGTCTGGGTCAATGGTCTCCAAATTCACCAAACTTAGTGTCAACAGGTCAGGAACGATGATACGAACCCAACGGAACTTCCAGATTTGGATTCCGATGAGCCGATCACAAAATCGCCCGTCGAGCGGGGCCTGTGGGGCCCACGACACGCGATTTCGTCAACGTTCTCAGAATCGAACCAAACTTGACCCACAGGACCAGCATATAGCTACGAGTCCGATGGCGCAAGTTTCGTCTTGATCTGACGAGTGTACAAGAAGTTAGGGCGAGTTGCAGAAAAGTCGGATACGGGGCGATGTCCGTGGATACGCGTTGATTCCGGTGTGCACGCACACCCAAATCAGCTTCCGCGAAATCTCACACGTCCGTATCGACGGTGCGCACGTATCTGTGAAGACCGCACGTGACCAAGTCATCCCGTTTGGCGGGGCGTACTCAGTTCCGGGGTGAAATAGGGTCTGGTTTTTCCTGTTTTTGGATCGCGGTGTGCGATCACCACAGGACGCGATGTCCCGAGTGGTTTATCCGGGCACCGAGAGGGTTATACAGGCTTCGCAACGTAATTTACGGAATTGAAAACGAAGATACAGGGTGCAAGATACGAGTACCTGAACCGGCTCTTCAAAACAGGGTTTTCTGTGTCCGAATCGTATCTCGTCTCCCGGGGCGTGTCCACGTGTCCGGCCTAGGGCTTCGGCCTGGGCTGTCTGCGGTGGCCGGAGGGTGGCCGGGCTACGTCGTCGGGCTCGTGGGCGGTGGTGCCGGCAGTGGGGGGGTCGGTCGGGTCGCCGGAGCGGCTGGAGGAACTCGAGGGAGGAGGGGGAGGCGCCGGGTTGGCCGTTGGAGGCGGGGCCACGTGCTGGAGGCGGAGGGATCCGGCGGCGAGGGGCTGGCCGGGGTCTCGAGGAGGGTGGCGCCGGAGAAGAGGGGCGGACGGGTGGCCGGAATTAGGGTTAGGGTTAGGGTGGAAGTGAGGTAGGAGGAAGAAGAAGAGGGGGGAGTTATAAAGGGGGAGGAGGCCGGCCAAGGCGGAGGGGAGAGGGGATCGTGGTGGCGTGGCCGCGGAGGACGCGGGCGACGTGGGGAGAGGGGGAATCGGTCACCGGGTCGGGCGGCTAGCGGGTCTGGGCAGACCCGCCCGACCCGCAAGGAATGGCCGGGCTGGGCTGGCTGTTGGGCTCGGCCCACTGGGCCGGGCCGGGCCCAAAAAATAAAAATAAAATAAAATAATAATAATAACAGTAATAATAATAATAATAATAATAATAATAATAATAATAATATTATTAATTAATTAATAAATAGGTAAATAGTTTTTAGGCATTTAAAAATAGGTCTGAGGCCCAAAAAAATCCAGAAAAATTATCCAAAGTCCAGTTTTTCATTTTACACCCAAAAATATTATTTCCATGATATTTTAATTTTATTTATTAACCATTAAAAATCATTTAATAATTAAAACTTTGATTTTAATTACAGAAAAATTCCTAAAAAATTCCAGAAAATTGGGAAAATCCAAGTATTAATAATTTTGAAAATTCAGGGGGTTACAATCTACCCAACTTATAAAAATTTCGTCCTCAAAATTTAAGAATAACAATGGCACGAAAGGAAGGGCCGAGAGTTAAAATATACCTCAGGGTTCAAAAAGATAAGGGTAGCACTCTCTAATCTCGTCTTCTCGCTCCCAGGTGGATTCGCCGGGAGAATAGTGCTTCCAAGCTACACGAATAAGAGAAATAACCTGGTTCCGTAGAACTTTCTCCGAGCGATCCAGTATCTCCACGGGTTGCTCTTGGTAAGTCAAACTTGGGCCTACTTCGAGCTCTGAGTGATCCAAAATGTGGCTGGGATCTGACACGTACTTTCTCAGCTGCGACACGTGAAAGACGTTATGGACTCCATCCAGAGAGGGTGGCAATGCCAGTCGGTATGCCACTTCTCCGATTTTCTCCTGAATGCCAAAAGGTCCAATAAATCTCGGGCTGAGTTTTCTACTCCTTCCGAACCTAATGGTGCCACGTGTCGGAGAAATCTTCAAGAATACCAGTTCTCCAACCTTTAATAAAGTCATAATCGAGTCTTAGTTGCATAATCATAATGTTTAAATTAACTTGAATTTCATAAATTTAATTACCTCAAATTCCAAGGGCCTTCGGTGGCTATTTGCCCAATGTCATTGCCTGTCTTGAGCCACTCGAAGTCTATCCCTTATTTGTTTTACCTTCTCAGTTGAATCGATCACCATCTCTGGTCCTAGTAGGGCTCTTTCTCCAACGTCATCCCATGATAGCGGGGTACGACATCTTCGGCCATACAGAGCTTCAAATGGAGTCATCTCAATACTTGCTTGGTAACTGTTATTATAAGAGAATTCCACAAGATGTAGATAGTCTTCCCAGGATCCTCCAAAATCCAGAACACATGTACGAAGCATATTTTCAAGTGTCTGGATTGTACGTTCCGATTGTCCATCGGTTTGGGGATGATAAGCTGTGCTGAATTTGAGTTGAGTCCCCAAGCTGGCTTGTAAGCTCTTCCAGAAGTGAGAGATGAATCTTGAATCTCGGTCGGAGACAATACTTACTGGAACTCCATGCAACCTAACAATATGTCTGATATATAAATCTGCCAGCTTCTCTGTAGATAGCCCTACTTTGAAAGGTAGAAAATGTGCAGATTTGGTCAGTCTATCTACTATCACCCAGATTGCATCCTTTCCACTAGGTGTCCTTGGAAGTCCAGAAACAAAATCCATTGTAATATGTTCCCACTTCCACTCCGGAATGGGTAGTGGTTGAAGCAATCCCCCAGGTCTTTATCTTTCTGCCTTGACCTGTTGGCACACTAAACAACGAGATACGAACCTGGCTACTTCTCTTTTCATGCCATGCCACCAAACATGCGTCCTCAGGTCCTTGTACATCTTGTTGGCTCCTGGATGTATAGAGTATTGCGATCTGTGCGCCTCTTGCATAATTTCTTCTCTTATATCTCCTTGAGGTACACATAATCTATCTCCATGCCTCAGTAATCCATCTTCATGAATTCTGAAATCCTCCACCAATCCAGCTTGCACTTGACCTCGAAGGCTTCGCAGGCCTTCGTCTTGAAACTGAGTCTCCTTGATCTTATCTATTAAGGTAGACTGAATCTGCAAGTTCATCATTTGGCCTTCTTTTCCTGGGATAATTACCTCAATACCCAAACTTTCCAAGTCCTCAAGCAAGTGTCGGTCCATAGTCAAGTACATCGCCATAGGATATCTGCTTAGAGCATCAGCAACTACATTGGCCTTCCCAGGATGATATTGAAGGGTGATATCAAAGTCTTTCATTAGTTTCAGCCACCTTCTTTGCCTCATGTTCAGCTCTTTCTGAGTGAAGATATATTTTAGACTTTTATGGTCCGTAAATATTTCCACCTTTTCTCTATAAAGATAATGCTTCCATAGCTTAAGAGCAAAGATGACAGCTGCCAATTCTAAATCATGAGTTGGATAGTTCTTTTCATGAGGTCGAAGCTGTCTAGAGGCATATGCTATTACCTTCTTGTTCTGCTCCAATACACAACCTAGACCTTTTCCGGAAGCATCACTATAAATAGCGAATCCTCCGTTTCCAGAAGGTAAGGTCAGAATAGGGGCAGTAGTCAGCCTTTTCTTTAATTCTTCAAAAGCATGCTGACATTCATCAGTCCAGGTGAACTCTTCATCCTTCCTTGTTAATTTTGTCATGGGTTCCGCAATCCTAGCAAATTCCTTCACAAACTTTCGATAGTAGCCAGCTAGTCCCAGGAAGCTTCTAATCTCTGCTACAGAGTCTGGAGTGGGCCATGATTCAACTGCCGTTATCTTCTTGGGATCTACTGCTATTCCATCTCCAGTCACAACATGTCCCAAGAATTCTACTTTGTCTAGGAAGAATGCACATTTAGATAATTTTCCATAGAGTTTTTCCTTCCTCAAAGTCTCCAATGCCAGCCTCAAGTGTTCTTCATGTTCTTCAGGAGTCTTGGAATAGATCAAAATATCATCAATAAAGACCACTACAAATTTGTCTAGGTATGGCTGGAAGACTCTGTTCATTAAGTTCATAAAAACTGCTGGAGCATTCGTCAACCCGAATGGCATTACTAAGAATTCTTAGTGTCCGTTCCGGGTATTGAAAGCAGTTTTAGGGATGTCTTCCTTCCTCACTCTTACTTGGTGGTAACCAGACCTCAAGTCAATCTTTGAAAATACCCGAGCTCCACTTAATTGATCAAATAAGTCATCTATCCTGGGTAAGGGATACTCATTCTTAATTGTTAAGGCATTCAAGGCCCTATAGTCAATACACATTCGGGATGTTCCGTCCTTCTTGGGCACAAATAATACTGGAGCTCCCCAGGGTGAGACACTAGACCTAATGAAGCATTTGTCTTCTAACTCTTTAATCTGCACATTTAGTTCTATTATCTCCTTCTTGTTGATTCTGTAGGGATTTTGAGATACTGGCGCTGCTCCTGGCACTAAGTCAATAGAGAATTCAACTTCTCGGTCTGGGGGTAAGCCTGGGAGATCCTCAGGGAAGATATCAAGATATTCAGAGATGATAGGTAGTGGCAATTCTTCTGTTACTAGGGCTCCACAAATTTTGTTACTACCCATTTCTCTAGAACATCTAGCAAATTCAAATTCTGGCTTGTCAGGGGGCCTGAAGATTACACTACCTCTGTGACAGTCTAAAGTAGCATGGTGTTGACTCAACCAATCCATACCCAGTATAATGTCAAAACTGGGAACTGGCATTACGAGTAGCCTAGCATATAGTTCTCTTCCACATAATGTAATAGGACAATTGTTACATGCATCACTAACTAGGATAATTCCTCCACCAGTAATAATCTTATAACAATTCCTAAGGGGTTCAGTGATTAAGCTGTGCTTCATAAGGAAATCTACTAACAAGAATAAATGTGAAGCTCTAGAATCAAATAAAGTAATGGCTGGTATTGAATTTATAAGCACAGAACCTGTGATCACGTCTGCTGTGGCTTCAGCTTCTTCCAGAGTCATTGCAAAAGCACGGCCTTGCTGCGGTGCACCCCTCTGTTGCTGCTGTTGGTGCTGAGCAAAATATTGTTGTTGAGTTGGAAGCGGGGGTCCTCTCTGCTGTGCTGCTGGGGCCCTGGCCTGGGCTGGAGCCTTTGGTGCAGCTGGGCGTCCTTGAGCAGCAGGACAGTCCCTCATTTGATGCGCTGCTGAGCCACAGTAGAGGCAGGCACCTAGCCTCTTCCTGCAGACTTGCCAAGTGTGACCTAGTTTTTGGCAAAAGTTACAAGTGGCAGCTTGTTGGTTCTGTCCTTGAGCCTGGTGTTGGGGTGCTGGAGCTCGAGGGAGAGGACGATGAGTTTGCTGCGGGGCCCTCTGCTGTTGTTGTTGTTGAAATAGGCGTTTGTTGGGTCCCGCATTTCCGGTATCTCTCTCTCGCTTTAGTTTATGCCCCATGTCTCTCTCAACGCCTTGTGCCACGCTCAAGATTTCCTCATAGGTGCGAGCTCGGCTGGTGGTGACAGCAAGGCGAATATCCGGTGATAGCCCCTTCTTGAATCTACGGGCTCTATCCTCCGGGGTACGAACCATGTACTCCGCAAAGTGGCTCAACCTGCTAAATTCAGCAGTGTACTCATCAACAGATAGGTTACCTTGTTCCAGTCTCTCGAATTGGCTTTCGAGAGCTTCCCGAGCCACTTCGGGGTAGAATTTCTCCTTGAATAGCCTCTTGAAGTCCTCCCAGGTGAGGTCAGGAGCAGATAGTTGGGGTTCATCCCTGAACCAGGTCCGAGCTATGTCGAACAGTTGTAGGCTTGCAGACTCCACTTTGAGATCATCAGGGACCCGAGCAGTCTTCAGGAGTCTCTCGACATTCTCTATCCACTCATCGGCATAGAGAATGCCCTCAGTTCCATAGAATTCCAGGGGTTTAAGGTTCTTGAAGTCTTTGGCACTCCCTGGCCTCTTGAGTGGCGACTCCTGGGACCTAAGAGCTTCTGAGAGGCTGGTCCATAGAAGTGCAGTCTGTTCTTTCTGGGATTCTACGAGTCCCTGGAACACTCCGAGTAGTTGTGCCCCATATAGAGTAACTGCTGGAGTAGATGGAGGCGGCGGGAGTGCAAGAGTTTCGGGCACATTCTGCTCAGCTGGTTCTGATGTGCCTCAAACTGCGTTCCATGTCTGGACCATTCTGAAAGATTAAGGGATAGGAAGATCAGAATAGATTACTTAGAAATCAAGGGCGATAGAAAAATTGAGCAGAAATGATATCAAGAATTGAAATAAGGACCCTATACTGTGAATGAGCTTTTCCTAGAATCCTCAATCTTATTCCGTACCCTGTCCTAGGGTATTACCCTATTTAAGGATACAGACCTGCATGGGCCACCATAAAAACGTGTCACGACCCGCACCCGAAAATTCGGGCACGAGTGCGTGGGTACGTCCAGCCTACGCTGCAGAGTCGGCGGTAGTACGCTGTCTAGGTCAAATCCACACTTAACTAAACTAGCTCATTCATAAAAACATAGGCAAGATAATAATGGGAAATAAATGCTTAAAATTTCAAATAAAATAAATGCGACAACAGAATCAAATATTTAATACAGAATTCAGAATTGAAATCGGGGACAAACTCGATTACTAAGATAAAAGAGCATAAAATAAAAAATAGCTACTGCTAACTACTCTGCAGCAGGGGTCTCCTGGGTGGGATCTGGCTCCTCATAAGTGTCATCTGTTCCCTCATAGGGACCATAATATGTAGGGACAAGGTCCTCATCAACGCCTAAATCAACGGATCCAGTCAGGAAAGGAGAAAAGTACACAATGCACAACAAGATTAAACTAAATATTTATGACAATTAAATAGAGTATCATATTGAGAAAATTGCATAAAAGAACATCAATATCTCAAAGTTAATACTATAAACAGGAAGATGAGAAAGCAGGAATAAATGAGACAGGAAATGAAACTACTACAGTCAGCAAGAACTATAACAAGATCCAGAAACTATCTGTGTGAACTTGTGTTTGTTTTAGAATACATAGTTGGCATGTAGGAGTTTATAAGGCTAATCCGGCCGCCATAGACGGTTATTAAACAGGAATAATTAAGATCTGGCTGAGGGTATAGTCGCGTACCAACAGCTATTAAACACGACAAGGGGAAGGGTAAACTACATGCCTTCTAGTATTCTCCCACCCGACATGAAAAACAAGACATGAACTCCAATATTCAAGACATAAAATCCAGTATTCCTAACACTAGGTGTAATCATCAAGGGTACTAGTAAAGCAGGGAATTAATTATCATAATATAAAGATTTAACTTGAAGTGCAGGTACTTGCCTGTTGTTTAGATCCAATTAATTGTACTTCGGCGAAATATTCCAGAGATGAGTCCAAAAGCTGAAGACATTACCATCACACTCAGAAGTTGTCAAATAGCTAGAAACGCCTGTCCTTGGGTCCAATTTGGAGACAAGGGCAAAAATGGCAGTTTCGGGTCAAAACGGGGTTTGTTGGTGGGTCCGCTTTGCATCAAAAAATATGTCCGGGTCAATGGTCTCCAAATTCACCAAACTTAGTGTCAACAGGTCAGGAACGATGATACGAATCCAACGGAACTTCCAGATTTGGATTCCGATGAGCCGATCACAAAATCGCCCGTCGAGCGGGGCCTATGGGGCCCACGACACTCGATTTCGTCAACGTTCTTAGAATCGAACCAAACTTGACCCACAGGACCAGCGTATCGCTACGATTCCGATGGCGCAAGTTTCGTCTTGATCCGACGAGTGTACAAGAAGTTAGGGCGAGTTGCAGAAAAGTCGAATACAGGGCGATGTCCGCGGATACGCGTTGATTCCGGTGTGCACGCACACCCTAATCAGCTTCCGCGAAATCTCACACGTCCGTATCGATGGTGCGCACGTATCTGTGAAGACCGCACGCAACAAAGTCGTCCCATTTGGCGGGGCATACTGAGTTCCGGGGTGAAACATGGTCTGGTTTTTCCTGTTTTTGGATCGCGGTGTGCGATCACCACAGGACGCGATGCCCCGAGTGGTTTGTCCGGGCACCGAGAGGGTCATACAGGCTTCGCAACGTAATTTACCGAATCGAAAACGAAGATACAGGATGCAAGATACGAGTACCTGAACCGGCTCTTCAAAACAGGGTTTTCTGTGTCCGAATCGTATCTCGTGTCCCGGGACGTGTCCACGTGTCCGGCCTAGGGCTTCGGCCTGGGCTGTCTGCGGTGGCCGGAGGGTGGCCGGGCTGCATCGTCGGGCTCGTGGGCGGTGGTGCCGGCAGTGGGGGGGTCGGTCGGGTCGCCGGAGCGGCTGTAGGAACTCGAGGGAGGAGGGGGAGGCGCCTGGTTGGCCGCTGGAGGCGGGGCCACGTGCTGGAGGCGGAGGAATCCGGCGGCGAGGGGCTGGCCGGGGTCTCGAGGAGGGTGGCGCCGGAGGAGAGGGGCGGACGGGTGGCCGAAATTAGGGTTAGGGTTAGGGTGGAAGTGAGGGAGGAGGAAGAAGAAGAGGGGGGTGTTATAAAGGGGAGGAGGCCGGCCAAGGCGGAGGGGAAAGGGGATCGTGGTGGCGTGGCCGCGGAGGACGCGGGGAGCGGGCCGGGACGGGCGGCGCTGCGCGGGGAGGCCGGCGCGGGACGCGGGCGGCGTGGGGAGAGGGGGAATCGGTCACAGGGTCGGGCGGCTAGCGGGTCCGGGCAGACCCGCCCGACCCGCAAGGAATGGCCGGGCCGGGCTAGCTGCTGGGCTCGGCCCACTAGGCCGGGCCGGGCCCAAAAAATAAAAATAAAATAAAATAATAATAATAACAGTAATAATAATAATAATAATAATAATAATAATAATTAATTAATAAATAGGTAAATTATTTTTAGGCATTTAAAAATAGGTCTGAGGCCCAAAAAAATCCAGAAAAATTACCCTAAGTCCAGTTTTTCATTTTACACCCAAAAATGTTATTTTCATGATATTTTAATATTATTTATTAACCATTAAAAATTATTTAATAATTAAAACTTTGATTTTTATTACAGAAAAATTCCCAGAAAATTCTAGAAAATTGGGAAAATCCAAGTATTAATAATTTTGAAAATTCAGGGGGTTACACAAACTTCTGTGATGCAATTATATCGGGGATGGAAGTGCATATATGCTCAGAGGTAATATGGACATGGCAGTCTTTGTGGACCTAACACCACTGGCGTACTTAGAGTTAAGTACGGGCGCTAAGTTGAGATGACAACCAATGTGATAATCGATAGCCAAAACCAAGAAGGTTTGTTCAGAGGTAATATGAACATGACAAACTTCTGGGATGCAATTCTATCGGGGATAGAAGTGCATATCTGCTCAGAGGTAATATGGACATGGCAGTCTTTGTGGACCTAACACCACTGGTGTACTTAGAGTTAAGTACGGGCGCTAAGTTGAGATGACAACCGATGTGATAATCGATAGCCAAAACCAAGAAGGTTTGTTCAGAGGTAATATGAACATGACAAACTTCTGGGATGCAATTCTATCGGGGATGGAAGTACATATCTGCTCAGAGGTAATATGGACATGGCAGTCTTTGTGGAGTGATGAGTATACCGATGGAAGAGACAATAATCTGGGTCATCCGCTTTGCCAGCCCTCTCAGGATGTCTGATGTTGGGTAGCTGAAGCTTGCGCTCTTTCATTAACATATCGAAGAGTTCAATGATGTCGTCTTCATTGAAGGAGAAAGTTCCTTTTGGTCTTCGGGCTCCTGATGCCTGAATTTTACGGTCTTGTGGGGAGATCGTCGTTGCATCATCTTCGGATCTTGAGGGGATTCTACCTCCGGCCCTGGACGTTACTTTGTTCTGTCGAGGTAAGTTACTCCTAGACATGCCGTGGCCTCTGGCCGCAGAAACTGATTTATCAGGAACTGCCTCTGGTTGTACAGGATTGGATTTCATAATTTTGGGTCTCGTGAGAGACGCAGTATATCCCAACCCGAAATGAGCTTTTTGATGGTGAGAATTACTACGCAACGGCGTTCGTCTACCTTTCCCATAGTTGAGACCTTGTTTCAGTTTCAAGTCGTAACCCATATTTTGCATAATATTTAATGCTTGTGGGCTATATCTGTGGGTTTGTATCCTGCCAGTTTCAGACTCGCGTGATTCCTCCTGTACGATTGGGCTGTTCCGCCTGCTACCGAAGATTATCGGACGCTGATCGTCATGGGTTGGTGGAATAATAAAGATGGAGTTTTCCTGTGGTCCACCTGTTATGACGACATTAGACGTCGACGTATCTTCCCATACGATCTCCCCGCGTTTGACTGTTAGGGGAACTGAAGTCCGTTTATGACTCTTATTTTTGCGTTTCTGGATTAGATAATCCTGTAGGTCAGGAGAATTTACAGAAGAAGACGAAGGAGACTGCTCGTTTCTTCTGTTCCCATCAGTGGGCATGCGGAGATTGGGCACCATGGTTTTCCCTATGCCACATGTGTACAACATATTGGCCATCTGGATGGCGGATAATCCCCGGGGAGGGTATCTTTCCGCAACCTGAGCTTGCTTTATGCCGTGGGACTTCGCCTGGCGTAATTTGGAGATTTGCTCAGACTGACGTAAAGCTGAAGAGGTCCTCAGTCGGCCGTCGGCTTCCCACGTAATCCGGAGGGTAGGCAGATTGCTTCTTCGCTGGCGTAACGGCCGAGAAGTTGAGTACTCTGCCGCTTGCTTTTCCTTGCGGAAATTACAGCGCTCATCTAGTTCCCCGTAGAGGTCAGATGTTGTTTTGTGCACGGAGCGTGATTTGTACTTCCGATTTGGCACTGAGGCATCATTAGAAGTTTGGTCTGTACCGCGCGTAGCGGGAGACTAGTTTCTACGCGTAGAGCGCAGTGGATACTTCTGGGTTAGCGCTGAGGCTTTGCCCGAAGTTTTGTCTGTACTGCGCGTAGCGGGAGACTGGTTTCTACGTGTAGAGCGCAGTGGATACTTCTGGGTTAGCGCTGAGGCTTTGCCCGAAGTTTCGTCTGTACCGCGCGTAGCGGAAGACTGAATTTTACGTGCAGGGCATGGAGGGAGCAATGCTACAACCTCATTGGTCGGAGAGGTCAGAGAGATCGGAGAGTCCACACGAATGGTAGAGGATGTCTTGGGCATCCAGACCTTGCGCAGCTTCCTGTTGTCTTGGACGGAGAGGGGGTGAGAGCTACCCCCGGTTCGAAGCATGTCTTCGTAGGCAGACTGGTTGAATTGGATGACCAGTGTCTTCTTCACGGATCCCACGGATACCGTATCGTATTGAGCAATTACTTTCTCATCAGAAGAGAAAGATGTCCCCAACAGAGTCGCCATCTTGTTTGTGGTATTAAACGAAAGAATAAAAAATATATTCAGGATGGGGTTTATACGAAATCCGCCTTCTTTGGTTTACAAACAAACTTGTACAATTTGATCCTATACGAGGATATAGGAGTACAATTTATTTAATCTGGATAAATATTGCTATAGGTGTCTGATCTGCTGTCGATCACTTTAGCCCTTGGACCACAAGATGTTGAAGGAGTGCCGTAGAAGACAGGAAGCAGCTTCGAAGGTTGCAGAAGAGGGTGGATGCACGATGCCAAAGTCGTCGATCCCTACTCTTTGTCTGAGCTCCGGATTCTTCTCTCTCTCTCTCTCTCTCTCTCTCTCTCTCTCTCTTTCATGACCTCTGGTTCGATCTTTCTTGGAAGTTCGACCTTGGATCTGATATTGGTTTTCTTGACCAATTTTCGACCTTCCAATTTTTCGACCCTGGATCTGATATTGGTTTCTTGACCAATTTCTCGACCTTTCAATTTTTTGACCTTCTTCCTCATTGATAGAGGTCTCTATTTATAGAGTTTTAGTAACAGTGATCACTCCGTCGGTGTAGAAACCGAGGAGTGGAAAGTACAATACCCTTTTACACAACGGTTAAAGTAACCAATGCCTGCGTATAGATGATCCTTTGAATGAGCGTGTGACGCAGGTCCAACTAAGAGACAAAACGCATATAATCGCTACGAAGATCACGACGTAGAAGCCACGTAGGTAGGTATCCATTGTGTAGAAGAGGTTGGCATAGAAGCCAAATGTCTGTCACCATGGCATAGAAGCCAAATAGTTATCAAACCGGCATAGAAGCCGAATAGGCGTAGAAGTCGAGTAGGCGTAGAAGCCGAATAGGCGTAGAAGCCGAGTGGTCATAGAGGCCGAGTAGGCGTAGAAGCCGAGTGGTCATAGAGGTCATAGAGGCCGAGTAGGCGTAGAAGCCGAGTGGTCATAGAGGCCGAGTAGGCGTAGAAGCCGAATGGGCGTTGAAGCCGAGCGGTCATAGAGGCCGAGAGAGCAAAGGAGCTGGATGGGCATAGAAGCCGCTGCGTACCGTGCCAGAGTGCTGATGTGGACGTCTTAGCCGGAATTACGGCTTTTGAAGATATAATCAAATCTGTTGCATTAAATGTTGAGATTTGCCACCATCCTGTGCATTAAATGTGGAGGCGTGTTTTTGAAGGTCTGCAACCCCTTCTGCGCATCAGTCGCTGAGACGTACCTTGAGAAACTGTCACCGCTCTGTGCATTAGACGTAGAGACGTGCCTCGAGCAACTGTCATCGCTCTGTGCATTGGACGCAGAGACGTGTCTCGAACCCCGTACGGAGTGCAGCTTTTGATGTGGCAGGCGGTTTGTCTACTGCAGAACGTAAACAGCTTGTGTCTGCCTGTGTAAAACAAGGCAGCGTATCCCTTCGTGCTTGTAAAAGCAGTTTACGCAAAGGGGATGGCGGTATTTGACAGCCTGGGTCGCAGTGCTGTGCCATCATTATAGCAGTCGTCTGGGTAGTCGAGCCGTATACCTTTGTCAGAAGTCCAGACGTTAGGTTCATTGCAGGATCTTCATTGCAGGGTCTGACAGGTTCACTTCGGAGAATACGAAGCGTCTCTTGTACACCTCAATGCTGCGTTTGAAAGAGGATGAGTTTTACGCCCTGAAGGCGATGAAGCACCCTGTTTACGCTGAAGCGGCTTGGACGTACTGCCTTACGCGGATGATCCTTTGAGTTTTTATTTTCACGCTGTGCTCAGCGGAAAAAGCTCTGTTGCACGCTTGATGGCTTTGAAGGCCTCTGCTTACGCTGCTCTGCACCAATATGTTGCGTATAGCCATCCGGCGTATTTTTCATGCTTCTACATCTGCTCACTGGCAAGAAGGGCAGCAATTGGACTCCAAGTCTCCTACTTTCGACTACTTGGAAGCACACGTCCCTGTTTTTATAGCCATTTGTACTGAAATGGCCATGCGAACGCATATCCTAAAAAAATACTATTTTTAGTCTATGCATTTAGAATCTGGGTTGCCGTATGACTTCCTTAACTGAATGTTGTTGTAACCATGCGCGCATATCACTGTTCAGCTGCCACATGGCATGAGTTAGGGGAAACTTCTGCTGGAATCTTGGATGGTGCCCACATAATCTGGCTGTTACACCCATTGCGCACATGATTCGGTCAAATTGACACGTGGCATGCGTTAGCTGTTTAAGGATCGCACGAGGACTCTACCGCATGAAGGCTTATCGGAATGCTGCCCCATGAAGGCTCATGGGAACGACGTCACATGAAGGCTCATGTGAACGCTATCGCATGAAGGCTTATGGGAACATTGATTCAGGAATGCTCAAGGGAATGCCGTCGCATGAAGTCTCATGGGAACGTTGTCGTATAAAGGCTTATAGGAACACTGCCACATGAAGCCTTAAATAATGATAGCGTAAGCATTGACGTCTGCCATCTGCACCGATTACGAGGCACTTAGAGCAATTAATGATGTCAGTCTTATGTGTACATCTTATGTGGCTAGCTCTGCCGCATAGCTATCTTTGTTGCATGCTCTCAGGGTCATTGGCTGTGCCACACACTACTAGAAAATGGGCCTTTTACGTCACCTTCTTGCGACGACCTATACCAGCTATCGCCAAAAAAGTCTTTTGCGACACACTTTAGCTACGACTTCTTAAAGTGTGGCAAAATTATCTTTTTCTTCTCTTTCTTGCGACGACTTTTATTTGTTGGTCGCAAAATATTATTTTGCGTCGCTTTTATGCAACGACATCATATTTGTGTCGCAAAAAGTACTTTTTGTGTCTGAATTTTGGCCACAGTTGCCTCTTTTGGTTACAAATTAACTTTTTTTACCACTTTCTCGCAACGGCTTCATTTTGTTGTCACAATAAATACTTTTGCTTCCCCTTTTGTGATGATTGTTATTATAGTCGTAAAACTTTTTGTTTGCGTCATTTTATCGCGACGACTTTTGTTGAAGTCATAATTTTTTTTTTTTGTCCTTTTTTACGATGATATGTTTTTCTGGTCGCAAAATGTATTTTTGTATCACTTGAATGTTACCGAATTTTTATCATTGTCTTTATAAGTATTTTTGCGTACCCCTTTTTGTGATTTTTTTAATATTGCAAGTGAGTTGTTTGCAATGATCTTTTGTGGTGCCATTTTTAATTTGTATCTGGAAACCAATTTTGCATCACATTTATTACGACGGTTTTCGTGTTCAGTTGCAAAGAAGTCATTTTTTGTATATTTCATGATGCCGTATCTTCCATGAAGCATTTGTTTGTCCCTTTATTCATATAATTAACTTTTTTTAAGAGGAACTTTTTGGTCTCGTCTATTTAAATTATTTTAAAAGGATTTACTTCCATTATTTAGTGCCTAACATAGTAAGTCTAAATAAAGTTAGAGTATACTAATGTTTAAGTGTGTTGGACGTAATGAAAGTCTAATTAATGATAATTTTAATGTTGCTCTCAAATTTTCTATCGATGTATAATTAAACTAGGCATTTTGTACCTTTACAAAAAATAGCACCAATACAAATATCATTAAAAATGACACTTTATAGATGGCACTCATGTAAAAAATATCATCAATAATAATTTTAGTGTCTGCTCATTTAATGATTGTCATTCCAATTTGTAGGCCCCTAGGAGGAGAATATGGCGATCATTTGGGAAGGTTGGATGGCATAGGGGGCGAGGGACTTGAGGCGGCTTCGGGTTGGTGTTCTCAGGGTGAGGCTCCTTGCCACGACGTTGTTGGACATTGTGGACGGTAGCTTCGATCGACGAGGCTGCGGCTCTAAGCGGGCAAGGAGGATCGAGCTTTGACGTTGTCGTTGGTGCTGGTCCGAATCGACATGACAATCGGTGGAGTCAGTACGACATGTGGTGACGAGGTGGTAAAAGGACGCCATTCGACAATAAGGCATGGGATTTGGGATCGGTTGCGATGGCGTAGGTAAAATGACCTGTAGGATTTAGCTGCCAGCTTTTTCTCCTACTCCTGTTGCCGGCAGCTAGTAAACGTTGGCGATGAGAACCTCGCCATTGGGGTGTTTGAAAAGATAGGGTAAAAGTTAGAATGTTTGGATTTGGAAAGAGTTTGAGGGTGGACATTTCCTATTATGCTGCCATGAGTAAAACTTCCACAATTTTGAAGTAGCCCCAATACTGGACAAGCCATGAACAACTTTTGTAGTGTCCCAGTAAATATTCAAAAGATAGTATAAAAGGAAAAAAATTATTATCCACAAAAAGTTTAGTTTTCCCCCCTTAGCTTCACATTAATTCAAATCCCCCCAAAAGTTCTCATCCCCAGTCATCTCTTTTCACTTCAAGATCTTTCCTTCTAAAAAAATTATAGGTTCCTCGTTGCTGCGCTTCCGATTGGAGATACATAGCTGATCATCGCAACAATGTTGATAAGGACCTAACTGACATACCTCAGCTTGCACTTACCTTGGCCTTGGCTAGCACTTGCAAATGACTGAATGAAATGGCTCAGTTGGGAGGTTTAGTATAGCAGCAGTTGGTATCAAAGAGTACTGCAGAGAAGCTTCACCAGAAGCATAACCTCCCCACATCATCATTGCCAGATCAGCCATCCAGCTCAGCTAGAAGCCAGCACAGCAACTCCCAACTGCCAAGCTTGCTCAAGAAGGAATCCAGAAATCTATAAATAAGAAGAAGGAGAAGAGAAGAGTACCAGAACCTTGAATCCTGTTTTCAGCATTTTATTTTGGATTTGCACTTTACTTTTCAAATGTACTTTTCCGTTCATTTTCCTTTCTTCAATAAAGAAAAACCCTAGTTCATCCCAAAAATCTCCATGATCTTCTTCAATTCATCACTGTTTTTGCACAGAAATGTCAAAATTACAGTCGAGTGCTAGCAATTCCGGGTCAATGAGCTTGGGAGCTCATCAATTGGTATCAGAGCCACTCGATCCGTTGATCGAGGGCATTCGTGAAGGAAGCTCAAGCCATAGCGAATCAGGAGGAACGACGATTGAGAGAGGACGAGCTTCATCTGTAGAGGATCGAATTATCTCCATCGAAGAAACCCTGGGGACACTGTCAGGTACTGTTCTCGATCTCAGTATCCGAGTAGATAAATTTGAGGGCAATTTTGAACGAATGATGGAGGAGTGGACCAGATCTAATCGAAACCCTGAGGTTTCGAACCAGCAATCCATTTCCACACCAATTACACACTACTCCATGGCTGCACAGAGTCCTTTTTCCTCTGTTCAGATGTCTCACTCACCGGTTCATGCTCACTCAAATCATTCATGGAGAGTGAATCCACCTGTGTTGACTCCAGTTGTGTCTGTCAACGAACAAACACCTGTGGGAAACTTGATATCGTCACCAAACCTTAGGCCCCATGCCATGGGATCCATGACCAGTGGACACGAATGCATGTTAATGTCTCTGCACAAGGAATCTGAGACAAGGATTCAGATACTAACTGCAGCAGTTCAGAAATATAAAGGAGATTCAAAATCATCTGAAGAGCAACTTCAGATATTAACTGCAATAGCTCAGAAATATAAAGGAGATTCAAAATCATCTGAAGAGCAACTTCAGATATTAACTGCAATAGCTCAGAAATATAAAGGAGATTCAAAATCATCTGAAGAGCAACTTCAGATATTAACTGCAATAGCTCAGAAATATAAAGGAGATTCAAAATCATCTGAAGAGCAACTTCAGATCCTAACTGCAACGGCTCAGAAATATAAAGGAAGTAGGGTTAAAGCAAACAAGGTATTTTCTCATTTCCATTGGCAAGAAGATGATACCCCTAAGGAGTCAACTGCGATAGCTTCCTCACATAGGAGTATTCCATGGAAGAAAAAATCTGAAACGAATGAGATCCTGACATCCTCGACAAGTTATGCAGAGAGAAACAACTTCTATCTAGAGGAAGAGGATCCACTTGTAAAAGTAACCTCTGAAAATTCATTACTTGCAGTTTACATTAAAAAATTTGAGGAGCTTCAATCTAATAAACCTCCAGATGAGGTGGGTGAGGAAAGGCAGAAAACAGATGCTTTAACAGAGCTTGAAGGTTATTCTGATCCTGGAAAATTGAAGGACAACAGCATGGGCTCGTGCATGTCAAAAGACTCTGGGTTGATTTGGTTAGCAGAAGAAAAGCAGAATGGCAAGGCTAACACTTCGGTTCCAGAGGCAGGGGTTGTCTCCGAATGGAAGGAGCCTGTGAAGGAACCAACTCATGAATTCTATGAAACAGCTCCTCATCACATAGTTGATTCAGACTTGAGGACAAAAGTCCAGCAAGTGAGTGTTTCAATTTGCAAGCCTCTTTTCAATTGTGAAGGTCTTGGTAAACTGCATTCTTTACAAGATAAACGTATTATGAAACCAAGCTCTGTTGGAAATATTAGAGATACAACTACTGCAGCACTATCTTCAAGGAGCAACACTTGTGAAGATGTCGAATACTCTGTCTACACTGGGGCTGAACTGATATGCCTGTCAATAACCTCAGATTCCACACTTGTTATCACTGCAAGTTATTCTTGGGCTGCTACAAGAAGTAGGGATCAAAAACTCATGATATGGGATCCAGGTAAACCCCTCCTTTGGGTGCCTAAAATTACTGGTATCACTTATATTCAGAATGATGCCAATGATAATGATTTAAATTTTCGGGTCATTCAAGTCCTTGGAGAACCTGGCATCATTACTACCAATCCTTGGATAGCCTGGGAATCATCTCAGTTGTTCACATTAACCTTCCAAAAGGAGTGGAAAGTTCCAAAATTCAGATTTCAACTTGAGGTATGGGATCCAGGAATTTAAAGTCTGACACTAAGCAAAGTGTATCATCTAGTGATTCAGTGTTTCATTAATAGCTCATTACCAGTAGTGAGCAATACAGTGAGCAATAGCCCTGATTCCCTCTTCATTGACCGAGTAGCTGGACAAAGTGAGCAGTTTAGTATCCAGTGAGGTGCCAGTTACTCCCAAGTCCAGAGCAGTTTTCTCAAATCAGTGTAGTTCACATAGCTCACTCACAATCTTCAGTATCAAGTCCCAGATACACTCTAGTAATCCAATAGAGCATGGTCCATTCAGTGTGCTAAATCAAGAGGGGTGTACAGTGTTGAACCAGTGGGTGAATCTTCCCTTCCTTGACCTTGAGACAAGGTCAATTTAAAAGGGTGGGTATTGATAAGGACCTAACTGACATACCTCAGCTTGCACTTACCTTGGCCTTGGCTAGCACTTGCAAATGACTGAATGAAATGGCTCAGTTGGGAGGTTTAGTATAGCAGCAGTTGGTATCAAAGAGTACTGCAGAGAAGCTTCACCAGAAGCATAACCTCCCCACATCATCATTGCCAGATCAGCCATCCAGCTCAGCTAGAAGCCAGCACAGCAACTCCCAACTGCCAAGCTTGCTCAAGAAGGAATCCAGAAATCTATAAATAAGAAGAAGGAGAAGAGAAGAGTACCAGAACCTTGAATCCTGTTTTCAGCATTTTATTTTGGATTTGCACTTTACTTTTCAAATGTACTTTTCCGTTCATTTTCCTTTCTTCAATAAAGAAAAACCCTAGTTCAACCCCAAAATCTCCATGATCTTCTTCAATTCATCACTGTTTTTGCACAGAAATGTCAAAATTACAGTCGAGTGCTAGCAATTCCGGGTCAATGAGCTTGGGAGCTCATCGCAACGATGTATGGAAACGTCTAAAAAAATTATAGGTTCCTCGTTGCTGCGCTTCCGATTGGAGATACATAGCTTATCATCGCAACGATGTATGGAAACGTGTAATGGCAAATGGGCCGAGGCCTCCTTTTCAGCCCCCTCTCCCTCCTTCCATCCCTCCAAGCGCTCTCACTCCTCCTCAACCAATCACCGTTTTGTCACCACTCGCTCTCGCTCCAACTCTTCCTCCTCTACCATCGCCACCGTGTGAACAATAAAATGGACACTCCTCCCTCGCCAGCTCCCGACTCCTCCTCCTCCTCCTCCGGTCATCGTTCCTCCCAGAGCAATCGCAAGGACAAGAAAGGGAAGGAGCGCGAGCCCCCCACCCCCTCCTCCTTCCATGACCGCGAAGTTGAGCGCTTCCTCGACCTAACCTTCGCTGTAGCTAGGCCCACCGATGACGACATTGCCGATACCATCCTCCTCTACCACAACCTCGTTTCTAGATTGTACCGACAGCCCCGTAGAGCCGCCACAGTTATGACCCTAAATTCTCCATTGTTCCTATCTTGGAAAGCTCTTCAATATCCAGTCTATCCCCACCAGGGAGGCCATCCGATGCCTACTGGATCTTCAACCTCCCCGTCTTCTCTTGGGGCTTTTGATTAAAATCTCCTTGTACCTACCTTTTATTCTAACGAAGAATTGGAGAGTGCCCTTCGGGTGTTCGATGTTATTCTTAACTCAGAAATTTGACCCACCATCCATCTGTACGAGTCATTGTTGTGCAGGCTTTGCCCGGACGTACCCGATGTGTCTTTCTACTCTCGGCTGATCGAGTGCTATTGAACAACGACGAGTTCGATAAGGCCATCGTGTAGTTGTTCTCGCATATTATACAGGGAGGATTATCGCCACACAGGCTCCTCTGCCGTAGTACGATCATGTGGCCTTGTACGAACGAGATAGTGGAATATGATTTTGTGTTATTGGACACGATGGTAAAGCATAAATTGGTGCGGTATAAACTCTACTACATCATTTTGATCCTTGGCACTTTGCAGAAAGAATAGATTAGAAGACGACATTGGTTTGTTAGATAAGATGTTGGGCATTGGTATCATTTCAGATTCCATTTATTTTATTATGCTCGTAACCAAAAATTCAACATTATTTGTGTTGATATGGTATGTTGGGTGTTATATTTAAGTATAGTATAAGCACATGGGAATATCCTGAGAACATATTTAGGCTGCCAGAATATGTCACAGGATATTCCATTATGAGATTATTGTCATAATGATTGAGATCATTGTATTAATGACTGTAAGACTATATAATACCAATGAGACAATCAATAAAATGATTAACTAATTTCAACATGGTATCAGAGCCAAGTTTTCACAAACCCTAGCCGTCACCAAGCTTCCACAAACCCATAGGAGGATTTCCTATATCTCTTCCACCGAACTCTTCCACGCCCCCCCTTCTTCCCTTCTCCGCCCTTCGCAGGCCGTCCTTCGCTGTTGCTCCCCCGTCCCGCTACTGCTGCGGCTACTACTGCTGCGGCTGCTGCGACTGCTGCTGCTACTGCGACTGCTGCTACTGCTGCGACGGCGGCTGTGACATGCATGCTACCGCCTCCTCCGCACCAGCACGAGACAACGCCTAATAGGGATGCCTAGATCTGAAAAAAAGGGGACATGTTCGGATCTAGGAGCGGACGACGAGGACGAGCGTGAGTCGTGGAGCGAACGTGAGGTGATTGGATAGACGACGCATCGATGGAGAAGATCATCAAGAAGCTGGATTCTGCAGAGGTGGCGACGTTGATGAAGTTGTTGACGATATCGGCTGGTGAGAACACGACACGAACGTCGCCGGAGTTGAAGCTTCCCTCCATCGATCTGAAATTAGATGGACCAGCCACCTATTTGAGTTGGTCACGGCGGGTGAGAAGAACCCTCGCAGGAAAAAATATGGAGGGGTTCCTGACGGGCGAGACGACAGAGCCGGACAAGGGCTCGACAGGACGCGATAAGTGGAAGTCCACTCATATGGTGATCTACATCTGGCTTCTCAACTCCTTAGTCCAGTCTATTGCCGCCACAGTAGACGGTATTGAGATGGTGAAAGATGTATGGGAGAAGTTGAGAATGACCTATGATGGTGTGGAAACAACTTACGGGTCTTCCAGATAAAGGGGGAGATTGATGACACCGTACAGGAAGAGAAGACGGTGCAGGAGTATGCCACGGAGTTGGAGCGTCTGTGGTTGGATTATGATCACTCCTCAGATCGGACGAGCTACGGGGACCCTAAGTGTAAGGAGAGACAGGTGTGTCTGCAGGAGAGGACGATGAAGTTCCTCAAAGGGCTGACTGCAGCTTTCGCACAGAGGACGGCCCTACTTCTAGCCCAACCAAAGATCCCTAGCCTTGAGGAGGCTATCTCAGCCATGATCCAGGAGGAGACACGCATCAGGTTGCAAGCTGGGACAGGTGGTCCCCCCGAAGCAAAGTCAGCACTAGCGATCACCAGCTCAGGTAACACATGATCTAAGGGAGAGCCCTGACAGCATAACCGGCAGTGCTACAACTGTGGGGAGATGGGTCATCATCGGTATGCTTGTACCAAACCACCTATGGAGGGAGATTTAGGTGGTGGACGAGGACCGCTCGGCGGACGAGGATATAATGTAAGACATGGTCGTGGTCGAGGGGGTAGGCGAGGCGGCCGAGGAGGTTATCTGGCGAACCTCCTGATATCAGAAGGGAACGGAGAAGCTGATGGCACCTTTACTGTGGAGGACCAGGCACTGGGAGACATGAGGAGAAGAACAGAGGAGGCGTCCACCTCATTCTTTGTTAGGGGCAACGCTGCCATGTATGCCCATCCATCAGAAGGTACTGACGAATCACTTGCCCTTGCGTCTATCTCTTCCCTTAAATCATCAGACTGGATTATCGACTCGGGAGCATCTCGGCATGTGACGGGGAATGCTAGTGAGTTTTCTTCCTACACTCACCTAGCATCAGCATACAGCATTCAGACAGCTGATGGCACTTTCCAGCCAGTGGTCGGTAAGGGTACTGTTAATTGTACAGGTTCAGTAAGATTATCCAATATTTTACATGCTCCATCCTTTCCAGTCAGTCTCTTGTCCATTAGTTCTATAATCCTCCAATTTAAATGCATTATTTCTTTTGATATTCCTAAGGTGACCTTCCAGGAGAAAGGGACAGGACGAAGACTTGGGACTGGCACTTGGCATGAGGGACTGTGGTACCTAGATCGAGAAGGACTAGACTCAGGATTGGTATCTATGGCAGAGAAGGCTGGCATAAAAGGACTGCAGCAGAGGACTGAGGATATTAGTATATGATGCGTGCGAGTTAGGAAAACTTACTAGGAGCTCATATGTGGACACGGGTCATAGGAGCTCTTTTGCTTTTGAGGTAGTACATTCTGATGTCTGGGGTCCATGTGCTACTAACACTATGAATGGTTATAAGTACTTTGTTTCTTTTATTGAGTGTGCCTCTCGTGTTACCTGGTTATATTTGATGAAAAATAAGAATGATGTACCTGCTTATTTTTGGGATTTCCATAAGCATGTCCAGACTCAGTATAAAGTAGTTGTGAAGGTACTGAGGTCTGACAATGGAATGGAGTATACCAATAGGACGCTTGCAGAATACTTGTCAGCACATGGAATATAGTATCAGACCACCTGTGCATACACACCAGCACAAAATAGAGTTGCAGAAAGGAAAAACAAACACCTTCTGGAGGTCGCAAGAAGTATGATTGTCGACATGAATGTCCCACAGAGTCTGTGGGGGCATGCAGTGTTGACAGCAGCTCAACTCATCAACAGGATGCCCTCGAAGGTCCTCAGATGGAAGTCCCCATGTGAGGTATTACAAGGCAATAATAGTGGGATACTCCCACTGAAGGTGTTTGGGTGTGTGTGTTTTGTGAAGGACAACAGGCCATAAGTTGGGAAACTTGACCCTAGAGCGGTCAAATGCATCTTCGTAGGCTACTCGGCGACCCAGAAGGGGTATGTGTGCTGGAGTCCAGTAGAGAAGAAGAAGTTTGTCACTATGGATGTCCACTTTCGGGAGCATGAGCCATACTACCACCAGGACGGAACTTCACACAACACGCCTAATACTGCCAGTATTAGGCGAGAGGGGGAGATGGAGAACTTGGTGGTAACCGATTTAGAAGTTTGGCATGGAGGCACAGAGAAAGGACAAGAAGATGAAGGTGTTAGGCCTACAGCTCAGGGAGAGTTACTTACCTACAACATGAGAGAGAAGCAAACTGCAGGACCAGTACCGACAGTGCCAGTGCCAAGTCTGTTGCCTGCGTTCGTCCCAACTCCTGAGGCACCGACACCAACCCCCCTTCAGGTGATACCCCCTCCTTCACAAGATATCATTCCTCCTACTTCTACTCCTCCCACACCACTATCTGTACGGAGGACCACTCGCAGCAATGCAGAAAATCCTCCAAACAGATATGGTTGGAATATTGCTCAGTTTGTTTCTTATGACCATATTCCTTCTTCTCATGGAACATTTATAGCATCTTTGGATAGTATTACTGTACCTAACAATTGGCAGGTTGCCAAGAACGATCCAAAGTAGAAAGCGGCAATGCACGAGGAGTTAGGAGCTCTAGAGAAGAACCACACTGGGAGCTTG
Organism: Iris macrosiphon; assembly: GCA_036927795.1. Lineage (NCBI taxonomy): Eukaryota > Viridiplantae > Streptophyta > Magnoliopsida > Asparagales > Iridaceae > Iris > Iris macrosiphon. The sequence goes on along the minus strand of JAYESA010000011.1, from coordinate 90,404,130 downwards.
TGAGACTGCCAGAGGGGAAGAGAGCAGTTGGATGCAAGTGGGTCTTTACCGTGAAGCAGAACCCAGATGGACAGGTTAAGCGCTACAAAGCTCGACTAGTAGCCAAAGGATACAGTCAGACGTACGGCATCGACTATGACGAGACCTTTGCACCAGTTGCAAAGATGAGCACTGTCAGGACTCTGCTTTCTCTGGCAGTGAATGGTGGATGGAAGCTACACCAACTGGATGTGAAGAATGCGTTTCTTTACGGAGATCTAGTGGAGAAGGTGTACATGGAGATACCACCAGGATTTGGTACCAATCAGACATTAGGCAAGGTCTGCAGGTTGAAGAAGTCCCTCTATGGACTGAAGCAGTCTCCTCGAGCGTGGTTTGACAGATTCAGAAGGGCGATGATAGGGATGGGATATCAGCAGATCAATGCTGATCATACTGTGTTCTTTCGTCGGAGTGGAGGCCACATCACCATGCTTGCGGTGTATGTGAACGATATGATTATCACAAGAGATGATGAGCAGGAGATCGCCCAACTCAAAGGAAAGCTTGGCAAGGAATTCGAGGTGAAGGATCTCGGCCTTCTTCGGTACTTCCTTGGGATTGAGATTGCTCGAGAAGCAGAGGAGATTCTCCTCTCTCAAAGGAAGTATGCACTGGACCTTCTCACAGAAACTGGGATATTGGGGTGCAAACCTGCAGCGACACCAATAGATCAGAGGTTCAAGATTGATGCTGAGGATGGAGAACCAGTTGATCGAGACAGATACCAGAGACTGGTTGGCAAGTTGATCTATTTGAGCCACACATGTCATGATATCTGCTTTGTAGTAAGTGTGGTGAGCCGCTACATGCATGACCCACGGAAGGGTCATATGGATACAGTATACCAGATTCTGAGATACTTGAAAGGTGCTCCCGGGAAGGGACTAATATTCAGGAAGAACAATCACGTGAGCATCGAGGGCTACTGTGATTCTGACTGGGCTAGTTGTGCTGATGACAGGAGGTCTACCTTGGGATATTGCATATTTGTAGGAGGTAACTTGGTCTCCTGGAGGAGTAAGAAGTAGTTTGTGGTGGCCAGATCGACAGCTGAAGTAGAGTACAGAGCTATGGCCTTGGGAGTTGCAGAGCTGCTATGGTTGAAGAATATGCTGGTGGAGCTGAAGCTGGATCAAGGAGCCAAGATGAAGCTGTGGTGTGACAATCAGTCAGCTATTAGTATCGCCAACAATCTAGTACAGCATGACAGGACCAAACACATCGAGATTGATAGATTCTTCATCAAAGAGAAGTTGGATAGTGGATTACTGGAGCTTGGCCATGTTCCAACCAGGGATCAAGTAGCAGATGGACTAACCAAGGGACTCGCCTCAGTGAGCATGATTAGAGGATGTGACAAGATGGGCTTAGTGAATATCTTTCACCCATCTTGAGGGGGAGTGTTGATATGGTATGTTGGGTGTCATATTTAAGCACATAGGAATATCCTGAGGACATATTTGGGATGCCAGAATATGTCACAGGATATTCCATTATGAGATTATTGTCATAATGATTGAGATCATTGTGTTAATGACTGTAAGGCTATATAATGCCAATGAGACAATCAATAAAATGATTAACTAATTTCAACAATTTGTAATATTGTATAGGTTATGAGCAAGAAATGCGGCTTCGGTTTGCCTTTGGACAATTCTGAAGCTGACCATATTTTTGAAAAGAATGTCAGAAACAAAGTGGTTTCTGCGAGTTCAATATTTTGGATACGTTACTTTCATTTTAGCAGGGAGTATCGAAGAGCCAAAATTCATGTTTGCTTTTAATGCTATATTTAAATGTATATGCGAGATTGGAGGTACGAAGAGCCAAAATACTATAGTATGAAGGACCGTAAGAAAACTCTAGAGGGGGTAAATAGTGCAGCAGAATAATCTAACCAATTAAAAATAAGTAGAGTGAAGGCAGTTAAGAACTAATAATGTATATGCAAGCCAGTAATATAAAGCAATAAGAGTAAGAGAGAGAAAACGCAAATACCATAATGTATACTGGTTTTTCTCTGAGTTGACTAGTCCAGTCCCGAGAACTCTTGCTCGGAGTTGTATCCACTATAATCACCAATAGGAATTCCAAGCTTTGATCTGAAGGCTTGCCACTTCTTTACAGCCACGAGTTTCAATCTGAAGGCTCGCAAATTCACACACATGCGTTTAATACGAAGGGCACGTAAACTTCACACTGAAGAAGAGCTTGATGAACCAAGCTATTATAATTCAAAATAAACTTCTAACCAATATCGTACTTGGCACTATAAGGTTGTGGAGTTGATCTTGGAAATGATGGGAAGGTTAAAGCTTTAGGATTTTCTTACTATAGGATAGAAATATATAAAATGGATGATTTATTGGAAATATAAAATTTAATCATATTTATAGGGTATTGGCAAACCGAATTCGTCCAGAGTTCAGATAGTTTTTAATTTAAAATTTTGAGCGTTGAGACAAAAAATCAGGGGTGTATTAACTGGGTTAATTTCATACTAAATAGGTGACCGAGTTCGGTCTGAGTTCGGCATGAATTTGGTCCAAGTTTGATTGCATGTTCTAGTAAGGTTTCATTATGAATGTAGGCTGATTTGGTGGATAGATTTAAGGGTTTATTTGAGTAGAATTTGGGTTATGCTAGTACGACTCGATGTACATAAGTCCTATACTCAAATAAAATAAAAGATTACTTATGAAATCAGGAGCACTCTAATGCCAATCTTCTGAAACATTCGCTGACCTGAAGATGCATTTTCCCGTGACGGCAGCTGTCCAAAGATAAACAGATCTGAAAATCTGTATATAGAAGAAAATATTAAAATATTAATACATATATGGACAATGCTGAGTTTAAGTAGAAGATATTATTATGATTGATCAATTATCATAATATTAAACTTAATAGATTATCCATATTCAAAAATTCAATATAAACATTGGGCCAACAATCTCCCATTTTTTTATTATGGAAAATCAGTTAAGTTTAAGACAAATATAATTGATGCTATATCAAAAACAATAAGCACAGATCACTAGACATATACTACTTAAACATACACTTACATACTTAAACTTACTTCTCCTCTGTTGACATGATAAAAAAGAAGCTCCTCCGTAATAGGAGATATTACCTAAGCTTTAACATGTGCATAAGCTCCCCCGTAGTACATGAGTCGTTTAGTGAATATGCACATATTTGACATAATTTCTTTGTCAAAATAGCTATTTTATGGCTCCCCCACAAACGAAGAATATATCATGAAGACAAGGTGAGTAACATAAAGCATATAACTTGATCATGTATTAAATGAAGAGTAAGTAGCTAAAATGTCAACATAAGGAATCACGTAGAATAATGACTTGCATATCATAACATATACTTACCAAATAAAGATAACTAGATGCAAACATATTAAGTACATAGCATAAACATTGGGTAACAATAATGCAGGAGAAGCATAAATGAATATTTAATCATATATAATAAACAATTAAACTTCTCTCAGATATCTCAGCTTTAACATTAAACTATATATCATAGTCTAGCAATAAATTATGTAGTAGGAAAGAAAATAAGCATATAATTGCAACTAGCCAAATTATAAACTCAAATTTAAACTAAATGACATAGTTTAAACATAATTAGAAATACCCAAAATAGTGCTTACTAAAAGTCAGAGTGTCATAGTCTATACTAAAAGTTGTCAACTTTAAATTCAAGGAGTAGGGCTCAGATTCACTATTGTATTATGAAAACAATTGCAAATAGACCTTAACAAATCATTATTCAATATAGTGTTGATCATCTTGGGTTAGCCATATGGCTCGGATCCTAACTAACGGTGGTCCGAAGACACTTAAGTACCGTATCACTTAGGCTATTTATGTCATTCTGTCAGAAGGACCCTTTCGGCTTATAACCAAAAGTAATCTTAATATTTAAAGAACTTAGATTTAATAGGTATATATGCTAATTATAACAACATACAATATCGTAATCCAGAATCCCTAATTCTTAACGAATAGAGTTCACTCAAAGATATAAAGCATGCGTAGACAATTGTGTCATATTAAACTAAATGACTCCATAGTGTGAACTAATCAATAACTAGTCATGATTCAAAAAAGAATTAAATTAATCATGCTAGTTTCATATATCTCATATTGATTTAAAAATAAATACCAACTAAAGGATATCAAAAGAGATAGTAGAAAATATTGATTAAAACATGTTAGATTCTATAATTATAACCTTTTAGGATAAATCAATTATCACGTTACCAAAGTGGCTCAGGAAACCATATTTATGTTGGTATATTTCCTTGGAAGATGACCTTTGTAGATTCGCAATCACCAACGTTTTCCTCAGTGCTAAATCCCGACACAAAGCATTCTACCTCCATCATTAGGCAGAGACTTTGGTATCCATGAATTGGATCCATATTTGCTAGCTTTGGGAACCCACTTATACATATTAATATCAACCAATTTTCTAGCCTTGCACTGTTTAGATATATGTCCTTTCAAACCACAATAGTGACATGTAAAATGACTATTTTTGTTTGAAGTAGATGTATAGGTGCAATGTGTGATATGAACATTCTTCAATGGTTGTGTATAGATAAATGAATGATTGTTTGAAGCTTTAACCTTGCTTGCTTTCTTTACAAATGATCTATCGTGTGTGACTTTGTGATGAGTCACCTTGTGTCTTGTCATATGACTCGTGTTAGACTGGGTCATAGGTTGCATCACCTATTTTTTTAATCTAATATCTAAATTTTTAGAGCTAGCATATAAATCGTCTTATTTAGCAGTAAGTGCATCAATTCTAAGTAAGATATTAGAGTACTTCTTCCTCTCTTGTTCTAAGTCCTCCTTAACTTTAGCATTTTCTTGATTACTTTCATCAAAACAGTCAATTGCTTCTTGTAAGCTAAGCTTAAGTTTGGAGATATAAACAAAATCGTCAGAAGAGGAATAGTCTCTAGCTTCATATAATAAATAAGTAAGCTTTTCATTCTTATGTTGATAAGACTTTATATCTTTTCTAGCTTGCTTATACTTATTTCTAAGTTTCTTATAATCTTCAAATAAATTATTGAAAGCATCTGATAATTCATCATTAGAAAACTCTTCAGATAAAGGATTATCTTTTACCTCATTGGTTAATGTCATTTAGCATACATTTGCAGCATGTTGAGGGCTTTATTCTTCCGAATCGCTAGCTTCACTTTCGTACCAGATGCTTGTAATTATATATTTGTGAGACGAAGATCCTTCTTTGTTTGATTATTCATATTGATTCTCCCTTTTTGCATTGGAGGAATCTTTTATCATGTGGCTTGGCCTTTTATAGTTGTAGCAAATTGGTTCTTCTTCAAGATCTTTATTCTTTCGGTTTGATTTCATAAACTTCAAGAATGGTTTGAATATTTTGGCCAGATCCTTATTGTCTGAATCATCGTTTGTTTCTTCATCTTCAGAAACATCGTTAGAGGATCTTTTATGATGCGCCTTTAATGCGATGGCCTTCACTTTAGGAGTTGACTCTTCAAATTCTTCGAGGTCTAGCTCGTGAGTCATCAGCTTTCCCATTAGTGTCTCAAGAGTCATGATGGTAAGGTCATTCCCTTCAATGATTACAGTAGCCTTCGGATTCTAATTCTTAGTAAGTCCTCTGAGTACTTTGCGAATATTTTTATGGTTGCTGTACTCCTTAGGATCTTCTTTTGTACTTTTTAATAGTTTGTAATACAAAAATTTCGTATAAAAACTTCTCTCCCAAACAAAGATGGCGACTCTGCTGGGGACTTTCTTCTCCTCTGACGAGAAGGCAATAGCTTAACTCGACACTGCTTCTGTCGTCTCAACGCAGAAGATCTTGGTCGTAAAGTTTGACCAATATGCATATGAAGTAATGCTCCATTATGGGGGTAGTGTTCACCCCCATCCACACTCAAGTCGAAGAAAACTCATAAATTGTGGGTGCCCAAACCTCGTCATGCATATTCCGAAGTTACTGCCAACAAGGAAAAGAGCATCCTGGTCGACGAGAATTCTCTTGTCAATTCTGTTCAGATCAATGCCTTGGTGGACAATCCCCTTTTTTTAAACAAGGGATACAATTTGTGCAACTCACGCAATCTCAAGCAGAGGTTAATCTACACCCAAGCTTCTGAATCTTCTACGTTAAACTAGGGATACAATTCGCACAACTTGCGTAATTTTGAGCAAAGGGTGATCCACACCTAAGATCCTCAACCCGCGCATATTCGTCGTAAAATACGATGCAAGCAAGGCTTGGACACTACTGTCCAAACCAACCAGCGCACAAATAAAGTGTTGGTCAAAGAGAATCATTCTCCTAACATCTTGATTATGCGCACAATAGAGGAAATATTATGCTCCACTCATGCGCCAGGTCAAGACCTCCTTACAATATTAAATGCGTGTAGACAAACTATGCGAACTTCGTCTGTACCACATAATTGTGCCAAACAGGGGAAATCTCTACACAACATGCTGATTGTGCACGTGTGCACAAGGGACTGTTAGAGATAACTTTCTATCCTCCTTGAAGAGAAAAAAATTGAGATATAAAGAATCACTTGCCAATCAATACAACACATCACTCTATATACAAGGGACTAAAAATGTGCACAGGAGATTCAATATATCTCATATAAAGAGGCAGCGTATGTGCTCTTCTTCCTCTTCTCTTTCCTCTTTCAATTTACGTGAGCTTATTGTACAAAAACGTAAGGAGAAGGGCCCCTCTGAAATTATAACGATGTTTCCAAATGAACATCATTGCAATTATCATAAAGTTGTAATTGAACGTTCTTGTGCATCAGCAAAACGGTCTGTGTTTGACCGATTGACTTATACTATGATCTTAAGCCTAGATATACAAAGCAAGTTGATAACCAGGAGCACGATGATGAACCGCTTTTTGCTTTAACATATATGGCTTCGCATCTTCCCCATGGTAGGAGACAATCAAGAATAAATTCTTCAAGAACACCCAGCTAGAGGAGGTTTGACCAACTCGTCAACTCCTTTGAAGGAGTATACCAAAATACTAGTTCTCGAAGATGGGAGCTCGTTCTTCTTGAGAATCCCTATTCCTCATAATCTGAGGCTGGGGTTAGCAATCCCCTCGATTTTGAAACTGACAGTGTAGACTCTAACTACACTATTCTTTGTACCAATCCTTCTGTTGTACATAAGGTCGTTAGCATTTACATCATCAGTGATGAATAAGATGCTTCTCCATCAAAAACTACTGAATAATGCCTCAAAAGCCACTGAATAATGTCTCAACTCACTAGAGGTCGCTCTCAAGGACATGCACACTATGATACAAAATATGCATCAAATAATGACAGTCCAACATTCTGCTACACCAGCACCGGTCCAAGTTGCTTCATTCATACCTGCACATCCTACTCCTATAACAACACTTCTACATGATAACATAAATTTTGAAGTGGTCATAAACCAAGAGTCCATAGAACCAACTCTTAATCCTCTCAATATTGGGAGTGGATCTCCGCCGGTAATAATTCTTGTTCAACTAGGATCCTATTAGTCAGCCGCACCACTCCGACCAGAAGATCCTCTTGAACATATCCGAGAGTTGCGTACACAGGTTAATATTTTAAAGAACAAAGACCAACTCCATAAGCTGGGGGTGAAATATTCTTATCCTCTGCATTGGGATAATGTTATGTTCCTTCATAAATACAAACTCCAATCGATAGTCTTGTTTGAAGGCAGGATATCACCGAGCTAATATATTAATTACTTTAATATGATGACTGCTCATCTGTAGAAAGAGGATGCTCTCCTTACCAGATTATTTATGTGATGCTTGGCAGGCATAACCTATGATTAGTATCGCAGTTTACTAGATAACTGTATATCCTCGTTTGATGACATGAAGTATCTTTTACTCTCACGATTCTACGAGGGAGGCATGGATACGACGATGTCTTCACTCATCAATATCAAAAAGAAGGAGAAGGAATCCGCTCGTGAATTCGTTGAGCGTTTCAGGCAGGCAACTCTGAAGTTACCTCCTGCTATTCCAGACTCCACATTCATTGATACCTACAAAAAGAACCTGCTTCCTATAATAGGGCTCTGGACAGGTCCAACTCAATTTTAAGACTGGACGACATTCATTATCCAGGCTGAAGCTGCTGAAGGCAACGTAAAAATAGCACATAATTTGGGGTTACAAATGACCAATTTGGAAGGAAAGCATCCCTCAAATAGTATAAATATTGTAACAACAAAGGAAATGAGGCCTTGGCGATAAATATGTCAAAGCGACCCACCTCTCCTCCAACAAAAAATCCTACAGAGTCCTCCAGGCCTAAGAAAGATTATTCCTTTGACGAGAGCGATATCCTCAGCATTTTTAAAACCTTGATAAAAAGCAACAAGCTGTAGTTGCCTAAAGTCAGGCGACCAAATGAGGTTGGTAAAACAGACGACCCGAAGTACTACTTATACCACCGATACGTCAATCACCCTACTAAGGCTTGTTATATCTTGAAAAGAAAGATACAGCAGTTGATAGATGCTAAAGCTATCACCCATCACAATGACGAAAAGACAGTCACTGCTAATATGGTGTCTCTTCAATTTGGTAACTTTCCAGCACAAGAAGTCCTGAATGGCGTCGTATCAATACCTCGAGCTACGATAGAAGTGGTGAATCTTTTGCCTCTTAGAAGTCAAACAGAGAAATTGGTGCCTCTTACCCCATATCATGGTGAGATTATGTGGATTCATCCTAACCTGTTATCAGATTGGGACCAGGGAGTAGTATCTTCTAATTTAAAATCTAAGAAGAGTAAGAAGTATAAATCATGCAAAATGATTTCTTTGGATCCTCATTCAGACACAGATCCGGACCAAGATTAGGAAGATGTATCTCTCGATATCAGATTTTAAAATCTAAACATTGCCCCCACTAAGATCTACTCGTAAGCTTCGCTTAAAGCACCGACAATGGTCCATGATTGGTAGCATTCCGCTATATAGGGCGCAACAAATATTCAGTGCTTATAAAGGTGTTTGTCACGCCCCGATATCCCGCAGGAAATTGGCCGTTCCCGCTGGGCCCGAATCACCAGGCCAGCATCCCGCAGGACGATCGCTTGATCCATCTGGGCTTTTGATTCCACAAGAGCGTAAGTTGCGCCCGTGCGAGGACATGATCTGAACAGACATTAAGAGGTATAAGCCACAGAGTCGTACAGATTATCTGAGTGCAGCAGAATTTTAAACGCATAAGCGATTGGTAGCAAGTTCATACAGTCGTCAATAGCGGAAGCTTTGAATAACACAAGTATAGAAGTAAAATAAGCTCTTTATTGATTATTAAACAAGTATTACAAACGACGCTAGGCCGAGATTACAAGTCGCTCAAGCCTCTCTCTCCAAAATAGTAAAAGTGCACCAACTGACTAGATTTGTGAAATGATACATAGGCGATGTTCCAATATTATATCTTGTATATGTGCTTCAATTCTGGACACAATGCTCTAAGGCTCCAGAGTGAACTCTATGCCTCAGCACACACGAAGGAGGCATCCACACCGAACGAGGTTCTCCCGTACCCTGCAAGCAATCTGGTAGGTTATCAGTACATGAATGCACTGGTGGGGAGGCTTCTCGCCTGCTCGACAAATCCAAACACGTTATATAGGTTTCGTGCACCATCTATTAAGTTATCTTTCTAGTCTTGCCTTAGGATCAGTTTTATGGCAATGAATAACCTAACTCGTGTGGCAGTGCACCGTACGATATAAAGGAACACGGCGAGACTTACCAACTTACCCATTTGTCCATCCATGTCCAAGGCAAACCAAGTTAATTCAAGCACAAGCATTTATTATGAAATCCAGGGGCAAATAGCATATGCAAACACAAGTGTCGTGAGGAAGGTTATGTTTTGGGTGCACGATTACACAGATTATCAGGTATTTACATAAGATGTTCAAGTGTTTCAATTACACACAAGTGTCTCATACTCATATCGTTCAGTTGTTTCTGATTTATTGGATGTGATGCAATGACTCGCACGCGGATTGCCGCTAAGCGATGATGACTTATCTATATGAAAAGAAGGTCACTGACTTAGCCATAAAGGACCAAAATTATAGTCTCATGACGGAATAGGGTTCAATGCTTGATACAAACGAGCAACTCACAGGCAAACAGATGATACAGAAGATCCATTGTACGCCATTCCGTCGATTCAAACGACTATCATGGGTAGACGAATAGTCTAAGGTATTATGCCCTACTAAGGCCTAAATACTGTGTATTTCCTGACCCAAAGACACCGTCGCATACCATAACCGAATTTGCCCTATAATACACCAGACTTTCCTCCTAGGCCGGTACGATCCCGGTGTCCCACTGATCGTCCGAGGAATCAGATACCTCATGCACGAGTTGTCCATGACCATGCAAGTCTTGCGTCATTCCAGATTCACAACATGACATGATAATTTTTGATTCTTTTTCTGAACGAACATTTCTTCACAAGCTGTGATTCTTATGCTTTACTTAACATTATTCTCGTTCAGAGTTAAACTTGACTTGATGCATTCCCCTGGTTCAGGAATTACCTTGGCGACCGAACGGTCCAAGATACTTGCAGGTTCATATTGCACAAAAGGACTACTTGGTAGACTTCTGGCTAACTAGATGCATGCATGACACGAATGATGTTACTTAATTATGGTATAATTTCATGAGGCAAACAATAAAATGAGGCAACGAGCACTAACTAACCTATAAGCAGGCAAGCATTGCATTTGTATAAACATAAGCATTTACGTTGGCACGGGTCTAAAGGTAAAGCAAGGAGTGAAACCGTAAGGGACATACCGAGTAACATGATCTAGGGACGTACAATATAAGCAAGTAAACAACACACTATGAATAGTATATATATATCGTTCTACTAGAGGCATAGCGGGGTCTAGTTGCATAAGGCAAAGGTAGCATGCGAGGGTCTATATATAAGCAAAGTTTCATTTTTATGTTCTAACACAAGCAATACAAGTTAGGATTATTCCCTTAGCTAGGTGTATTGTATTCTTTATTAGCATGCATAGGTGATTCACCTAGCGACTAGCATGTATCTTCCATATTTTAAGTGTGCTGGCTAAGCAAAGACAAGCTCATCATCGCCACCCACCTTAGCGATTATTTGCCTCGGTCGAGCGATAGTCCGAGCGAGCCTCTGAAAGTCTAAGTCTGAACTCCTGAAGGGCCAAGTCTGAAAATCTTTTGTCTCAAATGAGTCTTCTCGCTGAGCAAAATGGGTTAGGTTGTTGCACTTTTGCCATTTGAATCGGCTGTTCGCTTGAGCTGAACAGGTCATTATATTATACACCACTCAGAAAAAGTCTCATCCTCGAGACTTCCTGAGCACAAGCTGTTCTATCGCATTATTGAATCTATTCCAAGCATAGCAATCAGTACCATTAGATCCATTCGAACATAAATTTCTACTCGTTCCTTATATCATGTCGCGTGTATGCTGGGTCAGTCTCATTGAATGACTCTATCATTCAATCCAAGTTCTGACTCGGTCTCAATTGTGCTATAGTGCGGAACATATTTCTTAACGCGAGGTCCGTAATAATCCATCTTGAAAGATGATCTAAGGCTGAGGCAAACTTATACAAGTCGTTATACTTGTCCATGTAGATATTCACTTGCACTAACATTCGAGATCATCATATCGCGAGTTTGGATCATGCATATATTCAAAGCGTCCTTCAAACATATGCATGTCAACCAACTTAGCGATAGAGAACTCTTAGCACTCGAGTTTCACATATATTGAGTCTTGGATCGTGCACACGTTCAAGGCGTCCCTCAAATATATGCATTCAACCAAACATAGAGATAGTAAAATCGGACAAGCTACTTGTAAAAATCTCCAGGGTCTCGTCTTATGAATTACAAGGATACTTCCAACAGGGTCAATCAAATTCCATGTCATTTTCATTCCAACTCAATCCAATTTTTTTGTGAACGTTAAGCACGTTCTATCCGATTCAACCGACTAGCATCTATCCGTTCGGGTCAAACATAGCATAAACTTATGTTCCAAGTCTAACTCTAAGTCTTGCTGCCCCAGTGCTATGGCTTTGTTCAAACAATATTCTAAAATCGGTTACACAAGTCCTTCACTCGGCACAGGGTCATCTGTCTAATTACTAGGTCATCTCACAAGGTCATAGGTACAAGTTTAAGCACACGATTCATCGTGCAAATTCGTCGCACGATGCTCGCCCCAATTCCTAAGGTCAAACCATTATTTGTTTTCTACGAGATATTCTACCCAAGCTTATTTTACTCAGATTTCTAAACATCGAGAACGGATCATCCTACACACAATAACACGTTCATTGCACAGGAGTCGAGTTTGATCAGTAAAATTCATGATATATCCAAGTTATAGGGCAAGCCTAGTAATATGCATAGTCTATCTCATGCAAACATGTTTTACTAGAATCCTTATATCCATTTCTAAGTCTAGACCACCAAGCCAAGATTTAATTCTAAACCTTTGTTTATAACTCTAAGGCGTCCAACAAGATTCATGTATCCATTTACAAAACCATCGAGCGTGATTTGTTCCAGGTTCTAGGCTAACTTATCCATAAAATATTTTCGATTCACTTGCATTTCCAAATTTATTTTATCGTGTCGAACCAAAAGTCTAGACGATCTATCAGTTGTCATGCTCCGGTCTCCCGCTAGTTCGATCACCCTCGTTGGATATGAGATCACCACGCCAATGCTCCCACTGGATAATCGTTCCAATCTGGGCATGACGTATGCACGAGCATAGAGTTACGCTCGGATAAGACAAGAACGTTGAACAATATAGTTATCTTCAGCAAGATCGAGATACCTTATCATTTCACTTTTGCTCCATCCAAGTTATATATATAAAATCTATCAAGTCATGTTTGTTCATGCAGTGATTATAAATTATCTATCAAAATTATCCAACTTTAATGTTACCATTCGGTAATTCCATAGTCTACTTCTGACATTCCTCAAGCAACTAAGTTTCCAATGTCTATCCTATTTTTTATACGTTCTATTTTATCGAGTTTGTTATTTTCGTGAGTTTGATCATCCCCGCCGTACGTGAAATCACCACGCCGGTACTTTCGCAGGATAATCGTTCTCGTTGGGACTGATTTTGAAGGTTATCTTTTTGAACTAGATTCAAGATCGTTCTTCCAAACTCTAAGTCAAATCCGTTATCTCTTATCTCTTTCAACGAACCATAATATTCATTCTTGGGCTAACTTCTATTCGAACGATATTGTATTCAAGTTTAATCCATTTGTTTTAATCCGAAATTGCTCACATGATCCTCCAAGTTTTCAATAAGTTTCCTTAACCAAGATATCGATTTTTATTTTCATGAATCCCTATTCGATATAAGCCTTATCATTTATTCAAGATATTCTCAAATCGTTCAATCCAACTATCGCACGAGACCTATGAATCTGTTTGGACATTTCTAAATGATCCATACACCACTCAAAATTGAGTCACCCAATTAAATCCTCAATCGTGTTCGCATCAATCGATAGCATATTCACCAAGTCATTCCTTAGGATTCCTGTACGATACTTAGGTTTTGCCTGATAAATCTTAGTCTTGTATATATCCCATTAATAGTCATCCAAGTAACCATATTTGATTTGTACCTTCCGACACAAAAAATCGTTCGAGCTATTTTCCCAAAATCCTAAACTGATAATGTTTCTATCGGTTGCCATTCTAATTCTGACTTGTCTTATTCCTAAACGATATTCCAATCTCGTTTCAACTAGCTTGCACCAAAAAGGGTCTTGGCGTACGATACTCAACACAACTTAACCAAAGGGCTGTGTGCATGGCTAACCGTTCGAACGATATTCTTTCGCATACTAACCAGTTGGATAATCATGTATAGGCATTCGGGTTTATACATAACTTGCAAATTCTTAGTACGAGTCTTTTTCCACAAAGCCTAACACAGGTCGGCTCAAAGGCCTTCGTATCACAATTTCGCATAAGCAATCACATCATTCAGATGCACTTTTAAAAGTATTTAGACCCATTGTTTAGAATATTCTGATGGGACATTGAGAGAGAGCATATGCACATAACCCACGAACGAGCTTTTGAAACTGAGAAAATCGAAACGAAGTACAAAGGCGTAAAGCTATGCTCTGATACCAATATGTCACGTCCCGATCTCCCATAGAAAATTGGCCGTCCCCGCTATGCCCGAATCACCAGGCCAGGGCTCTCGCGGGACGATCGCTTGACCCATCTGGGCATGATGCCGCACGAGCGTAAGCTGCGCCCGTACAAGGCCATGATCCGAACATGCGGTAAGAGGTCTAAGCCACGGAGTAATACAGATTATCCGATGGCAGTAGAATTTTAAACGAACAGGCAATTGGTAACAAGTTCACAGAGTCATTAATAGCGGAAGAATTGAATAACACAATTATAGAAGTAAAACTAGCTCTTTATTGATTATTGAACAAGTGTTACAAATGGCGCTATGCCAAGATTATAAGTCGCTCAAGCCTCTCTCTCTAAAACAGTAAAAATGCACCAAGTGGCTACATTTATTAAATGATACATAGGCGACGTTCCAACATTATGTCTTGTATATGTGCTTTAATTTCGGACGCAACGCTCCAAGGCTCCATAGTGAACTCCACGCCTCAGCGTGCACGAAGGAGGCATCTGCACCAAACCAGGTTCTCCCACAACCTGCAAGCAATCTGGTAGGTTATCAGTACATGAATGCACTTGTGGGGAGGCTTCTCGCTCGTTCGATAAATCCAAATACGTTATATAGGTTCCGTGCACCATCTATTATGTTATCATTCTAGTCTTGCCTTAGGATCAGTTTCATGGCAATGAATAGCCTAACTCGTGTGGCAGTGCACCATGCGATATAAAGGAATACGGCAATACTTACCAACTTACCCATTTGTCCTTCCCTATCCAAGGCAAACCAAGTTAATTTAAGCACAAGAATTTATTATGAAATCTAGGGACAAATAGCATATAGCAAACACAAGTGTCGTGAGCAAGGTTATGTTTCGGGTGCACGATTACACGAATTATCATGTATTTGTATAATATATTCAAGTGTTTTAATTACACACAAGTGTCTCATACTCATATCGTTCAGCTGTTTCAGATTTATTAGATGCGATGCAATGACTCGCACGCGGATTGCCGCTAAACGAGGATGACTTATCTATATGAACAAAAGGTCACTTAGCCATAAAGGACCAAAATTATAGTCTCGTGACGGAATAGGGTGCAACGCTTGATACAAATAAGCAACTCACTGGCGAACATATGATACAGAAGAGCCATTGCACGCCATCCTGCCAATTCAAACGACTATCATGGGTAGACGGCTAGTCCAAGGTATTATGCCCTATCAAGGCCCGAATACCGTGTATTGCCCGACCCAAAGACGATGTCGCATACCATAACTGACTTTGCCCTATAATAAACCAGACATTCCTCCTAGGCCGGTACAATCTCGGTGCCCCGCTGATCGTCCGAGGAATTAGATACCTCATGCACGAGTTGTCCGTGACCATGCATGTCATGGGTCATTCCAGATTCACAACATGACATAATAATTTTTGATTCTTTTTCTAAATGAACATTTCTCTATGAGCTATGATTCTTATGCTTTACTTAACATGATTTTCGTTTAGAGTTAAACTTGACTTGATGCATTCCCCTGGTTCGGGAATTGCCTTAGCGATCGAACGATCCCGGATACTTGATTATCTTCTGGGTAACTAGATACATGAACGATATAAATGATATTACTTAATTGTGGCATAATTTCGTGAGGCAAACATTAAAATGAGGCAACGAGCACTAACTAACATATAAGCAGGCAAGCATTGCATTTGTATAAACATAAGCATTTACGTTGGCACGGGTCTAAAGGTAAAGCGAGGAGTAAAACCGTATGGGACATATCGAGCGACATGATCTAGGGATGTGCAGTATAAGCAAGTGAACAGTACACTACAAAGAATATATATATATCGTTCTACTCGAGACATAAGGGGTCTAGTTGCACATGGCAAAGGTAGCATGCAAGGGTCTATATATAATCAAAGTTTTATTTTCCTGTTCTAACACAAGCAATATAAGTTAGGATTATTCCCTTAGCTAGGTGCGTTGTATTCTTTATTAGCATATAGGGGGTGATTCACCTAGCGACTAGCATGTATCGTCCATATTTTAAGTGTGCTAGCTAAGTAAAGACAAGTTCATCGTAGCCACCCACCTTAGCGATGATTCGCCTTGGTTGATCGATACTCCGAGCGAGCCTCTGAAAATCTAAGTCTGAAATCCTGAAGGACCAAGTCTGAAAATCCTTTGCCTCAAACGAGTCTTCTCGCTGAGCAAGGCGGGTCGAGTCGTTACACTTTTATCGTTTGAATCGGATGTCCGCTTGAGCGGAACGGATTATCATAGTATTTCTACAAAAAAATTCTTCTCCTTCTGCAACCATTAGAGCATTGACCTCGACTCAGGTGCTTGAGGAGGATTGCCCCTAATTTTAATAATACAGCCAACAAGCTATACGCCTAATACAAAAAATGGGGTATAATTTGCAGAAAGCTGAAGGTTTAAACTTTGGCAAGGGGAGATGTATTCCTCTACGACTTCGTGGACAATCCAATAAATCTCGTAGTGGATTGGGCTATGAAGAGACCAGTCCACAAAATCACTCCAAGAAAGGGCTTGATAAAAAGAAACTCAAGTCCTGTAACATGGTACTTCTTTCTCCGATGTCCGAAGAAGAAGCCATGACTGGTACCTGGTCCGACAAAGATTATCATAAAACTTATGAATCTGTCCCGGAAGATATTCCTAACACTCTTTCTACTTCTCCAACTCCTGCAGCTCTAGTCACAACCAAACTAGGTCCTTCGAAGCCTACTACGACAGAGAAATAAAAGCAAAATAATGTACGCTTCGATAAATCTCTGAAAAAGAATGTACCCCAAGGACTTAAAAAGCCTTACAATTTTGACATATTGGCACAACTGGCCAATACCCCAGCCTGACTCTCCATATTCGAGTTGCTTTTATTTGTCGAAGGAGACTCGTGAAGCTTTGGGCAAAACTCTGATATATGTGGACTCATGCTTAGCTCAACTCAAGACTCCTGATGAAGAGCCATTATCATATCCTCAATGCTATAGCGTGATTGAGAAGATTTCTAACATCACCTTCACGCAAGATGATATGTTACTCAAAGATAATCAGCATGCCAGACCTCTATATTATATCGGTTACATCAGATCTATTAAGGTAAACCGGATCCACATTGACCCTAGTTCTCCACTCAGCATTAATACAAAAAGTCTACTAAGAGGATTGAAGATACCGATGCATAACTTGTCTGCTACCAGTACTACCATTCTATGCTTTAATATTGGAAGAAGTAAACCACTGGAAAAGATACGCCTAAAAATTTAGATAGGTGATCTACGTACTAAAGTCACATGCTATGTGATTGACTCTGTCGTATCCTACAACGTTTTGCTGGAAAAACCATAGATATACGAGCATAAAATTATACCCTCCACCCTACATAAATGTTTCAAGTATGTGAATAGTAGAGGAGAGGTCAAAATAGAGGTAGCTGACCTTAACCCTTTTAAAGGTGCCGAAGCCTATTTCGCTGACTCTTCACTCTATACACCAGAGTAAATAAAAAAGGAAGCTAATTAAGCTAAGGATGAAGATGAAAATACTCCAAAATAAGAGCCTCTGATAATCAGAGTCAAAGGATGTACTACTCGTCCAACTCCTTCAAAGCCTCTCGGTATCGACCTGCACAAGTCATCCCCATTGGTCATCAACCTTCGATACAATAAACAACCAATAATGGAGAATGAACGACTTATTATTGATCTTCGTCGTAACAAGCCATCAACATCAGTGAATCAAATCTTAGTCGTCAATATTGCCAAGCCTCTTGTCAAGGCTGAAGATTTTGACGACTATGTGGAAGATGACATTTTTGATTTCATGAATAAATAAGACTCTACTTCTTACTACATTAATGTCGAACCCTTTGCTGAAAAATTTATAGAGGCTCTTCACCTATACGAACCACTATCCATACCCGTGGCATCTCCATTCAAATATGGTTTATCATATGAACCATATAAAGAGGCATACTTTATAGTCCCAGCGAGACAAGACAAGCAACCTCATATAATTTTTGGCAAAGCTATAAACAAAAGAGTCGTATAGACTGATGGTTCTGATGAGGATATGAGGAAGATACAACTGTATCATTACACACAACCAACCAAAAATATCTTACAAAGGATGGGCTAAAACTTAAAATCTGGTTTGGAACTAAATTATGGAAAAGCCATACGGACTCATATTCGTCACCTCTCTCCTAAAGGCAAGCCGAAAACATACTACCAATAGACTGATCATGGTTTAGGATTTGTTATACCACCAATAAGTCCTAAAATTTTAGAATCAGAAGAAGAGATGCATTCTCATTCCTCTGACTCATTCATTGTGAGATTCTGACAAAAGCAGGGGTGCCATATTCAAACATGCTTTCTCTGTAAATATGGTATCAACTGCCCCAGATGAGGAAGATGTTAAACTATTGGAACCATTCAAAAATGATCCATGGGCACAACAAATGGATACTCAATGGGAGTTTTGGTTTGAGCAACGTGAACCACCTACAGGGGATAAAATAGTCCAAATTGATATAGGGGAAGAATCTTTCCCAAGACCAATCTTCCTTAGCAAGAGTCTTCCTGAAGAAGATCAACACGCTTTACTCCAGCTATAAAAAAGTATATCGATGTCTTCTCCTGGAGTTATGAGGATATGCTTGGCATAGAACCTCAAATAACCACACACATGCTCAATATTCTTTCGAATGCTAAACCGGTAAAATATCAACAACGGCAGTTTCGTCTGGATATGATGGATGCAATTGAAGCCAAAGTCAAGAAGCTCATAGCAAGTGGCTTCGTTCGAGAAGAGCAACATCCAGATTGGGTAACCAATATCGTTCCAGTCATGAAAAAAAATAAAAAAGTTTGGGTCTGCGTAGATTATCGAGATATGAATTTGGCCTATCCAAAAGATGAATTTTCTCTTCCCATCACAGATGTCATGATCGACAATACATGTGGCTTTGAATGTATGTCCTTTATGGATGGATTCTCAGGATACAATCATATCAAGATATCGCCTGATGATGAAAAATATACCTCATTCCGTACACCGTTGGGAGTTTACTGTTATACAGTCATGCACTTCAGCTTGAATAATGCGGGTGCAATGTATCAACGAGCCATGAGTATGATTTTCCAAAAGCATTTATAAAAAATAGTAGAATTCTATATGAATGACATCGCTGTCAAGAATCACGACAAAAATGATCACCTTCAAGATTTGAAGACTATGTTCGAATTAATGCGCCACCACCAGTTGAAGATGAATCCAACTAAATCCTTTCTGGTAGTCTCCAATGGCAAGTTCCATGGATTTGTTATAAATTCCAAAGGTATTCACATTAACCCCGATAAAATTAAAGCTATCCTCGAAATGCAATCTTTATGTAATCTTAAAGAACTTTGTGGTCTACAAGGTCGTTTGGCATACATTAGGAGGTTCATCTCTAATCTCTCGGGACGATGTCGACCCTTTAATCAGTTAATGAAGAAAGGCGTATCCTTTGTCTGGAAAAACGTATGTCAACAAGTATTCGATGACATCAAACGATATTTAACAAATATGCCAGTTCTGGTGTCTTTGATCGTAGGGAAACCCTTTTTGCTGTATGTTCGAGCAATGGATCACCCCTAGGAACTTTTCTTGCACAGAAGAGTGACGAAGGCCATGAACAGGCGATCAATTATCTTAGTCTAATGATGGTCAGTGCTGAACATCGATACAATCTGGTAGGAAAAAAAATGCCTCGATTTGATATTTTCTATTCAGAAGACACGATATTATGTGCCAGGTCAAACCATTTATGTCATATCTAGGATAAATCAACTCCAGGTATTGCTGACAAAGACGAGCACACTCAATTCTCGGTTGGCTACATGGGTAATATTTTTACAAGCTTATGACATGGTATATGTCCTGCAAAAAGCAGTGAAGGGTCAAGCGCTAACTGATTTCCTAGCAGCTCATCCTGTACTGAAAACTTCCAAACATTATAATGACATCCTAGATGAAGTCTTAGAATCTAATATGGCAAGGAGAGATGACACCTAGCAGCTATTCTTTGACGGTACATCAAGAATAGGACCCAAAGGCAACATAGTAGGTAGAGTTGACATAGTCCTAGTATCTTCTGACAAACTACTCATTCATCGTGCATATTCTCTTAGTGAGCCAAGTTCCAATAATATAATGCCTTACTCATCGGCCTCCAATTAGCTAAAGAATTGGACATAAAATATCTTGAAGCCTATGAAAATTATAAATTGATAGTCAATCAGATCAAGGAGAGTATGAGGTTCGGCATAAAGACCTCATCCCTTATCATCAAGCGGTGATCGAACTGTCTTGCACTTTTAAAAGATTCTTTATCGAACATGTGCCTCATTTATAGAATATTAAAGCTGGCGCTTTGGCCGGCCTAGCAGCATCATTAGCTATTTCCCTAAAAATATGATACTCGATTATAATAACAGGATGAGAGTTGTTCTGTACAAAAAATAACTTGCAAATTGAACATAGTTATGTCATAACTTCAACCTCCATGGATAAAGATTGGAGAAACCCTTTTATAGACTATGCTGCTTATGTAATTCTTCTAAAAGATCCGAAAGAAGCCACTTCCATCAAAAGATGCTAAATCTGATTCTACTATGATGCCCCATCTAAGATATTATATCGTCATTCTTATGATGGATTGCAGCTACGTTATCTTTTCAACCCTGAAATGAGACAATCACTCCGTGAGGCTCATGATGACATCTGTGGAGCACATCAGTCGGGTCCTAAATTATAAGACCGCCTCAGGAGAATAGATTATTATTGGCCCACCATGGTGGCAGATGCTATAGACTACGCCTGTAAATGCAGATCATGTCAAATTTATGCTGATTTTATTCACCAAACAGAAGAGTTCTTACACCCTACAGTTGTCTCCTGGCCTTTTGAAGCTTGGAAAATAGATATTATCGGTCCAATAATCCCTTCTTCTTCTAGAGGACATCGGTTTATACTTGCAATAACTGATTACTTCTCCAAATAGGCAGAAGTAGTCCCGCTTATCGAAGTTAAAATGTCTAATATAATTAACTTCGTCAAATACCATGTTATCTATCATTTCGGTGTTCCCCGGAGGATAATACATGACAATGTGCTGCAATTTGTCAGTCAAGCATTGTATCGATTATGTCATAAGAATTAAATCCAGAATGTAGCCACAACGGCCTACAATCCAGCAGCCAATGACTTAGCAGAAGCCTTCAACCAGACCATAATTAAACTCCTTAAAATGTTTGTCTCATCCAACAAACGTGATTTGAATGAGAAACTCAGGGAGTATTTATGGGCTTATCGTACGACAGTTCAATCTCCAACGAGTTATACACTATTTATCATGACCCGCACCCAGTGTAGGGATGCAAGTCGAGAATAATGCCCAGCCTACGCCGCAGCATCGGCGGTAGAACGCTGTCTTGGTCAACTATACTATCTAAATATCTCACAATAATATAAAATCTGCAAACAATATCTCACACAAAACTCAATCATATTTCTAAAGCACGAGAAGATATGAAGGAAGTCTAACTATACATTCAAAATATATTTTATCAACAATAAAAACAATATCCAATCTCATACCATATGCCGAAAATAAAACCGGTACCAAAATGCTAAAGAAACTAACTATGAAAAACTAGTGATCCAGATAAACCTTCCGACAATCACTCCAGAACTAGTGGGTCCAAGTCTGCACCATCTATAAGCGAAGTCCATAGTATATCGGACACTACAATCTCGGATCCTCTGAAAAATATTTTTCAGTTAGGAATTGAGCGAAGCACATCTCTAACAGCAGTTCTAATCAATGATATAAACTATGTAACAGTAAATAGATATGAATATACAAGATGCAATAATAGATATACAATAAAGATAATACTGTAAATAAATACGAGAATGAACAATATAATAATAAACAAGAATGCTAATGACTAAGTGTGTAAGTACTAGCTTTAACATGTGATTGGCTTGGGAACTTGCACAAGAGTAAATAGCCTGGTTAATCATATGTGCAGCGTATGATCAACACTCACAAGGAACAAGACATTCACAAGGAGGGTATGATCACATATCTACACTACACACTCCCCAACCCTGACTGGTATAGTGGATCCAACCATGGACACTATGGCACGGGATTCCCCAAGAAGATAGCGACCCTTCCCAAAAATCAG
>JAYESA010000011.1:90046515-90376515 GCA_036927795.1 Iris macrosiphon | reverse complement strand
CAATTATCACACTAACAAGGAACCCTAATGGAATGAAGCTCTATAAGGAACTGGACTAGAGAACTGAAGGTATCTCTACTACTAAGCTAAGGAACAATGGAACAAAGTCCTATAATAATATAAATAAATAAGTATTGAGATGATACTTTAAGAACCAATTTAAGATACAATCTAATAATCATACACGTCTGTCCGAAATTATGACCCTCAGAATCTTCGCCACGCCAGTAAACATAGCTGCGATAAATGATAGATCCCATAACTTAGGTATGCACCTCTATAATCATGTTGTCTAGAATCCTCGCTATGCCAACTAGTATAGCTGCGAAATTTTTTAAATTTTATAACTAAGATATGTACATCCGAAGTCAGGTCCCTACGTTTTCGCTACTGCAACTAATATGGCTATGATAAACTCTATGCTCCATAACCAAAGTAGACATTTTACCTTTCTTACTGTCCTCATATGTCATCAGATGATACCGTAATTTAGTCCTTAAAATTCCTCTCGATATAAAATCAAACTCAACAATGACACCAAAAATTTTAGATTCAATAACCGATCACCAGGAATCAAAAAAATAACAAGTGAGAGCGGACAAAAAATAAGGAAAAAATTTGAAATGGGAATTGTAATAAGATTCTCAAGGGTCATCCCAGGAATCTCTCAAGAAATTTGTGATTGAGTATCCTCTCATCCTAATATCTTATATCCTATAGCCTATATCTCATATCCTATCGCAGGCTCGCAGTAGTACAACTAAGTCATCATACTACCACGTTATCATAAAACTTATGAAGCCTGACCTACATGGGTAACCACTAAAAATGTGTCACGACCCCCACCCAGTATAGGGATACAAGTCGGGAACAACGCCCAGCCTACGCCACAGCATCGGCGGTAGAACGTTGTCTTGGTCAACTATACTATCTAAATATCTCACAATAATATAAAATCTGCCAACACTATCTCACACAAAACTCAATCACAATTCTAAAGTACGAGAAGATATGAAGGAAGTCTAACTATACATTTAAAATATATATTATCAACAATAAAAATAATATCCAATTTTATACCATATGTCGAAAACAAATCCGGTACCAAAATGCTAAAGAAACTAACTATAAAAAACTAGTAATCCGGATAAACTTTTCGACAATCACTCCAGAACTAGAGGGTCCAAGTCTGCACAATCTATAAGTCAAAGTCCATAGTATGTCGGACACCACACTCTCGGATCCTCTGAAAAATATTTTTCAGTCAGGAATGGAGCGAAGTACATCTCTAACAACAGTTCTAATCAATGATATAAACTATATAATAGTAAATAGATGTGAATATACAAGATGCAATAATAGATACAAGAGATATACAATAAAGGAAATACTGTAAATAAATACGAGAATGAACAATATGACACTGAACAAGAATGCTAATGACTAAGTGTGTGAGTACTAGCTTTAACATGTGATCGGCTTGGGAACTTGCACAAGAGTAAATGGCCTGGTTAATCATACGTGTGGTGTATGATCAACACTCACAAGGAGCAAGACATGCACAAGGAGGGTATGATCACATATCTATACTACATATTTTCCAATCTGGACTGGTATAGTGGATCGAACCATGGTACGCTATGGCACCAGATTTCTCAAGAAGATAACGACTCTTCCCGAGAATCAGTGTCTGTACATGTATAAGACAATCAATAAAATAAGGCTTGCATAAGATACACCATATACCAAAGAATAATATCTCATGACAAGATCCGGATATACCAATCCTTGTAACCATCGTGTCAAGAAAACATGGATATCTATACTAGATAAAATGAACATAGAGGATATCATAAATGAGAAACTATCAGAGAATATACTTGTCTGAAGTCCGATGAATAGTCTCACAAATATCTAATACGGTACATGGAAGACCTAGATATGGAATATAACATCAATACAAGGTTCTGGAAAGAAATAAGTTAAATTAGTCAACTTCTAGGTCATAAATCCATTTCTAAGTCAAAATAGTCAAACTAGGTCAACTATAAGTCAAACTGGTCAAACATGGTCAAACTACCTATTTGTAGGTTGTATGAGTCTATCTCAATGATGTTAGGTTCATACTCTATAAATCTAGGTCATACAAGCTACAACTTAGGATACTAGGATATCGTATCTCAGGATACGCAAATAATAGACAAATATCACATATGTACATTCAAGCAATATTAAATATATAAATCCTAATTTATAAATATTAAATAGATACCTTGGTTTTGAACCAACTCGGTATCGCACTACTAACCCCAATCTTGATACCCAAAATCTAATACCTTGGGTATCCTCAAATACCTTGATACTTACCTTGGTATCTCAAGGTAATTGCAAAACTTCATATATATACTAACTACCTATTAATAACTATATGCTAACAACTAACTACTAAAAATATAGTATACTAATGCATAATTACCAATTATGATATATATATATATATACCAATACCATATATATATTTATTAGCTATAATTAATACATAATTACAACTATATAGACAAACTGTCGCTGAAAAGCTGCTACTGTCCGTCACTAAATGTTGCTGATACTGCTGCTATCGCTACAGTTACTGCTGCTGTTGCTAATGCTGCTGCTGTAGCTTGTCGCTGAAGGCTGTTGCTGTTGCTAATGCGTTGCTGTTGTTGCTAATGCGGCTACTGTTGCTGTTGCTGTTGTAAATACTGCTGCTGTCGCTAATGCGCTGTTGTTGCTGTTACTACTGCTTCTGCTGTCGCTGAATGTTGTTGCTGTTGTCGCTAAAAGCGTTGCCCCCCTCTCTCACTCTTATGCACCAAAACATATACAAATGTATATACTAATATTTATATATATAAACTTGCTCATCTATATATATGTATATACATCTCTATAATAATACATATAGTATAACATACACATATTTTAGTATCATATACATATTTAATCATAACATCACATATACGTACACGTATATATATATAATCATGCAAGTATATATATATAATTATAACATACAAGTATATATATATATATATATGTATATATATATATATATATATATATAACTTATATAGCTATTACATATGTAGAAGTATGGCTATATATATATATATATATATATATATATATATATATATATATATATATATATATATATATATTATAAAGACTAAGAACAATGGAATTAGATCTAGAAATAAAATGCACAACATATGGAGTGTATCGCACCTGTATCACACTAGATCTATGATACGCTTGTGATACGAGTCCACCACACATCCAAACATATCTCGAAGGACACGATCAAGTCTAATATATTATTTATGAATAATACGAAGAGTCAAACATAAATCTACGTGTCCGTGTCAAAATATGACATGCACAAGTCCCGTGTCGGAGAAAAAATCCCCAAATTAATACGTATCCCCAAATTATTGGGATACAACCTACACGTACCCAATTATGGATACGACACTATCCCTAAACACACAAACACATGCCAAATTGATCTATAGGATAAATTGACACACACAACAATTGTCAATCTCGAAATTTCTCCAAAATTGACACAAAAAGCAATATAACTTTCTCATTAGGCCTCCTATGAGCTCAAATCCAAATCTAATGGATAGCCTATACATATGGGTTAATTTCTTACGGTTAATTCTTAGATTTAGAACCTAAATTGAGGGGAAAAAACTAAATTATACCTATTGGAAGATGGATTCCCAATGCAATCTTCAAATGTGATAAAATTGGCCTCCAACTTGTAGATCCTTGTTCCTCTTTGTAGATCGATGCTTTCTCGTTCTAGATCCTTGCTCCACTAGTCTCCAATGGTGCTTTGGAAAAGAATTGGGTGGAAATTTTATAGGAATTTGATGGAATTTGGTTAAAAAAAATTTTAGATCTAGATTTGGAATAAAAAATGAAGAGAGAGAAAGTTTTTATCCCTTTTATATAGGCCTCACTTGCCCCCTCCCTCAAGCTACTATGTAAAGTCTAAAATACCCCTTGGGGTCTCTAATGATGAATTTAATTAAGGAAAGAAGGTTCTAGTCTAATGGGTTTAACTTAATTAATCATCCTTATAATGAATGAGCTTATTATTGGGCTCAAATTTAACTAGAATTAAATGTTGGTCCATGAGTCTAAACTAAACTAGTTAAGTCCACTAACACAAGTCCAAAAATAAATCTAACATAATAACAATAAATAAATAATATAATAAATAAATATTCATTATGCATAATATTTAATTAATTATCAAATGACTAAAATACCCTTTCCTAAAAAATATGGTAGTGACACCATTCTCTCTGGTCTATGGATGTGAAGTGATCTTTCCACTCAAAATCCAGATACCTTCTCTCAGAATAACTATTGCTAATGAGCTAACAATAGAAAATAATGATTGATTACGCCTGCAAGAATTAGGATCATTGTATAAAAATCGTCTGCACGTTCAACAGCGTATTAAACTATACCAAGCATGTGTTTCAAGGGCTTTTAATCGAAAGGTCAAGGAAATA
This sequence comes from Iris macrosiphon, assembly GCA_036927795.1. Taxonomy (NCBI): domain Eukaryota; kingdom Viridiplantae; phylum Streptophyta; class Magnoliopsida; order Asparagales; family Iridaceae; genus Iris; species Iris macrosiphon. Next base: position 90,371,944 of record JAYESA010000011.1, on the reverse strand, counting down.
ATATTCCAGGTCGGTGAATTGGTCCTTTTAGTGAGGAGACCTATGATCACAACCCATAAGAGCAAAGAAAAATTCTATGCTAAATGGGAAGGTCCTTATGTGGTGGAAACAATATTCTCAAATGGAGCCTACAGGTTGGCTAAGATTAATAGAGATTTGATAATAATGATTATCAACAAAAAATTCTCAAGAAGTACTATGTCTAAGCACGACATATTCTTCTCCATCTCCAGCTGATTAAAACAAGACATATTTTGTTTAATCCCCAGCAACTCATAGCCTACACGGCCTCTCGAACAATTACCTATATTCATTTTTGAATAAGATATAGGTAATGGGTCCTCAAAGTTTCCCAGCAGGACAATACTCAGATCCAACGGAACACTTTCGTTGAGATCACCTAAATGATTCTTCCCAACCAAAATATTATATTCTTAAAGCCCAGATATTTTAAGGATATCCTATTCCTGATCCCCAGTTGGGTTGGGAATAATCTTACATGTTTACTCACCAGTTAATAAGTGTAATGTGATTCACGTCCATATTACCTCTGAATCATATTTTATTTATTATCCCTTAAAGAGGAGATGATAGTTCGCCCTTGAACTACTCTTTTTTTCTTCTCCAGTGGAGTAAACTAGTGAACTATCACGTCCACATCACCTATGATATTATTGCATCTTATAAAAATATCTTATTTATACTCAGTACGAGTATACCTCGAGTGATACATCCACCAAATTCTCCCACAAAATTATCCTGCCATGTCTATAATACCTCTTAGCAGATATATATTCAATGGGTCTCAATTTGAAAGTATCACTAAGTTAAAAAAAATCTTTATAAGGAAAGGACAAGGTTGGTCCGTGGATTCCCATGTGTGCACATTCCTCTGATTGACAGAAAATGTTGCATAGTGCGCATTACCAGACAAATTGCAAGAATGCACGCAATAAACCATACAACACATTTATGCGCATATTAGTAGGATGGCAACGTAAAGTCAACGTATTCAGTTGCGCACTTCGACCAAAGCCTTCAGTCAACAACACAAATGCAGCACGATGAAGTCAAAGCTGAAATTTTATTAAAGCTTAATCATGATTACATATAATAGAGATCTATCATAACTAAATTTTTATTCTAAAATCATGATTATACATATGGAAATCTATTACACCTGAATTTTTATATGATGGGGATCTATCATAGAGCCATCCCCATCTCTGCGTCCCGTCGGTTCCCAATGCGAAAGATATAGGCGCAGAAAAAATTGGCTCCTTAATGTAAACCATAATACATAGAAAAGAAATCCATACTGTGGGCTAGGATTCTATACAGAACTGGCCTGTTTAAATTAGCATAACCATATTTCTGTCTAGACTCGATAGAGGACATAGCGAGTGGAACGAAAGCTGTCCCGCTATCGCCATCCAGCGCTACCGTTAGAAGCCCCGGTCGGGATTCTAAACCTAACCCTGTAATTATCACAGGGTCCATATTAAGAGGGTGATTCCAGCTAACTGAATTTGAAGATAATGAATAGTCATCTTGGTAATTCGTTAGTTCAATACGAATGACGAAGCCTATGATATCCTTCCATGATCCATCACACAAAGACCTCAGCGACAATGACTTCAAGACAAGCCTCCCATCCATCATTGAGAAGCGTCTCCTCTTGCGTCTTCTTGGCAAACAACAAAGCCAATGGAGCCACACTGCTACGGTCATCTTCGTAGGCTCATACTTAACAATGGCCATGCTCAAGTTTCATATCAAGAAAGAGATAAGTTTGAGAATGTTAGCAATATTTTGCTCCTATTAGTAGGAGAAGACTTGCCAAAGTCAGCATAATTCTAAAAAAGTGCTCCCAAAAACCCTCTGCGTCTCCTCAAAGATCGCTTCAAAACCAAAGAAGCAAGCCAAAGATACGGGCATGACAGCCACGTCAGCAAATCTGCTAGGATTCTGTTCAGCGTGTACAGACAAAACAACTCAACAACCTCTATGCTTCTAATTCAAAGTAATTTTTAATTCATCTGAAGGAACTAAATTTTTTTAAAGGGGGTCTTGTAGAAGCATAAAAAGTGCGCCTCAGATAGATGGCACAGTTTTCTACAAATAAACCCAACAGTACACTTTCTCCTAGTTTCAGAAAAAAGATGCGCATTTCCCTACTTTGGCGCACAGTCTACTAATTTCAGAGGATGGCACACTATTCAGAAAGTAAAAAAGTGGCACACTTTCTAACAAAGGATGGCATACAAACGATCTACTCTCTCTCAACATTTAATGCAGCAGACTGACAACTGACAAAGCTAGAAACCGAAGAGTTAGAGGCCATCATTACAGCGGAGATACGGCATACAGACCTAGCTTTTCGTTTAGCAACCCAACCATAGTGCCATTCTCCTCAGAAGTGCGCCACAATGACATTCTCTTTAAAAATTTGCCACAGTGCCATTCTCCTCAAAAGTGCACCGTAGTGTCATTCTCTTCAAAAGTGTGCCAAAGTATCATCTCCTCAAAACTGCACCACAGTGCCATCTCTTGAGTACGCCATAATGCCACTCCTTCAAAAGTTCGTCGTAGTGCCACTCCTTCAAAGGGAGAGGAGACTGAGGCAGGAGATATGTCATGACCCGTACCCAAAAATTGCGCATGAGTCGTGGGTACGTCCATCCTAGGCCGCTACATCAACGGTAGAATGCTGTAAAGGTCCAAAATACCATCTAACAAACTCACGCAATGATATATGTATATTCTGTCAATGGTAACTCAACTCCAAAAGAAGGACAAGATAAATATATAACATCAATACCTAATCAAACAAACTAGAGATAGATAATGGCACGATATCATAAAAGAAGGGAAATATTAAGTTATCACAATATCCAGGTCTATAGTTTAGCACATAACACAAGGGTCTTAAAATGAATAACATGCCAAGGTCTAAGTTGGAAACATATCTAGTACAAATAAAAGATACTAGCTACTGGTCTGCTATAGCTAGGTATGTCTCCTCGATAGCTGGAATCAGATCATCCTGGACTATGGGATCTATCTCAGCTGGCTCTTCGTCCTGTGGGCCATAGTAGGTAGGACACCAGTCCTCTAAACAGTTATCTGGAAAAATATATCCAATCAGGAAAGGAGCGAAGTACAAAACACTGAAAGTAGTTTCATATACATGGTAGAGAATATATAATAGCAATAGAATGAATACAAGAGGCACAAGTAACTAGGAAATAGAAGTATAACTGGAAAAGTAAATATAAGCAACATGGTATGAAATATAAATAAGAGAACTGTAAATAAGAGAACTGATGATACTAACTAGTACCTTAGAGTATAAATTCATTGTGTGATTGGTTTAGGTTACACACGAATATTCTACGGTAACTCAATTATACGTTGTAGAAGCATGAAAAATACGCCGGATGACTATACGCGGCATATTGGTGCAGAGCAGCATAAGCAGAGGCCTTCGGAGCCATCAAACGTGCAACAGAGCTCTTTCCGCTAAAAACGCAGCGTGAAATATGAAAGCTCGAAGGACCATCCGCGTAAGGCAGTACGTCCAAGCCGCTTCAGCGTAAACAGGGTACTTCATCGCCTCCAGGGCGTAAAACTCATCCTCTTTCAAATGTAGCATTGAGGTGTACAAGAGACGCTTTGTATTCTCCGAAGTGAACCCATCAGACCCTGCAATGAACCTGTCAGACCCTGCAATGAACCTGACGTCTGAACTTCTGACAAAGGGATACGGCTCGACTACCCAGACGACGGCTATAATGATGGCACAACACTGCGACCCAGGCTGTCAAATACCGCCATCCCCTTTGCATAAATTGCTTTTACAAGCACAAAGTGATACGCTGCCTTGTTTTACACGGGCAAAACATGAGCTATTTACGTTCTGCAGTAGACAAACCGCCTGCCACATCAAAAGCTGCACTCCATACGGGGTTCGAGGCACGTCTCTACGTCTGATGCACAGAGCGGTGACAGTTGCTCAAGGCACGTCTTTGCGACTGATGTGCAGAAGGGGTTGCAGACCTTCAAAAAAATACGCCTCCATATTTAATGCACAGGATGGTGGCAAATCTCGACATTTAATGCAAGAGATTTGATTATATCTTCAAAAGCCGTAATTCCGGCTAAGACGTCCATATCAGCACTATGGCACGGTACGCAGCGGCTTCTACGCCCATCCAGCGTTTGTGTTCATTCAACTTCTACGCCTGCTCGGCTTTAACGCCCGTTTGGCTTTACACCTGCTCGGCCTCTATGACCATTCGGCTTCTACGCCTGCTCGGCCTCTATGACCACTCGGCTTCTACGCCTGCTCGGCCTCTATGACCACTCGGCTTCTACACCTATTCGACTTCTACGCCTATTCGGCTTCTATACCGGTTTGATAACTATTTGGCTTCTATGCCATGGTGACAGATATTTGGCTTCTATGCCAACCTCTTCTACACAATGGATACCTACCTACGTGGCTTCTACGCCGTGATCTTCGTAGCAATTATACGTATTTTGTCCCTTAGTTGGACCCACATCACACGCTCATTCAAAGGATCATCTATACGCAGGCATTGGTTACTTTAACCATTGTGTAAAAGGTGCTGTACTTTTAACTCCTCGGTTTCTACACCGATGGAGTGGTCACTGTCACTAAAACTCTATAAATAGAGACCTCTATCAATGAGGAAAAAGGTCGACAAATTGGAAAGGTCGACAAATTGGAAAGGTGGACAAATTGGAAAGGTCAAAAAATTGGTCAAGAAACCAATATCAGATCCAAGGTCGAACTTCCAAGAAAGATCAAACTAGAGGTCAAGAGAGAGAGAGAGAGAGAGAATCCGGAGCTCAGGCAGAGAGTAGGGATCGACGACTTTGGCATCGTACGTCCACCCTCTTTTGCAACCTTCGAAGCTGCTTCCTGTCTTCTATGGCACTTCTTCAACATCGTGTGGTCCAAGGGCTAAAGCGATCGACTGCAGATCAGACACCTATAGCAATATTTACCCAGATTAAATAAATTGTACTCCCATATCCTCGTATAGGATCAAATTGTACAAGTTTGTTTGTAAACCAAAGAAGGTGGGTTTCGTATAAACCCCATCTTGAATACATTTTCATTCTTTCGTTTAATACCACAAACAAGATGACGACTCAGCTGGGGACATCTTTCTCGTCTGATGAGGAAGTGATTGCTCAACACGATGCGGTATCTGTAGGAACCGTGAAGAAGATACTGGTCATCCAATTCGACCAGTCTGCCTACGACGACATGCTTCGAACCGGGGGTAGCTCTCACCCTCTCTCCGTCCAAGACAACAGGAAGCTGCACAAGGTCTGGATGCCCAAGACATCCTCTACTATTCCTGTGGACTCTCCGATCTCTCCGATCTCTCCGACCAATGAGGTTGTAGCATTGCTCCCTCCGTGCCCTGCACGTAAAATTCAGTCTCCCACTATGCGCGGTATAGACATCTTCGGGCAAAGCCTCAGCGCTAACCCAGAAGTATTCACTGCGCTCTACGCATAGAAACCAGTCTCCCGCTACGCGCGGTACAGACAAAACTTCGGGCAAAGCCTCAACACTAACCCAGAAGTATCCACTGCGCTATACGCGTGGAAACCAGTCTCCCGCTACGCGCGGTACAGACAAAACTTCGGGCAAAGCCTCAGCGCTAACCCAGAAGTATCTACTGCGCTATACGCGTGGAAACCAGTCTCCCGCTATGCGCGGTACAGACCAAACTTCTGATGATGCCTCAGCGCCAAGTCGGAAGTACAAATCATGCTCCATGCGCAAGACAACATCTGACCTCGATGGGGAACCAGATGAGCGCTGTAATTTCTGCAAGGGGAAGCAAGCGGCAGAGTACTCAATTCCTCGGCCGTTACGCCAGCGAAGAAGCAATCTGCCTACCCTCCGGATTACGCGGGAAGCCGACGACCAACTGAGGACCTCTTCAGCTTTACGTCAGTCTGAACAAATCTCCAAATTACGCCAGGCGAAGTCCCACGACGTAAAGCAAGCTCAGGTTACGGGAAGGCACCCTCCCCGGGGATTATCCGCCACCCAGATGGCCAACCTGTTATACCCAGGTGGCATAGGGAAAACCATGGTGCCCAATCTCCGCATACCCGCTGAGGGGAACAGAAGGAACAAGCCGTCGTCTTCTTCCTCTACTCCTCCTGAACTGCGCGAATACCTAATCTAGAAGCATAAGGAGAGGGGACCTTCCAACGTGTCTATTACGTCCCCTAGCGAGCAATGTTGTAATAGTCATAAAATTGTGATTGACTGCTGCTGTTCTAAAGCAAAACGGTCAGTTTTTGACCGATTGAGCTACTCTCAGTCTTTCCAGGAAGAAGAGCCCGCGCATGCATCCGTGAACATGGCTTCACACATACCTAGAGGAGGATCGAGCTCAAGACGTCATCCCTCTGGGCCTCCGAGCCGAAGGAGATTCGAAGACCTCCTCAGGAACACTGAAGCTGGGGCAAGGTCACAGCAACCAGCTTCGTACTCGTCTGATTCCGACGCCGGGGGTCACCAATCTCCCGGATCAGATGTTGAGAGTATAGAGTCGACTTCTGCAGTGACCTATACTAATCCCTCGAGGACGCCCAGGGAAATGGGAGTTTACGCCATTGAAGATGAACGCGAGGAAGCTTCGTCGTCAGGAAACGCGGAACAACGTATCACTGTGCTGGAGACATCTCTGAAACAAATGCAATCCATAATGGAGAACATGCACCAGATGATGCTAACTCAGCATGCAACTGCCATGGCTCAAACGTCGGTCCCGCCAACTCAGATACGTGTGGGGGTGGACTTACCACCATACAACCCGAGCCAAGAGCCTGCTCTAGATCAAGAGTCAGCAGTTCCTCCGTTTCCTCGCTCAGAGAATATATTACCTCCCGTTGGAGTCACAATACAACCAACTCCGCACTACACTGTAGTCTCGTTTCCAACTGAAAATCCGATACAGGCAGTACGAGAGTTGAAAGCCCAGTTCGACGCCTTGAAGCATAAAGATTAGCTCAAGAAACTGGGAATTAACCAGCCTTACCCAGCTATCTGGGAAGAGATCCCTTTCCCTCAAAAGTACAAACCTCAGACTATGGCTCTGTTCGAGGAAAAAATATCACCAAGTCAGTACATAAACTATTTCAGTATGATGACAGTGTTGTTACAAGGGAACGACGCCCTCCTCACTCGGGTGTTCAAAGGCTGCCTCTCAGGAGTAGCCTATCAGTGGTACCGTAGCTTGGCGGATAACTGCATTACTTTCTTCGAGGACTTCAAAGCTTTATTCTTCATGTGATTCTATGAGGGTGGAATGGACATGTTTATGTCCTCTCTCATTGAAGTCAAGCAAAGGGAAAAGGAGGACGTTCGCACCTTCATCGAACGTTTTTGTCAGGCCACCTTACAGATGCCTCCAGGAGTTCCAGACTCTGCGTTAGCAGACATTTGCAGGAAGAACCTCCTTCCCGTAGTCTCGGTGTTTACAGGACCATATCAGTTCCATGAGTGGCCCTCGTTCATCATCTCGGCAGTGGCCGCCGAAGACAACAGTCGCAAGGCGCGTGCCAATGGCATTATGATCTCCGTCTCCGATAGAGGCAAGAGGTCATCTCCCAGCAGCGACCATCCTCGCAGCTCGAAGGGAAAAGAAGTTCTGACGGTCAATACGTCCAGACAAAAGACTGCGACGACCACGCAGACGAGACCCGGGACTTCCAGGCCCGTCGAAGTCTACTCTTTCGACGACGACGATATCCCTAGTATATTCGAGTGTCTCGTCAAAAGTGGCAAGATCACCCTTCCGGAGCTGAGGCGGCCCTAAGAAGTCGGCAGTACTGATGACCCCAAATACTGTATCTTCCAAAGATACGTACACCACCCAACAAAGGCGTGTTACTTACTAAAGAGAAAGATCCAGGGGTTAATCGATGCTAAGGCCATCACTCTGTACAACACCGAGAAGACGGTCACGGCCAACATGATCTCTCTGCGGTTGGCAATCTGCCTTCCCAAGAAGTCATGGACGGTGTCACGTCCATTTTCCGGACCACGATGGACATCGTCAATCTTCCTCCAACTAGAGGTCAAAATCATGACCTGGTACCCCTAACCACCCGGCAGGGTGAGATTATGTGGGTTCATCCGGATTTGGTGTCAGAGCTCGAAGAGGAGACTAAAGCTACTAAAGCTACGTCTAGAAAAAGCTCCAAATTCAAACCATGCCATATGGTCGCAACTTCTTCGCCATCAGACGCGATCAACTATGCAAGAAAATGCAGAGCCTGTCAGGTTCATGCAGACTTCATACATCAACCGTCTGAATATCTACATCCTACGGTTGCATCCTGGCCTTTCGAAGCATGGGGTATGGATATCATTGGTCCTATTCACCCGTCTTCTTCCAGAGGTCACCGGTTCATACTGGCCATCACGGATTACTTCTCCAAATGGGAAGAGGCGATCCTTCTTGCTGAGGTAAAGGCGTCTGACGTAATCAGCTTCATCAAGCATCACGTTATTTATCGCTTTGGGATTCCCCGAAGGATAATCCATGACAATGGGCCTCAGTTCATCAGCCAAACGTTTTATCAATTTTGCGATAAAAATTGAATACATAATATTGCCTCTACGACATATTATCCAGCTGCTAATGGTTTGGCGGAAGCTTTCAACAAAACCATTATCAAACTCTTGAAAAAGTTTGTCTCTTCAAACAAAAGAGACTGGAATGAGAAGCTGGGCGAATGTCTCTGGGTATACCGCACAAAGGTACGGACACTGACAGGTTGTACCCTATTTTCACTGGTCTACGGGAGCGAAGCAGTTCTTCCTATTAAAATCCAGATCCCGTCGCTCAGGATAGCCGTGACTAATGAGCTGACTCGAGAAAAGAATGACCTGCTAAGGCTTCAGGAGCTAGAAGGATTAGACAAAAAATACCTCCAAGCTCAACAGCGCATCGCGCTCTACCAAGTACGCATTTCCAGAGCTTTCAATCATAAAGTAAAGGAAAGAGTGTTCAAAGTCGGCGAGCTAGTTTTAGCCGTAAGAAGGCCGATGATTCTTAATCACAGGAGTAAAGGAAAATTTCAGCCCAAGTGGGAAGGCCCTTATGTGATCGAGACAACGTTCTCGAACGGCGCTTACAGGTTAGCCCAGCCTAATGGAGAACTGTTAATGGCTCCTATCAACGGTAAATTCCTGAAGAGGTACTATGCTTAACCTCCTCTGCTCAAGTGGAATATAGCGAGAATCATAAAGTCTAACCAAACTACTTCCAAAATGAAACTAGTTAGGTCATATTCTATCATGTCAGTATGACCTCTGAATAGGTATGTCCTGCTAGAAGTTTATCGAGAGTCTATCATGTCCATACTACCTCTGATATCACTCTCGCCCAAACCTGTCATTTACATTCCGAAATGATGGGTCCATAAAGTCAGAAAAGATTCGCTTTATTTATTCTCGAAAAGAGCAGAATTACATTAGGGAAGCAAAAAGAAGAAAGAGTACATCATTATGGGGGAGCAGTCAGATCGTGAAACAGCTTTGCCAGTGCAGCTACCATCTCGTCCCTGGAAACCAAGGCATCAGCGCGGGCCTGTTCCAGCCGTGCCTCAGGATTGTTCGTAAAGGACAGTTCGGCCCTTGCCCGAAGAGAGCCAGCTCGGACAGCTTCTGCACGCTCCAGGTCCCGTCGTGCGGTGCTCAGTCGACCAGTCGCTACGTCTAGACCTGCCAGCGACTGAGAAGCCCACTCCTCTGCCAGAGCGAGTTTTTCCTTCAACTTGCGAGCCCTCGCTACGTTCCCTTCGTGCTCGGATTGGCACTTCATCTGAAGAGCAAGACCCTCCTCCACGATAGCTTTTCTTTTATCCATCTCCAGCTTATGTGCTTTGATGGAGTTATCTAGGCTCTCCAGCTGTTTGGTAAGCCGCGCAGTCATAAAGTCATATCTGGCCTGGTCCTTAGCTTCAAAACTGCCCTGAGTCAGCTGCAAGTATTCGTTAATAGGTTGCTCCAACCCATTAACCATCGCCTCCAGGGCGTCAGCTACCCCAGAATCGCCGAACTCCCTGACCGTCCCAATCGAAAACTGGGAAGCCTTCTTCAGACGCTCAAAATCTAGATTCTTCTCCAACACCATCGATATCAGCGTGTTCAAACTGGTATAGAAGAGGCTGGTATATAGCTCGGTCAGCGCAACCAGATCTGGTTGGACGCCAGGAGTGGCCACGATATTGGCGAGTTCCCCTCCAGGAATGATTGCAGACGAGGTGGCCACAGCCGCCGCCTCGACGGGTGGTGCGACCGAAGAAGGTGCGACAACGACGGTCGAAGTCATCGTCATACTCGCAAGAGGCGAGGTCACGATGACGGGTTTGTCCTCCTCTTGAGGTGACAAAATTACTCCGGGCGAGCTGGCCCCCGAAGGTATTTCCTCCTCGAAGTCGAACGCCTCCGTATCATCGCTAGGAGCCCGAGCAGAGCCAGAAGGCGTTTCAACGCTATACTCCCCGTGGACGCCATCCCCTGAGAAGAGGACAAGAAATTTGGTATCAATATGATAGTAATCTTTCTAAGAGGAGACATAAAGATGACCTTTACCCGTAGCCAACGGTATATATGCCGCGTCTGCAACCGATGTTGCTATATCACGCCTTAATGACGCAATACGAACTGTCATACCTGGAGAAGAAGGTGGGCCAACCGACATCGCCAGGAGCTCTACCAAGCCTTCACCGAGACGCGGTCGAGGTTCGTCAGCTGGAACCTCGCTGGTCATGCTCACGGACGCGGCAGGAGTTTCATCCGTTGCCGGTTTAGGGGAAGATTCTCCCATTCGCCTCGGCCACGCGGGCGATTTCATTCCACTACCGGAGCCAGTGGCAGCAACGGCAGCCTCAGGCAGGAGTTCTCCGGCACCGCCAGCCGAAACTGAGGGTCCCTCTCCGAGAGGCGGGGAACCTCCAATCAAAGAGACATCCCCAACAGGAGAGACAGCAGGTTCCTCTCTAGGAGCCTCAATGCCAGAAATCCAGAGAGGGCGATTAACCGTCTTCTTCTTCCTCTTGCAAGGAGAATTCTACTTCGAAGCAGGAGCCCTTCGCTTCCCAGAGACCGCCAAAGCCCCCGCAGGAGGAGGCACTTCGTACCTCGGCACCGATACCAGAGGCTTATCCGGTGTGACGGACTCCTCACCCTCGTCAGATGAAACCGAGGGGACTTTGATTCTTCCTCCAGGCTTGGAAGAAGGCACCCTAAAGCTTCCACGAATGTCAAAATCGCGATGGAAGGTGTTGATCGCCACGTAGAACTGAGCATACGAATGGAGGATGCGCAGCTCCGTAGAGAGGGTGACGACCGGCACGATAAAGATTGCTCCCGTGCAGCCCATGATAAAATACCGCCATCCCCTTGCTCCATCAATGAGTCCGCTCCTGGACCTAAAGCTGGTGATGGCATTGCCCACGTGCAGCTGATCATACCCAAACTGCCTGGCGAACCGACTGGGCAAGTAAGGCTCGAGGAAGCAATGATCTTCGCTTCTGTACAGCAGATGGGAGGGTCTGATGCAGACCAACCAATTAAAAGCTTCCGGAGAAAGATTAGTCTTTTCTCCACCTAAATCCTCAAGCCTAATCCCCGACTGATTGCGATGTACAGAGGGGACAGTGCAGAGGAGCTTCCAGCAATGACCGAGGCTCAGCGCCAGCCGACAGTCTAAGACTGTATTCACGTTCCAGAGGGATTCCTTGTAGTTCAGTAAGAAACTACCCCCCGCGCTGCTACCAGGGCCGGAAGACATCACCCGGGGGTTGTGGAGAATTAACCATCCCATCAAGTACAGGTATGGTAACTCTACCCGGGGATAGCTATCACGTCGAGCTTCATCGACGAGCAGTCCGTCAATCATGGCTCTCAGTCCAGCCTGTATACGGCACACCATGGCAGAAAGCAAGCCCAGACTTGCCCCGAACACCAGACGGACGGCGGGCCACAGGGTGTTCCGGTGAATGCGGTCCGCGAACGCGATGCCGAGCTCCACTACTCGACGCAGCCAAAGGGAGAGAAAGCCAGCCTGGCTTCCTCAGACAAAGGCCTGTGACAGTGCCTCAAGTAACTATAGGCCTTAGTGCCTTCAGGATACTTTCCTACCCCGTCAGTGAGGAACTGATCGGGAGCTTTAGCCTCCTCCATAAGATCCTCGACGACCTGGGCACTGAGCACGCCCAAACAGTTCACGGGCTCATTCTTGCCCCCCGAAACCTTCTCCGACTTGACGGCCCTGGCCCGGTGGAAGAAGAGGTAGGACATCCACTTAGTGGTGTGAGCCAAGTCAGAAGGCTCATTATAAAAAGCAGTGCACGCGAAGTAGTGGCACATCAGCTCCTGATACACCTCCACAACCCGAGGGTCCGAGTCCTCCAACTCCCGGTTGGTGGGAACATACTCTTCATACTGGGTATCCCCCATCGGCAGTCTCAAGATCACTGCCATTTCGTGGAGGGCCAACCCCATCTCCCCCAGTGGAGTGGCAAAGGTCCCAGTGAGCGAAATGTATCGCTCCATCAGTGCCAGAAACAGGTTAGGGTTGGGAGGCAACCCAAAACTCGTCACGCTTACGGCAGCATACAGTCCATTGACCTCCAGCTCTCTCCAAAAATGCTTCAAAGCCCAGTCAACTAGGCAGGACCATCGGAGGTTTGTTGGGGTGATCCACCCATTGCACCGAGGATTCTCCTTGGGGTATACCCCCCTCGCACCATAAAGTCATTGCAAAAAGTCGGTAATTGGACCGGCTGGATCACTGAACTGTCTTCACTCGGGACGCTAATCGGGCATAGTCCCCTGAACAACGTCACAATACCAGAAGGGCGGCTGACAAACGACCCCTGGTCGGCTCCTTTCAGATGAAAGATCTTCCCCGACCTGCCGTGAAGATCGGGAGTTAGCGTCCACGATATCCTCCTGCGATGTGTGGCATGGAAGAAAGCCGAGATGGGATAATCTCTCGGCATCGTGGGCAGATACAAGACCACACTCTCGACGGAGAAAATCCAGGGTTCTTTCTTGGGCTTCGTTTGGGATTGTTTGTCAATCATGTCCCCAAAGAGAAAAGCCGGCTTGATGTACTGGTCCCCGTCTATATACGTCAGGGGCTCTCCGTTAATCATGTTCAGCAATGTCCGCTCACCCTGAGCCGATATCAGAATCTCCCTTCCTTAAGGATACTGGGGTCCGGAGATAGGAAATGTCACGTACGACAGATCCTCTAGATAGTTCGAGTGCAGCATCCCGGCAGCGGATCCCATCACCTCGGCCAGTGGAGACTCATGCAAGTTAACTGCAAAAGTGCAAGGAAAATACGTCATTATGAATCTTGCAACATAAAGACCAAGAAATGACAGTCTGTGCTTTACGCCAAGACTGTACAAAATTTGGTCATTTTACGCCGGAAGTCACATCCTGAAGCATAATTGGCGGCATACAGTCCGTACTTTACGCCAGACTGCCAAAATTATAGTTATTACGCCAGAGGTCCCATCCAAAGCATAAAACTAAAATTTTATAGTATACACCAAGTTTTCGACGGTCAGAGCTTTTACGCTCGTAACTGCAAAAACATAGAGTTTTTACGCTGGCACATTAGAAATGTGGGCGTAAAAGATGAAAATGTCTCCGTGCGTCATCTTCCTCAAAGAGGCTATCAGCACAGGAGATGACCTAGCGCGGTCACGTCAACGTGTGCGAAGGATTTTTTGTCGTTCTTTATCATCCCAAAGGCTATACCTCTAAGGCCGGGTGCGCTACTCGTCGGCAGGATGCTTCGCTCAGAAGGAAGTTCACCTTGCCCGACCGAAGACTCTCTCGCTGGGGCAGAAGAACGAGAAGAAGAGCCTATACTCTTTCCCTTAGTGGAGGGGGTTTGTTTCGGCGCTATTTCTGAAAACTCGGAGTGCTCGGAGAAAGAACGAGGGGAAAAACTTAAATAATCAAAGGCTCTCTTTCGCAGAAGACGGATAAAAAGTTTTTCTCTCAAAAGCTTGGGATATATATAGAGTTCAGGTCGACTCCTCGAATCCTCAGACGGGCTCCTCGAAACCCCAACCAAATCTCAAAAATTAATTATTTGGTTATGATTGGGTACTACGTCAGCCCACTACTCTCGAAAGACGGACAGTCAGCAAATTCGAAGAGTTTTTTGTGTGAAAGCAGGTCAGCGGTTCCTATACTAAAAGAGCTTTCTACGCTCAACAGCAACAGATCTACGGTTTTACGCTCGCAAGCTATAAGTCTATGGTTTTACGCCCGGATGCCTTTGTGCTCGGTAGCTTTTATGCTCGAGAGGCCACAAACCTACGACTTTACGCTCAGCAGATACCAAATCGATGATCTCACGCTCGGTGGCGTTTAGTTCACGTTCGGAGGCAACGGATCCGCAACCTTACGTCCAGAAGATTTCTTTTATTCACTGGCTACAAATCTACAGTTCTATGCTAAGGAGCTTTCTACGCTCGACAGCAATAGATCTACGATTTACGCTCGCAAGCTATCAGTCTATGGTTTTATGCCCGGATGCCTTTGTGCTCGGTAGCTTTTACGCTCGAGAGGCTACAAACCTACGACTTCATGCTCAGCAGCTCCGAATCTACGATCTCACGCTCGGTGGCTTTCTACACTTAATAGACTACAAACTCAGGATTTTCAGCTTATCTATACTACGGATCTCTGACTTTCTGCATATCCGAACAGTTCTCAAGACGGTCGATTACAGGAGTTCACACAGAAGATACTCCGTCTTGGCCTTAACATATCCCAAGTACCCGAAGCATACATAGTTCAAACATTGAGAAATTACTCTTCTCGGGTCAATTGGAGGTTTATCCAGACTCCAGTCTGAATATCTCGTCTATTAAGATGGCAACTCAGTTTGACAGCCATTTCTTGACCCTGTTCCAAGAGATTTTCGAGAAGTCATTCTTGAAGACGAAGTCTGAACAAAAATTCTATTCATCAGAAGTAAAAACTCTACGCGGTTCCTCAGTCCTAGCAGCAGGATAGTTCTAAAATGTTCAAAATGCTCAAACAGCGTTCTATGGACTATTCGCTATGCATAAAGGACAGGACCTAGCACTCTTTCTAAACAGAGTCGGTGTAAAGAATCAGACGTGTCGAAGCTACACATATTCAGACTTCACAGCAACGTATGGCAAGATGATCATATGAAGAAGCAAGGCAATTTTTATTAAAGATTAAAGTCATGATTACATATGAGGGAAATCCTGTCTACAAGGGATTTTTTCTTTATTTTTCATGACTACATATGAGGGAAATTTCGTCTACAAAAGGGCTTCCTCATCATTATCGTCGAAAGATCGCACCCAGAATCTGTTCTACGAGGTTCTCGCATCGGTGCAGGTCTTCCTCTTCTTCCATGGCAGTTCATCGACCACCACAGTCATGAACAAGAAGATCGCTAGCGGGAGGATACAGAACTGGGCCTGCATAAATGATGCAGATCCCATGCCCCGTACGCCATGACCGATCCAGTTGCGGCTTCTTTAAGACCCAACTCGATCGAGGACAGCAGTTACAGTTCATCTGCTCTTGTCCGCGGAGGTCTCAGGGGGAAATATACAACCTGCAAGCTGTGTGGTCCAATACGACCCTTCCCTTCTCCTGGAAGAACAGCCATATAAAGTGGCTGATTATCCCGAGCAAGGGAGGCTAAGATATCCTTCCATGATCCATCGTTGCAGTGGACACTTGCCTCAAAGACGCCGTCTTTTTCGGCTCCTTACACGCTGGAAGAACATGATCTCCTTCTTCCTCAGGTCGACCCGGCGAACTCCGGCGATCATCTCTGCATGGTGATGGAAATGTGGGGAGAATGGGTTAACTCCCCCCAGCCTTTTTATAGGCGAAAGGGGTCACACCGGTCCCCAATAAATCTGCCATAAAGTCAGCATCGACCGTTTTAACGCTCTATTCAGAAACGTTTCGAGTCACGAGGAGCGGTTCATGCTTCATTCAAAGCGTTCCAAATTCTGAGGAATTTAGAAGCTTTGAAGGGGGTCTTGTAGAAGCATGAAAAATACGCCGGATGACTATACGCGGCATATTGGTACAGAGCAGCGTAAGCAGAGGCCTTCGGAGCCATCAAACGTGCAACAGAGCTCTTTCCACTAAAAATGTAGCATGAAATATGAAAGCTCGAAGGACCATCCGCGTAAGGCAGTACATCCAAGCCGCTTCAGCGTAAACAGGGTGCTTCATCGCCTCCTGGGCGTAAAACTCATCCTCTTTCAAACGTAGCATTGAGGTGTACAAGAGACGCTTCGTATTCTCCGAAGTGAACCCGTCAGACCCTGCAATGAACCTGCCAGACCCTGCAATGAACCTGACGTCTGGACTTCTGACAAAGGGATACGGCTCGACTACCCAGACGACGGCTATAATGATGGCACAGCACTGCGACCCAGGCTGTCAAATATCGCCATCCCCTTTGCGTAAACTGCTTTTACAAGCACAAAGTGATACGCGGCCTTGTTTTACACGGGCAAAACACGAGCTGTTTACGTTCTGCAATAGACAAACCGCCTGCCATATCAAAAGTTGCACTCCCTACGGGGTTCAAGGCACGTCTCTACGTTTGATGCACAGAGCGGTGACAGTTGCTCAAGGCACGTCTCTGCGACTGATGCGCAGAAGGGGTTGCAGACCTTTAAAAAAATACGCCTTCACATTTAATGCACAGGATGGTGGCAAATCTCGGCATTTAATGCAAGAGATTTGATTATATCTTCAAAAGCCGTAATTCCGGCTAAGACGTCCACATCAGCACTATGGCACGGTACGTAGTGGCTTCTACGCCTATCCAGCGTTTGTGCTCATTCGGCTTCTACGCCTGCTCGACTTCAACGCCCGTTCGGCTTCTACGCCTTCTCGGCCTCTATGACCATTCGGCTTCTACGCCTGCTCGACCTCTATGACCACTCAGCTTCTAAGCCTGCTCGGCCTCTATGACCACTCGGCTTCTACGCCTATTCGGTTTCTATGCCGGTTTGATAACTATTTGGCTTCTATGCCATGGTGACAGACATTTGGCTTATATGCCAATCTCTTCTACACAATGGATACCTACCTACGTGGCTTCTACGCCGTGATCTTCGTAGCGATTATACGCATTTTGTCCCTTAGTTGGACCCGCGTCACACGCTCATTCAAAGGATCATCTATACGCAGGCATTGGTTACTTTAACCATTGTGTAAAAGGGTGCTGTACTTTTCACTTCTCGGTTTCTACACCGACGGAGTGGTCACTGTCACTAAAACTCTATAAATAGAGACCTCTATTAATGAGAAAAAAGGTCGACAAATTGGAAAGGTAGACAAATTGGAAAGGTCAAAAAATTGGTCAAGAAACCAATATCAGATCCAAGGTCAAACTTCCAAGAAAGATCGAACCAGAGGTCAAGAGAGAGAGAGAGAGAGAAAGAGAAAGAGAGAATCCGGAGCTCAGGCAGAGAGTAGGGATCGACGACTTTGGCATCGTACGTCGACCCTCTTTTGCATCCTTCGAAGCAGCTTCCTGTCTTCTACGACACTTCTTCAACATCGTGTGGTCCAAGGGCTAAAGTGATCGACTGCAGATCAAACACCTATAGTAATATTTACCCAGATTAAATAAATTGTACTCCCATATCCTCGTATAGGATCAAATTGTACAAATTTATTTGTAAACCAAAGAAGGCGGGTTACGTATAAACCCCATCTTGAATACATTTTTATTCTTTCGTTTAATACCACAAACATACGTGTAGGGTATAATTGATATGCATACGAATACACTAAGGGTTTGATCAAATAATCAACTCCTATTCTCTGCCCCGACTAATATTTATGGATCAAATCATGACACATTATGCACACAGAGCACACGAATAGATAGAGTACAAGGAATACCCGATGTATTCGATAAAGTACATGTGTAAGGAGTACTCGATGCATACGTCCAATAAATAACATCTCCTGACTCGATCCATACAATACCAGCCCGTGTAACATGGTGTCAGAATCAATTAAATTGATCTAGAACATGCGATATATACACTATCAAGTACTAAAAACTAACAGAGAAATGTACTCGCCTGATATCCTGAGCAAATAAGATGGAACAATATCCGAACTGGTGTCACAGAAACCTATATAAAAATTTACAGGTTACTATGTGTAATGAAAAAGAAATGAGTTTAAATAAATAAAATTGGTGATTTTTAGGTCAAACTAGGTCACTTTGGTCAAACGGGGTCAAACTAGGTCAAATATTGACTTTTAGAGTCAAACTAGTCAACATTGGTCAACTCTACTCAAATTGACCAATATTAGTTTTTAACTAGCTAATACAAGTCAAATCTAACTAAACTAGTCAACGAATACAAATATCTATGATATGCTAGATATCATACTAGATGTATATATAATTATCTAACTTATGTACACTAGTATTATATAGTATCTTAACTATATACTTAGTACCAATATCTTAAACCAATACCCATGATCTATCCTATCCTCATTAACTTGCCAATACCTTGGTATCTCAACATACCCAAACCTATACCTAATACCTTGACTGATACTCCAACCTTCCCTTAACACTTGTACCTACACAACTGTGCATTGATATATAGTTTCTGCATACTCCAATACTTACCCACTGTACACAGAGAGACACTATACTATACAAACATAACACTAAACAAATGCCTATACTAATATACCCCCAACCACTCGTGCACCTCACTGTGCAGTCAAAAATCCCTACTCTACACACATGATACTCACTGGCACACTCCCTCACATAGGTACTACACACTAACTAATCATATAAATACACTTTAAAACTACACACTCCTCTCTTGCACTAGCACATTGTGCTACTGCTTCTGAATTTCCCCCCTCGAGTTTAGTTCACCACTGAACATGTTATTGCTGCTATCACTGAGGTTTCATAACCCGATACCCCTCATCTGACACTAAGTCACTACTGCACCCGATACCCCACTGCCTTGTCTCCCTGTTGCTACTTCTTCTAATAATGCACACAGTCAAGGTAACCTTCATTATCTGCCACCCGAGTCCTGACACTTCCATCATTCCCTTGCTCACTGAACATGACATACCCGTGCATCCAGTATACTGAACTGTACTCTATGCACGAGGGGCACTTGGACAACTCGAGCTCATCCTTCCCCATTTTCTACTTCTACCATAAAATTACCCATATACTCACAATAATAACACACTCACACAACTACACATGAACATCTAACACTTCCTGAACTAAACTTACTTCCTACTACATTCAGTTGGACTCAACTGACCCCCTTATCTCCCTATTTCCCTAAACCAACTAAGGCACAAAGGTAACCTCTGCACTCTAATCTGATATAAACACCTAACTGCTTACTCGATATCAGATCCTGAACTTTACTGAACACAAGTTCAGTTTTCGTCAAACAACTCACTGATGTTGCTACTTCATTGTTGCTGCTTCTCACTTGCTACTCCTCTGAATTGCTTGTTTGTAGTAACCTAAAAATGTCAGTAGACTTAAGTTTATCATAGCCCCTCACATTCAATCCTCTCTTTACAGTACACATAGTTTACTGACACTGAACACCCACGCACACAATGATCATTACACTTTGTAACATACAGTAATAGTTCCCAACATACAGTATAGACACACACACCAACACTTTTTTGTAAAAACAAATATATTTACTGGTATAAATATACATCTAGCATCAACTACATATGTTAGATAGGTATCCTCACTCTAAGGCAAAGTATGAAACACTTAGTAGGCAATTGTCACGACCCGCACCCGGGGTAAGGGTACTAGTCGGAAACAACGCCCAGCCTACGCCGCAGAATCGGCGGTAGAACGCTGTCTAGAAAGTCTATCTAATATAATGAACCACCAAAAGATAGTATACTCAATCACAGAACTAAGATAGAATGAACACGAATCAGATAAGAATAGAATAGTCACAATACAACTCATGAGTCTAAAATAATACATCAATGAGTCGGAAGAAAAATACAGAAATATGCTGGAGACAAATACAGTACAAAAGAATACTACAAAACTATAAAGCTACAACTCCAGGGTCAACTGTCTCAGTTGGGATAAGTCCCTCTTGAGCCAGGGTCTCAGAATCTAAACCCACAACATCCTGGGGTCCATAATAGGTAGGGTACTCCTCAGTGTCATCTGGAAAAATATATCCAGTCAGGAAAGGAGCAGAGTACAACCCTAACAGCAGTTCTCAAATAACGATAAAAACTATGTAACAGTAAGTAGCTGTGGATAAACAAGATGCATAAATAGATACAAGAAATATATAGACAATAAGGAAGTACTGGAAAGAAATACAATAATGAACAATATGCTGATAGAACAAGAATACTAATGACTAAGTGTGTGAGTACTAGCTTTAACATGTGATCGGCTTAGGAACTTGCACAAGAGTATAATGGCCTGGCTGATTATACGTGCGGTGTATGATCAACACTCACAAGGAACAAGACATGCACAAGGAGGGTATGATCACATATCTACACTAAAATACTCCCCACCCCGACTGGTATAATAGATCCAACCACGGTACGTTATGGCACTAGATTCCCTAAGAAGATAGCTAGTCTCCCCGAGAATCGGTGTCTGTACATGTACAAGATAACCAATGAAACAATACTTGCACCATATACACCATATACCAAGGAATAACATCTCATGACGAGATCCGGATATACCAATCCGTGTAACCATAGTGTCAAGAGAACATGTATATCTACACTAGATACAACGAACATAGAGGATATCATAAATGAGAAACTATCAGAGAATGTACTCGCCTGAAGTTCAATGAACAGTCTCACAAATGTCTGACTCGGTGCCTCGAAGACCTAGATATGGAATACCACATTAATACAAGGTCCCGGAAAGAGAACAAGTCAAACTAGGCAATTTCTAGGTCAATAAGTCAATTCTAAGTCAAAAGTCAACTATGGTCAACTCTAAAGTCCACTAAAGTCAAACATGGTCAAACCCAAAGTCAACCTCACAAGACATCTATAAAATAATATAGAGATAAACTACAATAATTTAGGAATCAAATTAGATTCAAAAAGAACTTACACAAAGTATACTAATAATACAATTAATATATACCCTAAAATAATATATACAACCCAACATTTATATAAATAACATAATATATTATTACAATTATTATTCCTCACAAAACACATATATATATACATATATATATACAATTATAATATATAATATATACATTAAATCTGTCAAAGCGTCATTGAAAAACAGTGAATAAAATAGGATTAAATCAAAACAGTTTAAATAGTGACAGTCGGGACTGTCACCGAAACCCAAATAATAAACTGCCACTGCTTTGGTTTTCGCTGACAGTTAAACTGTCGCGGAAAAGTGTCGCAGAAAAGCTGCTGTTTCCCGCTGCTGCAATTAATGACAGGTTTGTCATTAATTGCCCGAAGGCTACAGCGGCTGCTATTAGTCGGCTAATTAATGACAGTTTTTTTACTGTCATTAATTCACTGTCACTAAAACAAGTTGTATATATATAATTATATATATAAAAACAGAATATATAAACAATATATATATATATATATATATATATATATATATATATATATAAACAGAATATATAAAACAGTATATATATATATATATATAAACCATTAATACAAAAATGTACATATATATATTAATATACACATAAACTTATACCTTCAAATATTTAACAAAGAACATATAATTTACATGGCTAGAAGCACACCTAAAATATTTACATTAATATCCAAATAATTACATAATAATTATAAATAATATAATTACACAATTAAACATACAAATATATTTTATAAAACATTTTATGTATAAATTATATTATTTAACAAGTAGTAACATATATATTTGCATGCAAGAAAGCTACATATTATATTGTACATTATATTAGCACACCCAAAATATAGATCTATGCTACAATAATTACTATAATAAATACACAAAATAAATATTTAATATCCATATATATATACTAATTATAAATGAAGAATTGAACCACAATTAATTAGATCTATGTAAAAATACACACAATTGGAGAGTATCTCACCGTATCCCACTAGATCTAGGATACGCATGCGACACGAGTCCAACACACAACCAAATGCACCCCGAAGGACACAAACAAATCACAAATAATATTTATGAACAATCAAAGCGTCAAAAGTAGATCTATGTGTCCGTGTCAAAATACGACATGTTCAAAGCCCCGTGTCGGAGGAAAACCCCCAAATGACACGTATCACCAAATAGTTGGGATACGAACCACAAGTATCCCAATATGGACACGACACTAGCCTCAAACACAAATCTCATGTTCAATTGATCTATAGGATCAATTGACACACACAACAAAATATAAATTCGGAATTCCAACAAAATTGACACAAAAAGCACCATAACTTTCTCCATGGGTCTCCTATGAACACAAAACAAAGTCCTATGGGTACTACATACATATAGGTTGATTTTACATGATTAAATCTCAGATTTAGAAGCTATTTAAATGGGAAAAATCTGAATTATACCTATTGGGAGATGGATTCCCAACGAAACCTCCAATTGAGATAAACTTGCTTCCAAATTGTAGATCCTTGCTCCTCTTTGTAGATCCTTGCTTCCTTCTTCTAGATCCTTGCTTTTTTCTTCTCTAATGGTGAATTGGGAAGAATTTGGAATGAATTTGGTAGGGAATTGGATTGGGAATGGAGGGAATTTGGTAGTGGGAGAATTCTAGATCTAGATTTGGAATGAGATGAGAGGAGAGAGAAATTTCCCCCCCTCATTAATAGGCCGGCCATAGCCCCTCCCCCAAGCAATTGTAAAATGTCCAATGTACCCCTTGGGGCCTCTCATGAAGAAATAATTAAGGAAGGAAGCTTCTAGTCTAATCATTTAATTAATTTAATCCATCTCCTTAACTATGGGCTTTCTAAATGGGCCAAGTCTAACTAATTAATTCATGTTGGTCCATGGGTCCAAACTAAACTAGTTGGGTCCACTAAAATAAGTCCAAAATAATTAAATAACATCCAACAATAATTAAATAATACAACAAAAATTATTTACCATGCACAATATTTATTTAAATAGGAAATTACTAAAATACCCTTTCCTAGAAAATATGGTAGTGACAAGTCTACCCTCCTTAAAATAATTTCGTCCTCGAAATTCAAAGACGAAAACTACCCCCAGAAAATCACAGAACAGAACTAAAGAATCACAACTAACTAATGAACAGAACATAACAATGAACAGAATATAACTAGAAATAACATACCTCAAGGTACAAACAAATATGGATAACGCTCTCGCATGTCATCCTCTCTCTCCCAGGTAGACTCCCCCGGAGAGTGATGCCTCCATGCGACGCGCACCAAAGGAATAGTCTGGTTCCTCAGCACCCTCTCTCTCCGATCCAGAATTCCAACTGGCTGCTCTAGATAGCTAAGAGTATGGCCCACCTCTATCTCTGAGTGATCCAATACATGACTAGGATCTGCCACGTATCGTCTCAACTGTGACACATGAAACACGTTGTGCACTCCCTCCAATGTAGGTGGCAAGTCTAGTCTATAAGCAACTGCACCGACCCTCTCTAGAATAGTGAAAGGTCCAATGAATCGCGGACTAAGCTTTCCGCCTCCACCGAAGCGAATCGTGCCTCGTGTCGGAGAAATCCTCAGAAACACCAAACCACCCACCTAGAACAAAACACCACCTTAAGAACTTATCTATAACAAACAACCAAGAACAAGCACACAAAATAAAATCTAAACTATACCTCAAACTCCAAGGGTCTCCGATGGCTATCGGCCCAATGCCGTTGTCTGTCCTGCGCCACTCGAAGTCTGTCTCTGATCAACTGAACCTTCTCTGCTGCATCCACAACCATCTCTGGCCCAAGCAAAACTCTCTCTCCAACATCGTCCCAAGACAAAGGAGTGCGACACCTCCGACCATATAGAGCTTCAAAAGGTGACATCTCTATACTGGCCTGGTAACTGTTGTTGTAAGCAAACTCTACCAAATGGAGATGGTCCTCCCAAGAACCCCCGAAATCTAGTACACAAGTGCGCAACATATCCTCGAGAGTCTGAATAGTCCTCTCTGACTGCCCATCTGTCTGGGGATGATATGCAGTACTGAACTTGAGCTGAGTGCCCAAACTCTCCTGCAAACTCCTCCAGAAATGAGAAGTGAAACGACTATCCCGATCTGAGACTATGCTGACGGGAACTCCATGTATCCTAACGATCTGCCTCACATATATCTCTGCCAGCTTCTCCGTAGACAAACCCACCTTGAAAGGCAAAAAGTGGGCCGACTTGGTCAATCTATCAACAATGACCCAAATCGCGTCTTTCCCTCCTGGAGATCGTGGTAGTCCGGACACAAAATCCATAGTAATGTGTTCCCACTTCCACTCTGGAATGGGTAATGGCTGAAGTAAACCTCCAGGCCTCTGCCTCTCGGCTTTCACCTGCTGGCACACTAAGCATCTGGATACAAACTGTGCCACTTCCCTCTTCATGCCATACCACCACACACTCTCTCGCATATCCCGATACATCTTGTTAGCACCTGGATGTATGGAATACTGAGAGCGATGCGCTTCCTGCAATATCTCCTCTCGCAACTCCCCACTAGGCACACACAATCTAACTCCATGCCTCAAAGATCCATCCTCTGCAATAGTGAAATCATCCTCCAATCCTGCTCTCACCTGAGCTCTGATACTCCTCAAAGATACGTCATCATACTGTGCTGCCTTGATCCTATCCATCAAATCTGAATGTATCTGCAATCCCCACATCTGCATAGCACCACCCGGAACAATCACCTCAATGCCCAAGCTCTCCAAGTCCTCCAACAAATATCGATCCTGCGTCAAGAACATAGCTACCGGATACCTGCTCAAAGCATCGGCAACTACATTGGCCTTTCCAGGATGATATTGCAAAGAGATATCAAAATCCTTCATTAGTTCCAACCACCGACGCTGCCTCATGTTCAACTCCTTCTGCGTGAAAACGTACTTCAAGCTTTTGTGGTCTGTGAAGATCTCCACACGCTCTCCGTACAAATAATGTTTCCACAACTTCAGGGCGAATATGATAGCTGCCAACTCCAAATCATGGGTAGGATAGTTCTTTTCATGAGGACGCAATTGCCTGGATGCATAGGCAATCACTTTCCCATGTGCTGAAGAACACAACCTAAACCCTTTCCCGATGCATCACTATAAATAGTGAAACCTCCGGACCCTGATGGCAATGTCAAAATAGGAGCAGACGTCAACCTCTTCTTCTACTCCTCAAAAGCGGCCTGGCAATCTTCCGTCCAAACAAACTCCACATCCTTCCTTGTGAGTCTGGTCATCGGCTCGGCAATCCTCGAAAAATCTTGCACAAACTTTCTGTAGTAGCCTGCCAATCCCAAGAAACTCCTGATCTCTGCTACTGAACTCGGAGTCTTCCAAGATTCCACTGCTGAAATCTTCTTCGGATCTACTGAAATACCATCACCAGTCACAACATGCCCCAAGAATTCCACCTTGTCCAAGAAAAACTCACATTTGGACAACTTTCCATACAGCTTCTCCTTCCTCAGCACATCCAACACAATCCTCAAATGCTCCTCATGCTCCTCCGGTGTCCTCGAGTATATGAGTATGTCGTCGATGAACACCACCACGAACTTGTCAAGGTACTGGTGGAACACCTTGTTCATCAAGTTCATAAATACCGCCGGTGCATTAGTCAAACCAAACGGCATCACCATAAACTCGT
Organism: Iris macrosiphon; assembly: GCA_036927795.1. Classification (NCBI taxonomy): domain Eukaryota; kingdom Viridiplantae; phylum Streptophyta; class Magnoliopsida; order Asparagales; family Iridaceae; genus Iris; species Iris macrosiphon. The sequence continues at coordinate 90,345,915 of JAYESA010000011.1, read as the reverse complement.
ACTGACCATACCGAGTTCTAAAAGCAGTCTTCGGTATGTCCTCCGGCTTTACCTTCACCTGATGGTAGCCTGATCTCAAATCTATCTAAGAAAATACCTTCGCACCACTCAACTGATCAAACAGATCATCAATCCGTGGCAAAGGATACTTATTCTTGATAGTGAGATTATTCAAAGCCCTGTAATCAATGCACATACGCACCGATCCATCCTTCTTCGGTACAAACAATACCGGGGCTCCCCATGGTGAAGAACTCGATCTGATAAACCCCTTATCCTGCAATTCGTCCACCTGCTTCTTCAACTCGACCAGCTCGCTGTTGTTTACTCTATAGACATGCTGCGAAATTGGTTCTGCACCTGGCACCAAGTCTATAGAAAATTCAACATCTCGATCTGGCGGCAATCCTGGCAATTCTTCAGGAAACACATCCAAAAATTCTGCTATCAACGGATGTGGCAACTCCTTGTCTTCTACCATAGCTCCACAAATAATGCCTTCTCCCTGCTCCGCAGCTCCTCTAGTAAACTCGAACTCTGGCTCTCCTGGCGGACCAAACAAAACTCTACCTCCTATACAATCTATGCTAGCACGGTGCCTACTCAACCAATCCATCCCAAGTACAATGTCGTAGCTCGGAAATGGCATTACAAGTAGACACGCACTCAACTCCCGGCCTCCCAGAGTAACTCTCCGATCTTTGCAAATATCATTAACCAGGATAATGCCTCCCCCGGTCATGATCTTGCAAGTCCTAAGCAAAGACTCAGCTACCAAACCATGCTTCAGAGCAAAAAAAAACAGATACAAAACTATGGGAAGCACCACTATCAAACAAAGCTAAAGATGGAATGGAATCAAGAAGAATAGAATTAATATGGCACAAGATGTAAGACATCAAGGAAAGGACAGTTTAAGAGATCAAGTATCAATATCAAAGGAGAAAAGTTGAATCAAAAGAATTTTTCTAGATGTGATTGAGTATCTCAGCCTATATCCTATATCCTATTGCAGGCTCGCAGTAGTACAACTAAATTGTCGCACTACCATGACATCACATACTTGTGAAGCTGGACCTGCATGGGCCACCACCAAAAACGTGTCACGACCCGCACCCGGGGTAAGGGTACTAGTCGGAAACAACGCTCAGCCTACGCCGTAGAATCGGCGGTAGAACGCTGTCTAGAAAGTCTATCTAATATAATGAACCACCAAAAGATAGTATACTCAATCACAGAACTAAGATAGAATGAACACGAATCAGATAAGAATAGAATAGTCACAATACAACTCATGAGTCTAAAATAATACATCAATGAGTCGGAAGAAAAATACAGAAATATGCTGGAGACAAATCCAGTACAAAAGAATACTACAAAACTATAAAGCTACAACTCCAGGGTCAACTGTCTCAGTTGGGATAAGTCCCTCTTGAGCCAGGGTCTCAGAATCTAAACCCACAACATCCTGGGGTCCATAATAGGTAGGGTACTCCTCAGTGTCATCTGGAAAAATATATCCAGTCAGGAAAGGAGCAGAGTACAACCCTAACAGCAGTTCTCAAATAATGATAAAAACTATGTAACAGTAAGTAGCTGTGGATAAACAAGATGCATAAATAGATACAAGAAATATATAGACAATAAGGAAGTACTGGAAAGAAATACAATAATGAACAATATGCTGATAGAACAAGAATACTAATGACTAAGTGTGTGAGTACTAGCTTTAACATGTGATCGGCTTAGGAACTTGCACAAGAGTATAATGGCCTGGCTGATTATACGTGCGGTGTATGATCAACACTCACAAGGAACAAGACATGCACAAGGAGGGTATGATCACATATCTACACTAAAATACTCCCCACCCCGACTGGTATAATAGATCCAACCACGGTACGTTATGGCACTAGATTCCCCAAGAAGATAGCTAGTCTCCCCGAGAATTGGTGTCTGTACATGTACAAGATAACCAATGAAACAATACTTGCACCATATACACCATATACCAAGGAATAACATCTCATGACGAGATCCGGATATACCAATCCGTGTAACCATAGTGTCAAGAGAACATGTATATCTATACTAGATACAACGAACATAGAGGATATCATAAATGAGAAACTATCAGAGAATGTACTCGCCTGAAGTCCAATGAACAGTCTCACAAATATCTGACTCGGTGCCTCGAAGACCTAGATATGGAATACCACATTAATACAAGGTCCCGGAAAGAGAACAAGTCAAACTAGGCAATTTCTAGGTCAATAAGTCAATTCTAAGTCAAAAGTCAACTATGGTCAACTCTAAAGTCCACTAAAGTCAAACATGGTCAAACCCAAAGTCAACCTCACAAGACATCTATAAAATAATATAAAAATAAACTACAATAATTTAGGAATCAAATTAGATTCAAAAAGAACTTACACAAAGTATACTAATAATACAATTAATATATACCCTAAAATAATATATACAACCCAACATTTATATAAATAACATAATATATTATTACAATTATTATTCCTCACAAAACACATATATATATACATATATATATATACAATTATAATATATAATATATACATTAAATCTGTCAAAGCGTCATTGAAAAACAGTGAATAAAATAGGATTAAATCAAAACAGTTTAAATAGTGACAGTCGGGACTGTCACCGAAACCCAAATAATAAACTGCCACTGCTTTGGTTTTCGCTGACAGTTAAACTGTCGCGGAAAAGCGTCGCAAAAAAGCTGCTGTTTCCCGCTGCTGCAATTAATGACAGGTTTGTCATTAATTGCCCGAAGGCTACAGCGGCTGCTATTAGTCGGCTAATTAATGACAGTTTTTTTACTGTCATTAATTCACTGTCACTAAAACAAGTTGTATATATATAATTATATATTTAAAAACAGAATATATAAACAATATATATATATATATAAATAAAATATATAAAACAGTATATATATATATATATATATATATATATAAACCATTAATACAAAAATGTACATATATATATTAATATACACATAAACTTATACCTTCAAATATTTAACAAAGAACATATAATTTACATGGCTAGAAGCACACCTAAATTATTTACATTAATATCCAAATAATTACATAATAATTATAAATAATATAATTACACAATTAAACATACAAATATATTTTATAAAACATTTTATGTATAAATTATATTATTTAACAAGTAGTAACATATATATTTGCATGCAAGAAAGCTACATATTATATTGTACATTATAGTAGCACACCCAAAATATAGATCTATGCTACAATAATTACTATAATAAATACACAAAATAAATATTTAATATCCATATATATATACTAATTATAAATGAAGAATTGAACCACAATTAATTAGATCTATGCAAAAATACACACAATTGGAGAGTATCTCACCGTATCCCACTAGATCTAGGATACGCATGCGACACGAGTCCAACACACAACCAAATGCACCCCGAAGGACACAAACAAATCACAAATAATATTTATGAACAATCAAAGCGTCAAAAGTAGATCTATGTGTCCGTGTCAAAATACGACATGTTCAAAGCCCCGTGTCGGAGGAAAACCCCCAAATGACACGTATCACCAAATAGTTGGGATACGAACCACAAGTATCCCAATATGGACACGACACTAGCCTCAAACACAAATCTCATGTTCAATTGATCTATAGGATCAATTGACACACACAACAAAATATAAATTCGGAATTCCAACAAAATTGACACAAAAAGCACCATAACTTTCTCCATGGGTCTCCTATGAACACAAAACAAAGTCCTATGGGTACTACATACATATAGGTTGATTTTACATGATTAAATCTCAGATTTAGAAGCTATTTAAATGGGGAAAATCTGAATTATACCTATTGGGAGATGGATTCCCAACGAAACCTCCAATTGAGATAAACTTGCTTCCAAATTGTAGATCCTTGCTCCTCTTTGTAGATCCTTGCTTCCTTCTTCTAGATCCTTGCTTTCTTCTTCTCTAATGGTGAATTGGGAAGAATTTGGAATGAATTTGGTAGGGAATTGGATTGGGAATGGAGGGAATTTGGTAGTGGGAGAATTCTAGATCTAGATTTGGAATGAGATGAGAGGAGAGAGAAATTTCCCCCCCTCATTAATAGGCCGGCCATAGCCCATCCCCCAAGCAATTGTAAAATGTCCAATGTACCCCTTGGGGCCTCTCATGAAGAAATAATTAAGGAAGGAAGCTTCTAGTCTAATCATTTAATTAATTTAATCCATCTCCTTAACTATGGGCTTTCTAAATGGGCCAAGTCTAACTAATTAATTCATGTTGGTCCATGGGTCCAAACTAAACTAGTTGGGTCCACTAAAATAAGTCCAAAATAATTAAATAACATCCAACAATAATTAAATAATACAACAAAAATTATTTACCATGCACAATATTTATTTAAATAGGAAATTACTAAAATACCCTTTCCTAGAAAATGTGGTAGTGACAGCAATATATCAAGTATCTTGATATTTAGGACACACTCTCCAAATACCCATTCTATTGTGATACCACTACTCAAAATGCATCATATACATCCTAATATATTAAATACAACAAAAAATAATAACAAATGGCCCATTAGACATTTTATCAAACACTTGGTGTGCCACCTCGAAGTTTTCTCCAAATGGCCACGAAATTTCATGTAACTTTCTCCATAGGCCTCTTATGGACCTAGTTCTTCTTCCTATGGGTAGTCCTAAACCAAGGGAGGGTTTTTAATTTATTTATACCTATTGGGAGATGGATGCCCAATGTTGTTCCTTTTAATGAGTACATGGATGAGAGATGGACACCAACTCCTTGTAATACTCCTCTTCCTCTAGCCTCTTGCAATCCTCAAGGTTCTAGCTCTTCATGGGAATAAAAATGAGAGGGATTGGGGTTGATTTTGAGAAATTTGGTGGATGAAATGAATGTCTGGAAGGAAGAACTAAACTTAGGGTTTCTTCATGAACAATAATAAAGAAAATGGATGCTCCCCCCCCCTCCTTATAGGGCCGGCCACTAGGGTTAGGGTTGGCTAAGACACAATGTCCAAAATGCCCCTTCTTGTTGTCATGAAGAGTTATTTAATAAATGAGGGTTTAACTAAGAGGGTTTCTAATTTACTTATAAGAGGTCATTCTCTCTAATTAAATTAATCAACCACGACTAAACTAATTGGTGCACTAATGGTCATGACAAGTTTAGTTGGGTTCAAGTCTAGTTGGGTTCATTAGCAACTAGTCTAACTAAGGGCTAACACACAATCATCTATATTAAATATCCATATATCTACAACCACACCAATTATTATATAATAAAATATATCAATAATAATATTACCAAAATTATCAAAATACCCCTATCCTGAAAAGTGATGGTTACAATCCTACCCTCCTTAGAAAAATATTGTCCTCAAAATTTAAGAAAGAACTAGCACTACACAGGCAATCAAAATAAGAAAAGAAAATATCTCACGGCTCGAAAAGATATGGGTACCGCTCGCGCATCTCAGCTTTCCTCTCCCAGGTAGACTCTCCCGGAGAGTGATGCCTCCACGCGACGCGTACCAAGGGAATCTTCTGGTTCCGCAACACCTTCTCCCTGCGATCCAGAATATCTACTGGCTGTTCTGGATAACTGAGATACCCACCTTAATTTTTAAATGATCTAATATGTGACAAGGATCTGCCACATATCGTCTCAGCTGCGACACATGGAACACGTCATATACTCCCTCTAGTGCATGCGACAAGTCTAGTCTGTAGGCTACTGTTCAGACCTTCGCAAGAACACCGAAGGGTCTGATGTACCATGAATTAAGCTTTTCGTCTCCACCAAAGCGAATCATGTCCCGTGTCGGAGAAATTTGCAAGAACACCATACCGCCAACCTAGAACAAAATATCGTCTTAACACTCAACTACAATTAAAAGAATCACAATCAATACAAAATAAAACATACCATAAACTCTAAAGGTCTCCGGTGGCTGTCCATCCAATGTCAATGTCATTGTCTGTCCTGCGCCACCCGGAGTCTGTCTCTGATAAGCTTCATGTCACGCCCCAGTCCCAAAATACGTAGGACCAGGAATACATGACACGCCAGCTACGCATTCGACCAGACTCTGGTCTGACTCGAATACGTATAAGCTGTAATATAAAGGGCACTATCTAGATATTCCATAAATGTAAATCTCTATGTCTCAATCTATAATGTAAATCAATAAACAAGAAAGAGCTATATGTGCTAAGGTCGGCCGCCCAATAACACACTAACTCGAATAGACTCGAGAAAAAGTATGAGTCTACAAAACTAAGCTACAACAGCAGGTGAATAATCAATATAAAATAACCATAATGCTGGTAGATATAATGTGAGTACCTGGTACCATGCTCGCAAGATATACCATTCCATTCATATCTCTAAGTGCTCCGTAATCATCTATGCTGTAAAACTGGCAGGGAATCAGGTCCTCAGAGGGACGTAACAAGGTACAGAAAAACAACAATGCCAAGTAGACAGAAAGTACAAGTGCACGACAGGGTACTCTAACATAACCAAACAAGTGTGACACAGTTTAAAGACAATGTTCGACGCGTGGGCTTTCTAAAATAAAACCGTAGCTCCTGACACGGAAACACACGGCACGTACCGCAGCTCCGAACAAAGAATCACACGGGTGAAACAGTTACACTAGATACAGGTATTACTAGAAAATACTACATATATATAAGCGCGTGCAGAGTAGACCAAACGTCTAGTAACTGTCTTCCCCTTCCCAAGCGGTCAACGATTGTGCGTTGAACCTGAACCTCTAACTAACAGTCTCGACACACGGAAGATAACTCAACAGACGCGACCCTAAGGTCGTCCCAGTCTCTGGTCATGATGTCAGTATCAGGATACAGAAATCTGGCATGAATACAGTGTATGAGTGTGTCCTGGGGTATCGATGTACTCTGGTACGTGCATCGAGGTTCTATGAAACATCCGTAATTATTCTAGGTCGTTAAGTCGAATGTCAACACCCGGTTGTGAACCGGACACGAAATATCGAACAGCAACGTAAATACGCGCACAATGTACAAAAAAAATAAAAATATCTGTAAACTGAAATACAGGATGGCAAGGTACACTTGCCTGCGTACGGCTGCTGATGACGGGGTCCCGGTACCGCGTCTAAGTTCTCAGGTCCCGCAATACCTAGAGAGGAGATACAAACCAATAATTAATAATCTATTCTACAACAGACAGGGATGCTACACGCATCTACAACTAAACTCAAACTCAGTTACGACTCACAGGGACAAGCCACTAGGGGGTTGACCATAGTTGACTATCGGTGCGATACATCAAATTAACTAGTCATCTGCCCACTATCATCAACCCATCCTTTTTATAACTTTATTACAATTCCACAATAACTACCTCTTCAATTAAACCCACCATTAGTTTTCAGTTAGTCAACTCCTGATTTACCCTCAGACATATATAATCCTTACCATTTCTCAATAAAACTGCTACGTAATTTTGCTCAATATTTTCATCAACGTCAATCCATCACCAATTCTAACCGATCATCATCAAAAATAATATGCATAAATAAAATCGAAATACCTTAACATCTCAATCCTTGCATTCATAAACTCTAATTCATAACCATGCGTTTTACCCTTATTGCATAATATAAAATAAACTAACCCTTAAATCTCAATACAACCATGCAACATATACATTTTATAATCATCGTTTCCTTAATATCAACAAATTCCTCAACCATGAAATGTATGTTTCAATCCTGCATTCGATAAAAACTATATCCATTTACGCATATAATTCATAGCCTTTCATATAATCCAACCCTAGAACTTAACCTTATACCACCCTAAACATAAACGCCAAACTACACATACATAAACAAGTTATACCCAATAAATAGAGGGGGAGAAGTGTTTCACCTCAGCGAGGTGGTCGTTGGCCGGAGAACCATGGATGGCCGGTGTCAGGTGATAATGAAACTGGAGGTGGTGGCTGGGCAGCAGCCTGTTGGCCGGGAATGTAAGGCAGGAGAAGTCGATGTGCGGCACCGGCGGGATGGAGGAGCGGGTGGAGTCCGGCCAAGGTGGCGGCAGGGTGATGCTGGTGGTGCAGGCAGTGGCGAAAGGTGGTCACGGCACGACGGGTGATGGTCGATAGGGCGCTGGCCGGAGAACGGCAATGGCGGGTTGAGGTGGCTGCCTGTGTTTGGAACTCGTGGCAGCGCCGGAGGAAGCCGATGTGCGTAGTGGTGGTGGAAGTAATGGTGATGGTGAAGGTGGCTGGACAGGCGGAGTCGGGTGGCTGCGTTACTACGGTGAAGTCGGACGGGGAGTTGCACGGCCGGAGGAAAGATAGTCGCGGCCGGTCGGGAAAACAACGGACGGTCAGCGGGCTGCTGTTCAGTCCGGTCGAGAAGAACACAGCGGCGGTCGGGCTGCTCAGTGGCCGGTCGGGCTGTTGTTCAGTCTGGTCGGGAACGCCGGAGTCCGCGGATGCAGTCGGCCGGAGCACTGCACACTCGGGAGGGGAGAGCCGGACAGTGGGTGGGCGGAGGTGGGCTGGTCGGCAGGGGTCGGGCAGCAACGGTCGACCGGGGGTTTCCCTCAGGGAGAAGATGAATCTAGGAAGAAGAAGGAGGAAGAGAAGAATGGAATATATGTGGAGGTCGTGGCTTGGTTCCCTATATAGAGGAGAGAGAAGAGAGAAGCTTGCATGGAGAAATAAATGGAGAAGGAGAGAGAGGGATTTTCTTAGGATTAGGGCCGGTGGTGTGTGTTGAGGGTGGGGGAAAATGTTACTTTATAGGGGAGTGTGTGGGTTTGAATGAGTGGTTGTGATCATTTCATGAAAAAATGGGTGGATAGGATTTTATATGGATATGATGGAGTTTCTTCATAAGGGAATGAGGAAATTGAGATTGGGACCCTATTTTGGGACCCTCTCAATTAATCATGACCAATGGGATGTTGCCAACAATTTAATAATTGCAAATAAGCTCCTGCAAATTTGGGAATTTGCATGGACACATGAAATGACGCAAAAATTACGGAGAAAGTATATTTAAAAATTGTCATGGTGAGGGGGTGTTGTGCGTTAGGCGCAGGTCTAATTTGAAGGGCATTGGGATTAATTTAGGATAAAAAAGAAATTTACAAAGTTGGTAAATTCTGATTTAAATAGAGATAACGCGTCCCGCGAATTTAATTTAATTGGGGTCCGCGGGGTCAAAATCCGGAAACGGCGCAAAGACCAAAAATGGTGGGAGCTTGGAGTCAGTCTTGGACCCTTTAGTTGGTCTGGCTCAACGGGTTAAGTTGGTACCCCAAAATCGAGGGTAACGACACAGGTGTCCGACACAGAATTAAATATGGGTTACAATTTTCAGAATATTGCGCAATTAATTTAGAGCACACAAAAATTTATTTTAACAGTCAGAAAAGTCCAGTGCCTAATTTGGCGAGTTAAGTCGAGAGTACAATATTTGTACGGAATTTATGGGCTGATAATGGGCTCCAAAAATTAGACAAAGATAGGGTGTGCCAATGGTTTAAATTAATTGGATTAAAATTCCAGGTAAATATCCTCTACTCTAAACCTCAATATCTTCTATCAAAATTTTCCAAAACTACTCTAACTATCTATAGAATAAAATCGAGGGAGTTTACATTCTTCCCAACTTAGAAAAATTTTGTCCCCGAAATTAAAAGTAAGGCACGATAATATCTAACAGAATTTTAAAACAACTAGTAATTAAATGCCGTACGTAAATTCGTACATTGCTCCTCAAATAAGTACGGGAATCGCTGCCGAATAGAATCCTCGCACTCCCAAGTAGACTCGCCTGGCGAATGGTGCTTCCATTCCACTCTGACCAGTCGAATCGTCTGTCCCCTCAAAGTCTTCTCGCTGCGATCGAGAATCTCAACTGGCTGCTCTACGTAAGACAGGCTGGGCCCGACTGTAATCTCCGAATGATCAAGTACGTGGCTAGGGTCTGCGACATATCTTCTCAGTTGTGATACATGAAATACGTCATGTACTCCCTCTAATGATGGAGGTAATACAAGACGGTAAGCCACTTCACCAACTCGTTCCAGAATGTCAAAAGGTCCGATATACCTCGGACTCAGCTTGCCTCTGCCTCTGAATCTGATGGTACCACGAGTGGGCGATATCCTCAAAAATACGTGGTCACCCTCCTTAAACTCCAATGGTCTGCGGTGCACATTTGCCCAGTATTTCTGTCTGTCCTGTGATGCACGCAGGTGGCTCTGAATCTGCTTGACCTTCTCTACTGTCTGTGTCACCAATTCTGGACCAAGTATCTGACGCTCTCCCACGTCACTCCAACAAACTGGTGACCTATATTTTCTGCCGTACAGTGCCTCATAGGGTGCCATCTATATGCTGGCCTGGTAACTGTTATTGTAGGAGAATTCCACCAAGTGTAGATGGTCCTCCCAAGATCCTCCAAAATCAATCATGCACGCTCGCAACATATCCTCTAATATTTGTATCGTGCGCTCTGACTGTCCATCAGTCTGTGGATGATACGCAGTGCTGAACTTGAGACGAGTTCCTAGGCTCTCCTGCATACTACGCCAAAAATATGACGTGAATCTGGAATCATGATCCTATACGATGCTGACAAGCACTCCATGTAATCGTACTATCTGCCTCATATACATGTCAGCTAGTATCTGTGTGGATTGCCCAACTCTGAAGGGCAAGAAATGTGCAAACTTGGTGAGCCTGGCTACGACAACCCATACTGCATCCTTCCCGCTAGGGCTTCGCGGAAATCCTGTGACGAAGTCCATGGTAATGTGTTCCCACTTCCACTCGGGAATGGGGAGTGGCTGAAATAATACTGCAGTCCTCTGATGTTCAGCCTTGACTTGCTGACAAACTAAACACTTCACCACAAATCTTGCAATTTCCCTCTTCATCCCATGCCACCAGAAATGCTGTCTCAAGTCTCGGTACATCTTCGTACCCCCGGGATGAATGGAATAAATCGAGCTATGAGCCTCAGTTATCAACTCTTGGCATAGCTCGCCACTCGAAACATATAGGCGATCTCCGTACCTCAACGTTCCGTCTTCATGAATCCTGAGTCCCATCTGCACGCCGACTTCTGTCCTCTCTCGCAGACGTCGAAATCGCGCATCTGTAGGCAATGCTGCCTTGATCCTCTCAATTAAAGTAGACTGGACCTCAAGACTGGTCATCTGTCTATCCATGCCTGGCAATATGATCTCTATTCCAAGCTCTTGGAGATCCTCTAGCAACTGTCGCTGCGTCGTCAAAAAGTATGCCATGGGCTTCCTGCTTAAGGCATCTGCTACGACGTTTGCCTTGCCAGGGTGGTACTGCAGCTCAATGTCATAATCTGTCATCAACTCTAGGCAATGTCTCTGCCTCATGTTGAGCTCCTTCTGTGTGTAGACGTACTTCAGGCTTTTATGATCTGTATAAATCTTAACACGCTCACCATAAAGGTAATGTATCCATAGCTTTAGTGCAAATATCACCGCAGCTAGCTCCAAGTCGTGCGTCGGATAGTTCTTCTCATGAACTCTCAGCTGCCTCGACGCGTAGGCTATCACCTTGCCGTGTTGCATCAGTACACATCCCAATCCGCTTCCTGACGCATCACTGTACACTACAAATCCTCCTGATCCGGAAGGTAGTGTCAAAATCGGTGCTGATGTCAGACGCTTCTTCAGCTCATCGAAAGCCGCCTGACACTCGTCGGTCCAGATAAACTCTTCGCCCTTACACGTCAGTCGCGTCATAGGCCCGGCTATCCTTGAAAAGTTTTCCACGAACCTTCGGTAATATTCGGCAAGTCCGAGAAAACTCCTAACCTCCGTAACTGATGTAGGGGTAGGCCAGGTCTCTACTACAGCTATCTTCTCCGGATCAACTGATAGTCCATCTCCGGTGATTATGTGTCCCAGAAATGGTACTCTATCCAAGCAAAACTCACATTTGCTGATTTTGGCGTACAGCCTCTCATGTCTCAGCGTCTCCAACACAATCCTGAGATGTCTCTCGTGCTTCTCCTGGTTCTCGGAATATATCAAGACGTTGATGAACACCACCACGAACTTATCCAAGTACTGGTGGAAAACCTTGTTCCTCAAGCTCATAAATACTGCCGGCGCGTTGATCAAATGAAACGGTCATGACTAGAAACTCATAGAGCACATACTTCGTCCGAAGCGCCGTCTTCAGAATGTCTTCTCTCCGTACCTTGATCTGATGATAGCCTGATCTGAGATCGATCTTCGAGAATACATATGCGCCACTTAGCTGATTCAACTGTACTGTCTCGTCTTTCTTCGGCACAATTTAGATGGGTTTTCCCCCATAGAGAAACACTAGCCCAACTGAAACTCTTGTCCAAGTGATCCTCTAATATGGACCTTCAACTCAACCAACTCTTTCGGTGCTAGTCTGAAGACGGGAAAATAATTGGCTCGGCTCTGGGAGCCCACTCTTTAACAATCTCCAACTCTCTATCAGGTGGCAAGCCTAGAAGATCCTCTAGAAAAACTTCCTCAATTCTGATATAACATGGTGGTACACTGGTTCACCTCCTGCATTGTATACCTCTAAGGTAGATGGGCACCATACTCCCAGGCTCTCTGAAGAAACTCAACCTCAGGGTAATCCGGTGGTCTAAGGATGATACAACTACGACGGCAATCAAGCATTGCGTGGTATGGGCTCAGCCAATCCATGTCTAGGATAATGTCATAGTCTAGACTTTAACCTCAAGATAAATTCTCCTATTCTATTTTCAACATCAATCCTCAAAAGAAAATATTTTTCTCGCCTAATGTATAATTATCTTCTCCTCAAAGTTTTCCCCTAAAATTCTATTCCTCGAATTTCTTCTTTTCGTTATTCATCTCTCCAAGTCGCATAGTACAATTTTAATAATGATGTCACCCAAGCACATAACTAAAATTTCCTGGAATCCGATTAGTATCTCTCAAGTGAGATCCTAAAGTTTTCATCTCCTCTAGCTCATATTCATCGTTCCTAGCATTGCTATCATATACAACACTAGTTTCCATCATCAGGCTATGCATTCCCATAAATCATTCTAGGTTATGATCAACAATCCTTCCAGCTCTCAGTACTCCCAAGATCACTGCTATCTCAAGTACGACTAGGGTACTACTGGCTCCAATTCTCTTGCTACCCTTTCATACTAGTTCAAGAATCCAAAGAACCCTTTAATCTATCCTGATAGGGTAACATTCTTCTCATAGAAAGGTATACGAATTCTGTCTCCTATCGTCTGGTCTTCGATCTTCTTCTAGGGAGAAGTCATCAGTCACAAGCATTCGTCTCCCCGAACAATAGGGGACGAGAAACAAGGATAGAGATATTGACGAAGATTGAACGAATGCAAAGTGAAAGTCCAAGGGCGATAATCACATACAAAGAGTTTTAAAATTGATTATGGATTGAGATCCTATTCAACAATCATAATATCTAATCCTAATTTACAGGCTCGCTTGGCACAGTCAGGTGACCAAGACGATTTAAATCGGACCTGCATGGGCCACCAGAAAAACATATCACGCCCCAGTCCCAAAATACGTAGGACCAGGAATACGTGACACGCCAGCTACGTATTCGACCAGACTCTGGTCTGACTCGAATACGTATAAGCTGTAATATAAAGGGCACTATCTAGATATTCCATAAATGTAAATCTCTATGTCTCAATCCACAATGTACATCAGTAAACAAGAAAGAACTATATGTGCTAAGGTCGGCCGCCCAATAACACACTAACTCGAATAGACTCGAGAAGAAGTATGAGTCTACAAAACTAAGCTACAACAGCAGGTGAATAATCAATATAAAATAACCATAATGCCGGTAGATATAATGTGATTACTTGGTACCATGCTCGCAAGATATACCATTCCATCCGTATCTCCAAGTGCTCCGTAATCATCTATGCTGCAAAACTGGCAGGGAACCAGGTCCTCAGAGGGACGTAACAAGGTAAAAAAAACAACAGTGCCAAGTAGACTGAAAGTACAAGTGCACGACAGGGTACTCTAACATAACCAAACAAGTGTGACACAGTTTAAAGACAATGTTCGACGCGTGGGCTTTCTAAAATAAAACTGTAGCTCCGGATACGGAAACACACGGCACGTACCGCAGCTCCGGGTAAAGAGTCACACGGGTAAAACAGTTACACTAGATACAGGTATTACTAGAAAATACTACATATATATAAGCGCGTGCAGAGTAGCCTAAACGTCTAGTAACTATCTTCCCCTTTCCAAGCGGTCAACGATTGTGCGTTGAACCTAAACCTCTAACTAACAGTCTCGATACACGGAAGATAACTCAATAGACGCGACCCTAAGGTCGTCCCAGTCTCTGGTCATGATTTCAGTATCAGGATACAGGAATCTGGCACGAATACAGTGTATGAGTGTGTCCTGGGGTATCGATGTACTCTGGTACGTGTATCGAGGTTCTACGAAATATCAGTAATTATTCTAGGTCGTTAAGTCGAATGTCAACACCCGGTTGTGAACCGGACACGGAATATCGAACACCAACGTAAATACGCGCACAATGTACAAAAAGAATAACAATATCTGTAAACTGAAATATAGGATGGCAAAGTACACTTGCCTGCGTACGACTGCTGATGACGGGGTTCCGGTACCGCGTCCAAGTTCTCAGGTCCCGCAATACCTAGAGAGGAGATACAAACCAATAATCAATAATCTATTCTATAACAGACAGGGATGCAATACGCATCTACAACTAAACTCAAACTCAGCTACGACTCACAGGGACAAGCCACTAGGGGGTTGACCACAGTTGACTATCGGTGCGATACATCAAATTAACTAGTCATCTGCCCACTATCATCAACCCATCCTTTTTATAACTTCATTATAATTCCACAATAACTACCTCTTCAATTAAACCCACCATTAGTTTTCAGTTAGTCAACTCCTGATTTACCCTCAGACATATATAATCCTTACCATTTCTCAATAAAACTGCTACGTAATTTTGCTCAATATTTTCATCAACGTCAATCCATCACCAATTCTAACCGATCATCATCAAAAACAATATGCATGAATAAAATCGAAATACCTTAATATCTCAATCCTTGTATTCATAAACTCTAATTCATAACCATGCATTTTACCCTCATTGCATAATATAAAATGAACTAACCCTTAAATCTCAATACAACCATACAACATATATATTTTATAATCATCGTTTCCTTAATATCAACAAATTCCTCAACCATCAAATATATGTTTCAATCCTGAATTCGACAAAAACTCAAGTATATCCATTTACGCATATAATTCATAGCCTTTCATATAATCCATCCCTATAACTTAACCTTATACCACCCTAAACATAAATGCCAAACTACACATACATAAACAAGTTATACCCAATAAATAGAGGGGGAGAAGTGTTTTACCTCGGCGAGGTGGTCGTTGGCCGGAGAACCATGGATGGCCGGAGTCAGGTGTTAATGAAACTGGAGGTGGTGGCTGGGCAGCAGCCTGTTGGCCGGGAATATAAGGCCGGAGAAGTCGATGTGCCGCACCGGCAGGATGGAGGAGCGGGTGGAGTCCGGCCAAGGTGGCGGCAGGGTGATGCTGGTGGTGCAGGCAGTGGCGAAAGGTGGTCACGGCACGGCGGGTGATGGTCGATAGGGCGCTGGCCGAAGAACGACAATGGCGGGTTGAGGTGGCTGCCTGTGTTTGGAACTCGTGGCAGCGCCAGAGGAAGCCGATGTGCGTAGTGGTGGTGGAAGTAATGGTGATGGTGAAGGTGGCTGGACAGGCGGAGTCGGGTGGCTGCGTTACTACGGTGAAGTAGGACGAGGAGTTGCACGGCCGGAGGAAAGATAGCCGCGGCCGGTCGGGAAAACAACGGACGATCGGCGGGCTGCTGTTCAGTCCGGTCGGGAAGAACACAGCGGCGGTCGGGCTGCTCAGTGGCCGGTCGAGCTGTTGTTCAGTCCGGTCGGGAACGTCGGAGTTCGCGGATGCAGTCGGACGGAGCACTGCACAGTCGGGAGGGGAGAGCCGGACAATGGGTCGGCGGAGGTGTCACTACCACATTCCGAAGACAGGGGTATTTTTGAATTTTTTACAATATTTAATATTATGGTAGTTACAATTAAATAATTACATGATAGTGTATTTGATTTAAATGTGTGATGTGTAATTTAAATATAATGTTATATGCAGTATCCATTTATTTGAGCTAGCAGACTTGACCTAGAAGCCAGTAGATGAAGACCTGTTCAAATTATGGAATTCTGTATTTGATTGATTTATTTAGAATTTAATATTTGGAGATTGTAATTAATTATCGTATTTTATTTAATATTTTTGCGCATTGCCTTTGCTTCGATATTGGGAGAGCTACCCTGACTTTTGTCTTCCAACAAATTTCACCATCTTGCCCTAGACGTGCCCGCCTTCAATTCTGCTATTTTTGCAACTCATAATTATGCTCTCTGTACATTGTTTCTGGCTGCACAAAAATCGTCGCGGACGTTATTTAATAAATCCCTATTTTGCATCATTGTGCGTTCCAATCAAAAATTGGAGGCAATCTTGACCTATTTTTCGTGCGGCCCAAATTAGGATAATATTCTGTTCTGAGTCTTCTTCATTATTGGTATTGATGACCTGACCTGATTTTGGTCCCATGTACTCCTAATTAATTGTTGAACACAACTTGCATTATTTCTATTTAAATTGAGGATACTATTTTATCTGATTCTGAAATCCCAATTTTTATTCCAGTGCCCTGCTAATTGAGCCCATACCGATCATACAGCGCCCCCTGACCCTACAAAACATCGAACATCGAATCGCCCGCCAAAATTTTTGTCATTTCATGTGTCTGTGCAAATACCCAAATTTAAGGGGGTTAATTTGCAAATTTGTATTCTTGTCAACAACTCATTTGTTTAAACCAATGAGGAATCCCTAATATTTTAATTAAACCTCACCCTCATTCCTCCATGAATTAAAATCTTCCCCATGTCAATTCTGGACCACTCATTCTATGGGTGCATCCTCACCCTTGATTTCCCACATGCCTCACCCTATTTAATGTCCCATCAAATACTTTTTCATAGAAAACCCTAATCCCCAAGCAAGCCTCCACCTCCCTCTCTCCAACGTAGGAGTTCTTTTTCTTCTTCTCTTCTTCTTCTTTTTCTCCTTCTTCCTTCTCCTTCTTCTTTATTCTTCTTCATTTGAATTCAAATAAGGGAAGGGGGGAACACTGTTCACCCACCCCTTCACCTCTGTACCCGACCAGCAGCCTGTGCTCCGGCGGCCCTCCCTGTTCCGGCGGCCTGCTGACCGCACTCCGGCCGCTGCTGTTCTTCCTGGAGTTTCTCCCTCTGCCGTTCAACCTCCGGCGGCCAACTCCTCCGGTCCGGCGGCCACCCAACATCCACCACCATCTCCATCAACCCCCACCTCCCTACACTCTATTTTCTGCCAGCTGCGTCGAGCCCGACCCGCTGCGACTGCACCCAGGCCGACTCCCCGGCCGCTGCTCAGCCTTCGGCGGCCCCCTCACGGATTCTTCCTCCCTCCGGCCATCAGTCCGGCCCCTCCATTCACCCGACTCCCCGCCGGCCTGCAGCCGGCTGTCCCCGACTTCCCCTGCAGCCTGGCCACCCGGCCGAGTTTCCCCCTCACGAACTCCTCCCATCCCCTTCATCCCCGTGCTACGACCACCCATCTCCGCTGTACTCCGGCGGCCTAGCTCAGCCGAGGCCTGTGAAACTCCCTGTTCCTGGCCCGTTGGCAACCACTGCTACTCCCCATCCTCTCTGAACTCCGGCGCTCCTCTGCTCCTCCTTCCGCTGCCATTCTACCACCACCACCATCAACCATTCTCCGGCCATCTTCCGGCGAAGACTCCGTCGAGCCATCCCCTGTAAGCTCCTCCTCTCCCTCTCCTTCTTCCCTCTTTGGTATAGCAATACATGTATATATATATGATGTATGTAAGTATGTATTTGTGTAGGTATAAATGTGTATACGTATACGTATATATTAACATATGTATTTATATTAATGTGTAATAGTATATATAGTAGCATATTTAATTAATGTGTAGATAGATATACGTATATAAATGCGTATACGTATATTAGTATGTATTGTATATATGTATAAAAATATATATTTTGTACATGCTTTTATTATATTCCTAATATACATAGTATAAATTTAAATTTGGTGTATTAGTATATGTATATGTATATTTTTATTTAATTAATGTTTAGCACATGTATATGTATAGTATATAGATATATTTAGTGTATTCTATGTTAATGTACGTGTATTTGTATATATTATTTAATGAGTAGATATATATATAAACGTATTTTTGAGATGTGTATTAATACGTATTTTGGTATAAAGGTATAAATATGTAAATGTATATTATTTATTTTTATTTAAATAATTGTATAAGTATGTATTTAATAAATGCATATGTATATGTATGTATTTTGATATAATTATATATTGGTAAAATATATATTAAATTAACATATTTTGGTATAAATATGTGTACCTATATATATATACATGTATAAACATATTTTTGGTATGTAAAAATATATAGTATATAGATAAAACTGTATTGATATATATATATATATATATATACTTGTAAAACATATTTTGGTATATATAAACATATGTATCATAATATATATATTTGGGGATATAAAATGTATATATAAACACGTATTTGGTATATGTATTGATTGGTATGGTAATAATGTACATATTTAATAGGTGTACATTATTCAATATGATGAGTATAAAATATATATATTGTAAGTATTATGATAATTAATAATATGTATATTTAATTATGTATATCCTACTAGATGACCCTAGTTGACTAGTGCCCTGCCTGGCATGGCCCTGAGGCCAGTGTTTTTAGACTGTGTTAGTGTAGCATCTGATGCAAATATAGTTTTGCTTTGTGATATGTTTTTAGGACTGTTGCTTCGTCCAGGGGATACTCTGGAACAAGACATCCATAATTACCAGCTAAGGACCAAAGGCAAGTACATTCTCTGATAATTTCTAATTTCTTGATAATTTCTATAAATTTAATAATCCTGAAATGTTACAACTGAATCTTTGACACTGTGCTACACGGACTAGTATAGCTTGGATCTGCAGTCATGAGATATTATCTTGATTATCGTATTGACATTGTACACGACATGTATATTAGACATCGTACATGATAAACTGGACTTGCTCGTGTATCGTGACGTATCATGGTTGGATCCACAGTACTAGTTGGGGGCGGGGAAGTAGTTAGTAAGAAATGTGATCATAACCTCTTATTGTAGTATAGAAAATTGTAAGTGTTAATCATGCTCTTCACCCATGATTAGCCAGGCCCTGTAGCTATCGTACATGTTCCCAAGCCGATCATATTTTGAACTACTATTCAAACACTTAGAATAGATTACAGTTCTCTATTTAAATCATATACTTCATCACCCGTATATGATACTGTTCCTTGTTCTTTTCATTTTCATACATGCACTGACTATATCATATTGCCTATTGCCTGTCTCTTTACATTGCCTGTCTCTTTTTAATTGCCATTGCATTTATTTCACTGTCTTCTCAGTAGCTAGCATCATATGTTTATTGCTTTATAGTCCTTATCAATTAAATGGAACTGTTATTTGAGATTTGTACTTTGCTCCTTCCTGACTGGAAATATTTTTCCAGACTATGCCTTAGAGGACCGCTGTCCGACACTTTATGGACCATATGGTGAGTAGCTGCAGACTTGATAGTTTAGTTGTGACTCTGGAAGGTCTAGCCGGAATTATTATTTATTGTTAATTTTTCAAGTAGACTATTTGGTACCGGATTTGTCTCCGGCATTTTGATGAGACTTGGATATTGTTGAGTTAGAATATTACTTGTTGACTTGTGTTGTGTTTAATTTTAATTTCTGTTCGAAATCTTATCGTGCTGTAATCCTGTGATTGAGTATGTGTTCATCTTATTTGTGTCATCCGTGCCTCCTTATGGAGATTGGATGCTTGCGTGACATTAGTTAGATAGTATCACGACCTTGACAGCGTTCTACTGCCGATGCTGCGGCGTAGGCTGGACGTACCCACGCACTCGTGCCCCTAAACCGGGTGCGGGTCATGACAGGAGGTGGGCCGGTCGGCCGGGGTCGGGCAGCAATGGTCGGACTGGGGTTTCCCTCAGGGAGAAGATGAATCTAGGAAGAAGAAGGAGGAAGAGAAGAATGGAATATATGTGGAGGTGGTGGCTTGGTTCCCTATGTAGAGGAGAGAGAAGAGAGAAGCTTGCATGGAGAAATAAATGGAGGAGGAGAGAGAGGGATTTTCTTGGGATTAGGGCTGGTGGTGTGTGTTGAGGGTGGGGGAAAATGTTACTTTATAGGGGAGTGTGTGGGTTTGAATGAGTGGTTGTGATTATTTCATGAAAAAATGGGTGGATATGATTTTATATGGATAGGATGGAGTTTCTTCATGAGGGAATGAGGAAATTGAGATTGGAACCCTATTTTGGGACCCTCTCAATTAATCATGACCAATGGGATGTTGCCAACAATTTAATAATTGCAAATAAGCCCCCGTAAATTCGAGAATTTGCATGGACACATGAAATGACGCAAAAATTGTGGAAAAAATATATTTAAAAATTGTCATGGTGAGGGGGTGTTGCGCGTTAGGCGCGGGTCTAATTTGAAGGGCATTGGTATTAATTTAGGATAAAAATAAAATTTACAAAGTTGGTAAATTCTGATTTAAATAGAGATAACGCGTCCCGTGAATTTAATTTAATTGAGGCCCGCGGGGTCAAAATTCGGAAATGGCGCAATGGCCAAAAATGGTGGGGGCTTGGAGTCAGTCTTGGACCCTTTAGTTGGTCCGGCTCAACGTGTTAAGTTGGTACCCCAAAATCGAGGGTAACGACACAGGTGTCCGACACGGAATTAAATATGGATTACGATTTTCGGAATATTGTGCAATTAATTTAGAGCACACAAAAATTGATTTTAACAGTCAGAAAAGTCCAGTGGCTAATTTGGCGAGTTAAGTCGAGAGTACAATATTTGTACGGAATTTATGGGCTGATAATGGGCTCCAAAAATTAGACAAAGATAGGGTGTGCCAATGGTTTAAATTAATTGGATTAAAATTCCAGGTAAATATGCTCTACTCTAAACCTCAATATCTTCTATCAAAATTTTCTAAAACTACTCTAACTATCTACAGAATAAAATCGAGGGGGTTTACATTTCACCTTCTCGGCTGCATCCACTCACATCTCCGATCCAAACAAGGCTCTCTCTCCAACATCATCCCAAGATAAAGAAGTGCGACATATCCTTCCATACAATGCCTCGAATGGTGATATCTTAATACTGGCCTGGTAACTGTTATTGTAAGAAAATTCTATCAGGTGGAGAAGATCCTCCCAAGAACCTCCAAAGTCTAGAACACATGTGCGTAGCATATCCTCGAGAGTCTGAATAGTCCTCTCCGACTGTTCGTCTGTCTGGGGGTGATATACGGTACTGAACTTGAGCTGGGTGCCCAAGATAGCCTGCAAACTCCTCCAAAAGTGGAACATGAAGTGACTATCCCGATTCGAGGCTATGCTCACAGGGATCTCGTGCAATCTGATAATCTGTCGCACATATATTTTTGCTAGCTTCTCCGTAGACATACCCACTTTAAATGGCAAAAAGTGGGCCAATTTGGTCAACCTGTCTATGATGACCCAAATTGCGCCTTTCCCTCCAGGAGATCGCGGAAGCCCCTAAACAAAATTTATGGTAACATGCTCCCACTTTTCAACAATGGGTAAGGGCTGAAGTAACCCGCCTGGACTCTACCTCTCCACTTTTACTTGCTAGCACACTAAGCATCTGGATATGAAGTACATGACCTCCCGTTTCATGCCATACCACCGTACATGTTCCCTCATATCCCTATACATCTTGTTGGCACCAGAATGCATAGAGTGCTGAGGGCGATATGCCACCTGCAGAACCTCCTCGTGCAACTCTCCGCTCGGTACACACAACCTCGCACCATGCCGTAAGGAACCATCCTCAGCAATGGTAAAGTCATCCAATAATCCGGCTTGAACCTGTGCTCTGATGCTCCTCAGAGTCACGTCATCATACTGTGTTGTCCTAATCCTGTCGATCAGCTCTGATTGTATCTATAATCCCCATATCTGTATCTCGATACCAGGTACTACTACCTCAATACCCAGGCTCTCCAAATCGGCCAATAAGTGCATGTCTGATTTCAAGTACATAGCCACCAGATACTTGCTCAAGGCATAGGCGACCACGTTGGCCTTTCCTGGGTGATACTGTAGCGATATATCAAAGTCCTTCATCAGCTCCAACCACCGTCGTTGTCTCACGTTTAGCTCTTTCTGTGTGAACATGTACTTCAAGCTTTTGTGGTATGTGAAGATCTCCACACGCTCTCCGTACAAATAGTTTTTCTACAGCTTTAGAGAAAAAATGACCGCTGCCAATTCCAAATCGTGGGTCGAGTAGTTCTTCCAATGAGGACGTAACTGCCTGGATGCATAGGCAATCACCTTCCTATTTTGCTACAGAATGCAACCCAAACCCTTTCCTGAAGCATCACTATAAATAGTGAATCCACCTGTCCCTGATGGCAACGTTAATATTGGAGTTGTCGTCAATCTCTTCTTCAGCTCATCAAAAGTGACCTGACACTCCTCTGACCATACAAACTCTACGTCCTTCTTGGTCAGCCTAGTCATCGGCTCTGCAATTCTGGAGAAGTCCTGTATAAACCTCTTGTAGTACCCTGCCAGTCCTAGAAAGCTCCTGATCTCTGCAATCAAACTTGGAGTAGCCCATGACTCCACTGCCGTGATCTTCCTAGGGTCAACTGAGATCCCATCTCCTGTCACCACATGACCAAGGAATTTGACCTTGTCAAGGAAGAGCTCCTCACACTTTGAAAGCTTCCCATAAAGCTTCTCCTTCCTGAGAGTCTCCAGAACTATCCTTAGGTGCTCCTCGTGCTCCTCTGGCATCTTTAAATATACAAGGATATCATCGATGAATACCACCATAAACTTATCAAGGTACCGGTGGGATACCTTGTTCATTAGGTTCATAAACATCGCTGGGACATTGGTCAACCCAAACGTTATTACCATAAACTCAAACTGATCATACCGAGTCTGAAAAGCTGTCTTCAGAATATCCTCTCTTCATCTTCACCTGGTGGTAGCCTGACCTCAAGTCTATCCTCGAGAATATCTTCGCTCCGCTCAACTAGTCGAAGAGATCATCTATCCTCGGCAGTGGTTGTTCTTGATAGTGAGGTTGTTCAGAGCCCTGTAGTCGATACACATGCTTACCGACCCATCCTTCTTTGGTATAAACAATACCGGAGTATCCCACGGTGAAGAACTGGATCTGATGAAGCCCTTGTCCTGTAACTCATCCACCTTCTTCTTTAACTCTGCCAGCTCACTGTTGTTAACTCTAAAGACATGTTGTGATATCGGCTATGCACCTGGTACCATGTCTATAGAGAACTCAACGTCTTTGTCTGGCGGCAAGCCCGACAACTCCTCTAAAAAGATATCCAGGAACTCTGTTATCAAAGGATGTGGCAACTCTTCCTCTTCCACCAGGACTCTACAGATGACTCCCTCACTCTGCTCTACTTCTCCTCTGGCAATCTTGAACTCTGGCTCTCCCGACGGTCGAAACAAAACTCTTTCTCTACGATAATCTATACTAGCATCGTGCCTACTCAGCCAATCCATCCCGAGTATAATGTCGTAACTCGAAAGTGGCATTACTAGTAAGCACACACTCAATTCCCGGCCTCCCAAAGTAACTCTCTGATCCTTGCAAACATCACTGACAAGGATGATGCCACCCCTAGTCGTGATCTTTTAAGTCCTTCTCAAAGGTTCAGCCTCTAAATGATGCTTAAAAGCAAAAGACACTGATAGAAAGCTATTGTAAGCACCGAAATCAAATAAAGCTAATGCTGGAATAGAATCTAAAAGAACTGAACCTGCGATGACGTCTCCAACTGGCTCCGTCTCCTCAATCATCATGGCGAAAGCTTGCCCCTACGGTGCTTCCCTTTGGTGCTGATGCTGCGCCAAATGCTGCTGCTGGATCGGGAGTGGAGGTCCCCGCTGCTGTGATGCAGGCACTGTTGATGTTCTAATTGGTGCTCTCTGAGCAGGAGTTCCACCCTGATCTGGACGAGCTGGTGCCAAATGATAGTCTCTCAGCTGGTGCCCCGCTGCTCCACAGAATAAATATACTCCTAATCTTTTCCTGCAGACGTCCCATCGGTGTCCTGGCTCCTTACAGAAGGGATAGATAAGAGTCTGATACTGATGCCTCTGAGGCTGCTGATGTGTCTGCTGGAACTGCTGACGCTCAGGCTAAAACGTCCGCTACTGCTGGAACTGGGACCGCTTAGCTGGACCCGTATTGCTGTTGCCACTGAATATCTCCTGGTCCCTCTTGGTCCTCAAACTCAAGTCCCTCTCGACCTTATGGGCCTTCTTAAGTATCGTCTCGTATGTCTCATGACTCAAAGAAATAAGGGCCTTTACGTCCCAGTTCAGGCCCTCCCTGAACCGACTCACCCTATCCTCCATATATTGTACCATGTAGCTATATACCGGTTCAACCTGCCGAACTCAATGACGTACTTCTCAATATACCAGTTCCCCTGCTGAAGGTTCTCGAACTATCGCCCCAGATCAAGTCTCTCGGTAGGCGGAAAGAACTTCTTCTTGAACAAGTCCTTGAAGCTGTCCCACGTCAATCCTGGGGTAGCGATCAGTAGCTCATTCCGGAACCAAGTACTGGCAATGTCTAACATCTGTAACCCGGTCGCCACTACCTTCAGATCCTTTACTAGGCGGGATAAACACATGATGCACTCCATGTTCTCCATCCAGTCATCGGCATATATAATGCCCTCCGTCCCCTTGAAAACACAGGGATCCAACTTCTTGAAGTCTTTTATGTTGTCCGGCTTGGGCTGGGCCTCCAGTGGCTAAGGTGGTACCGTCCTCTCAACTGCTACGATAGCCACCTGGTAGGCATTCTCAATGCTTTGGCGTAGTACATCCGTTGGTCACTACTGTGCCGCCATCATCTCCCGGAATATGATGAACATTTGTGTCGCATCCGCTGGCATAGGTGATGGTGGTGGAAGTCCCTCAGAAGAAGCAGGAATTGGATCAACTCTACGGACATGCGAGGGAGGAGGACCCCCAAAAGAAGTGGAAGGTCCCACCTAAACGAGGGAGGAAGCCCTCTGAACGGAAGGAGGTAGAATGGTATCAGTTATTGCAGCTGCTCGAACAAGGGTTAGAGAAGTCGCCAATCTCTCGAAAACTGCTCCAGCATGCTGTGAACGGGTCTTCGGCGGCATCCTGAAGACAGTTCAAAACAAAATATATTAATAATGCACAAGATACAATATCATCAAGGAAGGACAATAATATTTTAAAAGAAATCAATATTCAGAATGATAAAGATGGCAAGAATCAAACGGGGTCAAACTAGGTCAAAGGTTGACTTTTGGAGTCAAACTAGTCAACAATGGTCAACTCTAGTCAAATTGACCAATATTAGTTATTAACTAGCTAATACAAGTCAAATCTAACTAAACTAGTCAACTAATACTAATATCTATGATATGCTTGATATCATACTAGATGTATATATAATTATCTAACTTATGTAGACTAGTATTATATAGTATCTTAACTATATACTTAGTACCAATATCTTAAACCAATACCCATGATCTACCTTATCCTCATTACCTCGCCAATACCTTGGTATCTCAACATACCAAAACCTATTCCTAATACCATGACTGATACTCCAACCTTCTCTTAACACTTGCACCTATACAACTGTGCATTGATACATAGTTTCTGCATACTCCAACACTTACCCACTACACACAAAGACACTATACTATACAAACTTAACACTAACGAAAAATCTACACTAATATACCCCTAACCACTCTTGCGCCTCACTATGCAGTCACAAATTCCTATTATTCGCACATAATAGTCACTGGTACACTCCCTCACATAGGTACTACACACTGACTAATCATATAAATGCACTCTAAAACTACACACTCCTCTCTTGCACTAGCACATCGTGCTACTGCTCCTGATTCCCCCCCTCGAGTTCAGTTCACCACTGAACATGCTATTGCTGCTATCACTGAGATTTCATAACCCAATACCCCTCATCTGACACCAAGTCACTGCAGCATCTGATACCCCACTGCCTTGTCTCCCTGCTACTACTTCTTCTAATAATGCACACAGTCAAGGTAACCTTCATCATCTTCCACCCGAGTCCTGACTCTTCCATCATTCCCTTGCTCACTGAATATGACATACCTGTGCATCCAGTATACTAAATTGTACTCTGTGCACGAGGGGAACCTGTACAACTCGAGCTCACCCTTCCTTCTTTTCTACTTCTACCATAAAAGTACCCATACACTCACACTAATAACACGCTCACACAACTACACATGACCATTTAACACTCCCTAAAATAAACTCACTACCCAATACATTCAGTTGAAATCAACTGAGCCCCTCATCTCCCTATTTCACCAAACCAACTATGGCACAAAGGTAACCTCTGCACACTAATCTAATACAAACTTGCTAACTTGATATCAGACCCTGAACTTTACTGAACACAAGTTCAGTTTTCCTCAAATAACTTACTATTGGTGCTACTTCATTGTTACTGCTGCTCACTTGCTACTCTTCTGAATTCCTTGATTGTAGTTACCTAAAAATGTCACTATAGTTAAGTTCATCACAGTCCCTCACATTCACTCCTCTCTTCACAGTACACATAGTTCACTGACACTGAACACACACGCACATAATAATCATTACACTGTGTAACATACGGTGATAGTTCCCAACATCATTATAGACACACACACACCCACACTTATATGTAAACACATATATTTACTGATATAAATATACATCTAGCATCAATTACATATGTTAGATAGGTATCCTCACTCTAAGGCAAAGTATCAAACACTTAGTAGGTAATATATCAAGTATCTTGATATTTAGGATACACTCTCCAAATACATATTCTATTGTGATACCACTACTCAAAATATATCATACACATCCTAATATATTAAATATAACACAAAATAACAAGGAATGACCCATTAGGTATTTTATCAAACACTTAGTGTGCCACCTCGGAGTTTTCTCCAAATGGCCACAAAATTCTATGTAACTTTCTACATAGGCCTCCTATAGACCTAGTTTTTCTTCCTATGGGTAGTCCTAAACTAAGGGAGGGATTTTAATTGATTTATTTCACCATTCAAATCTGAAATGACAAGGAAAAACAAAATTTTTACCTATTGGAAGATGAATTTTCAGTGTGGTTCCTTTCAATGAGTACACGGATGAGAGATGGACACCAACTCCTTCTATTACTCCTCTTTCTCTAGCCTCTTATAATCCTCAAGCTTCTAGCTCTTCATGAAAATAAAAATGAGAGGGATTGGGGTTGATTTTGAGAAATTTGGTGGATGAAATGAATGCTTGGAGGGGAGAACTAAACTTAGGATTTCTTCAGAAACAATAATGAAGATGGATGCTCCCCCCTTCTTATAGGGCCGGCCACTAGGGTTAGGGTTAGCTAAGGTACAATGTCCAAAATGTCCCTTCATGTTGTCATGAAGAGTTATTTAATAAATAGGAGTTTAACTAAGAGGGTTTCTAATTTAATTACAAGGGTTATTAATCCTTCTCTCTAATTAAATTAATCAACCATGACTAAACTAATTGGTGCACTAATGGTCATGACAAGTCTAGTTGGGTTCAAGTCTAGTTGGGTTCATTAGCAACTAGTCTAACTCAGGGCTAACACACAATCATCTATATTAAATATCAATATATATATACAACCAGACCAATTATTATGTAATAAAATATATCAATAATAATATTACTAAAATGACTAAAATATTCCTATCCTGAAAAGTGATGGTTATAAGATGTCGAGGATGAGAAGATTGAGGTGGGAGGTTTGGGTAAGTAAAGTCCCTTCGGTTGGTTCGTTCAGGTTGTCTTTTCCCTTATCTTTCCTAAAGTTCAGAGTTGTTCTCGTTGCGCCGTAGTGCCACTCCTTCAAAAGTGCGCTGTCGTGCCACTCCTTCAAAAATGAGCCAGTCTCCAGACGACTTCTAAAGTGTGCATACTATATTAACCAATAGTGAACAGTTATGAATGCGTGCATACATGTCGTACTTCTCGTGAAAGGTGTATAAATAACTGTCCCCCATGACCTATACTTTTCTCGTATAGGAAGCTACGTGTCAAGCAGGCAGCAAGTTGTGCACCCACTCATGCAGAACGTGGGATGTTAATCCACCAAAAGTACACGCACAATGGTAAAACAGTGTTGACTGTCCAAAGTATATGCATATTCTCATAACCGCTCCTAAACTCTATAAATAAAGGTTCTTCGCAACCATGAAAGAAAGAGGATGGAGAGACAGAGAAAGGGGCTAGAATCTTCAAGTCTTTGAAATTCAAGAGCAGAGTGAGAGAAACAGAAGCTTCTCGTACCATTGTGCCAGAGCTTTCTTATTTTTTAACTCTCTAAGTTGTTTGCAACAATCTTCAAGTCTTTGAAATTCAAGAGCAGAGTGAGAGAAACAGAATCTTCCCGTGCCATTGGGCCAGAGCTTTTTTGTTGTTCAACTCTCCAAGTTGTTCGTAGCATTTCCTACGCTTCTCTGTCGTCGTGTGTATTTCTTCACCGTCGAGTGGTCCAAGGAGTAAAGTGACCGTTTGCATATCAGATCTCTATACTATACTTTTCCAGAATCAAATTGTTCGTAGATACCTGTTTAGGATCTTCTTTTGTACTTTTTAACAGTTTGTAAGACGAAAGTTCCGTAAAAAAAACTTTCCTTGCAACACCCCCGGTTGCGAGGTTTTGGATAAGTCGTAGGCGGTTCAGAGACATCTTTTGGTATAACGCCGTCTTTGGCTCATCATCATTTCTTCATAGCATATGTCCATGCTTATCTTATTGCTTTCTGCAGATGCATGTCAGACGAACAAAGCAATATGCAGAAGAAAATATTAAAAAATTAATGCATATCTGGACAATGCTGAGTTTAAGTAGAAGTTAGTATAGTGATTGATCGATTATCATAATATTAAGCTTAACCGATTAGCAATATTCAAAAACTCAATATAAAAATTGGGACAACATAGTATTCTTGATATTATATTTTTAGGCCCAATTTCCCCAAATGGGTTTAGTAGGAATACCTGCCAATGTTCCTTCTCGGATGCCAATGCATCCTCCTTGTGCTCCTGGGCTTGGACAACAACTATTTTTTGGTCAAGCCCCTCCTATGCTCATTCCTCCACAGGCAATTCTTATATCTTAACTATAACCAAATTGTAGTATTGTTTTCCATTTGTGTGACATCATAGCTGAATACTCTATATATCTGCTCTTGTATGTTTTTTCATGATTGGTAAGTTCTATTATTGTACTTTTTGGTTACTTTTGATACCATTTTGGCTAATGTTGTTATTAGTTGCGTCTTCCCCCAAAATTGTTGTGTTCAACCAAACTTATCTTCACTATAAAAATGGACTAGATAATTGGTGAAAGTTTAAAAATTGATGAAAGTTTGATCCTTTTCAGAAAGGGCAGTTGGCATAGTCTCCCTGTAAACATAATTTTCAGACATAACAACCTATAATAGGGCTCTAGTTTTTGGAGTTTAGAACACCACAGTAAACAGCTTACAATATGAAATCTGCCAAAAATAAATGGTTTTCACCGCTAAATCTTTTTTTAGACTCATCAAACAATAAACCTTGTAGTGCTAGTTTTATTTTGATTGTTGTATTAACATTGAAATCAAACTAGGAAGGAGTAGCATTATTCTCCTACAGTAAAGTATCATCTATTGTCGTTATTGGATATCATTAGCAGTTGACTAGCAACAATTAAGCTAACCAATGTATGTAGTCTTTGAAAACAATTTTTTTTGGGAGCAATACCAGCAAAAAGAAATGCCTCATATGCTGTATAAAGAACTGATCAAACTAGGAAACTATGACGGCTAACAGTTTCTTGTAGTGTATGAAGGTTCGAGCTTCCCTAAAACTCTTAGTAGCACACCTCAGAAATGGTTGAGAGATTTTGGTCAATGCTGACTGGACCTTTGGCAGTCGACAAATGAAGCCTCCTGAATTGGAAACTTGGATAGAATATACAAGTCAAAAGCAGTTGATAACGGTGTAAACCATGTATTATCAGAGTGGAGAAGAAGAAAAGAGAAACTAAATGAGAATTTCATGATTCTCAAATTACTAGTTCCTTCTATTAGCAAGGTTAGAGATTCTCATTCTTGTTTTTAAATTAATTTATGATGGCTTTCGAGTCCTGGACATATGTAACAGTTAAGTATTAATTTTATGCCCGGAACAACAGTTTCGCTAGACAATATATCAGACTTGTAGAGCAAATGCTGCTGCAGAGTATCTAAGAGAAGCGATATTGCTTCTTCTTTCGGAATGTCAAGAGACAAATTTATGGACATAGCTATTGATTAAGTATTAATTTTATGATAACTTTTCTACTAGTGATACCAAATTTTTATTTTACATCCATGTAAGAAAAGTAAAGATATTGTACACATTTTTGGACATAGCTACTGGGTTTTTGATCGGATTTGATTGGATTTGAAAAACTCAGTTAAGTAGTTTAACATTTGCTTTATTTTTTTACCAATATTCATTTTTTTTCTTCTGGAAGGTATGCTTTCTTTCTTTCCTTTTTTTTTTTTACCAATAACCATTTTTTAGAGTAAGGTCACATTATTTTGTAATCTAACTAGTTATCTTTTGTAATAATTATCTTTAATCTAAGTTTATGTGCCATATTTTAGCTGAAAAAGAGCGGTCTTATGCTTGGCTTGACATTATCAAATGAGCTAAACTCAATCGATGAAGGTCTTCATGATTTTGCATGCCTATTATACATGTGATTTGTTGATTTCCAATTGGAATGTAGGAAGCTTATTTGAAAATGATAATTGACAACAACAATTATATCCTGGAATTTGTAGTTGGGGTTTAGCAAGCGATGTCATCTCTTTACCAATTATTGAAGAACTAATGATGTTGCATGATGATATGGTTGAGCTTGCAGACTGGAAAGTAAATGATGTTAACTTCTAATAAATTACGTAAGCCTCTAATTGGGAAAAAGTTCACCAAATTGTGCATGATACTGTAGAAATTGAACCCGAGCTTGTTTACAAGCTCTTCCTTGTGCATTGATAGGAATGAATTCAGTCCTTTTGACTCAGTACATCCAATATGTTGCAAACTGTCTTTGGTAACTTTACATAGAATTATCTTTTAATTCTTTTATAATTATTGTTGCAATTATGTTTGGTTAGGGCTCTTTAATTATGTAAACTTACACCTGCAGGTTTCTTTAGCGTGCCCAAGGGAAGTTTAGTGTGGAGAATTAGGGGTTCCTTGTGGAAGTATCTTTTTGGGTATACCAACTGTGCCTGATTAATCATTCGCTCCAGAAGGACATCACATTCTTCATATATATATACAACGTCATGCATAGAAGATTGGAAGGTGAACACTATCCTTCTAAGCTATAGTAATATCTAGTATTTTCATATTTTGTAACATGTTAACTCAAAGCGACGAATGTTATGTTGTACATTCGCTCCTTGTTTCTAGATTGTTGTAGTTATTGCACTTCTATTTTGATGAATACCTCTGACTTACTTTCAATGCTTCAGGGACTCTCCGTGAAGGATTATGAAGCGAAAAAGAATTTGTAGTTGATGAAATTATAAAAAGGCTTGAAAGTAAACTATTTACGGGTCACAAAAGCTCCATAGTTTTTAACTAGGTAATTGTCCTTTCTATTTATATAAGGTCATTTCAAACTTATAGTGCTCAGGATATTACTTTATGAGTTTTATCTCTAAGTTCAATTTGGCATGACATCAATCATAAAATATTTTCTTCTAAGATACTTGTCCTATATACTCAAGTGGTTCTTTATTATGGTGTTGTGACTTTTCTTAGCAGTTGTTACTAAGTATTTGGTAGGAGTTTTTGCTTTTCAGTTCTTTGAGGAATCGTTTATTATTGTGTTTTAACCCTGTCATAATTGCTTCCAGGGTACATTTGATGTTCTATCTGATTTGTTGATATATTTGCAAACATAAAGTTATCCTCATTAATTTTCTCTCTTTCTTAAATTTAATGTGGAACTAGTGCCAACTCTTCAATGTAAATAAGAATGTAAACTTTGAAACCTCATGTAACTAGTTAATTAGTTGATTCATTTTCTATCATTTTATTAAAATGGGCTTGCCATTAGTAGTCATCCATTCAATTTGAGTTTTAACCTTGGAATGAATGTCTCTAGTCACTGACATGGAAATCATATTATTTTAGACAGAGAGTAAATCAGGCAACTTTTAAGTACTCAAGCATTGATTGCCACTGTATGGTACATTCGGTAGGTGGAACAAAGCTGCTCAAGCATTGATTCCCAACTTATAATTAATGATATTTATCCAAATTTAGTGCAACTTTTCATGTCTTGCTGATTTAGAGGCATCTCATGGGATTTAATGTCTAAAGTTTGAATATTTCTCCAGCCAAAGGAAAACATTTTCTTCAGTCCGGGTGCTGCCAACTCCGCATTGCTTCCGTATTTCTTGTACTATATGTATCTATTTTTATTGCCACTATCATTGATTTCAAATTCCATGCTCTTGTTGTAAAATACGGTCTGATTTTAGTTTCACTTGCTGAAGAAAATATTGATGAACTTGTACCTTACATCTATTACAGGTAGGAGTAATGACTCGCTCAGAACATGGAATTTGAAATCAATGATGGGGACACGAAGTGGGTTCCTTAGCTGGCTTCTTAATTTGGGCCATGTAGGCTTCTTAATTTGGGCCATGTAGGAGTTAGCATGCGGTAATGCCTCGCTCAGAGCATCTCGGGTCTCTTTAGAGAGACAAAGGAACTCGAAGAGTGACAACCTCACTAGCGTATTGGCAAATTATGCCAATAAATCGAAGTTGTAGGGCATGTCCAACCCTGGTGCAGAGTCCTTCTTCAGAGACTTGTTGAAATGAGTCTCATTTTGCTTGTGTTTGTCCGTCGCGAAAGGCTTGGACGGACCTGCTTCATGTACTATTGGAGCAACCGGTATAGCGGTTGAAGGTATAGCGTCCTCCTGAACCGGATCGTAGTTGCGTAGGTAGTTCCTGCCTGACCTAGTTTCTCATGACAAGACTTCATCAGTTAAGGGAGAGACCATGTGACATGACTTGGACTTCTTTTTCTTAGACTTGGGAGTTGGATGTGTTGCTTGCTGCATCAGGTCTTGGTCAATGTCAAGGTAGACCCTGCTGCTTGGTCGCGAGCTGGTGGAAGGTTAACGACCTCTAGTATCGCCTTAGAAATTGGCACTATGTCGTCTTGAACCTCGATGGTGGGGAGATTGCCAAATTGGAGTAACACCATGTTGGCAGTGACCATCTTATCCTCGAAGTCGAGGGTAATGGCCTTAGCATCGATCATCTATTGGATACGCCTCTTCTATGCATGACAATCCACCTGGGGGTAGTCATCCTCGATAGGTTAACGCAGCTAGGGGTAGCATCCTTTTGTGGAATGGTGGACGTACAGATGGAAGAGGAAGTACTTCGGGTCGTTGACCTTGTTCGCCTCCTCGGAACGTCTGACGTCAGACAGTCGTATAGTAGCCTTTGGATACATTGACGGTAAAGGCCTACTTTCCTTTACCGTCACGACCGCTACTGTGATTCTGAGGGCATTTTCCTCGATAGTTAGAGCCAGGAATCTAGATTTTGAGCAAATGGATATCTTTCGCGTTCTTTTCAGCTATGTCCGCACTTGCAATAAAGTTTCACCACCGATAGTAGATTTTGTCTACCAGTGTCCATAAGAACAAACTCAGGGATACCAAGAGGCATATTTAGGATTGTCTGCCTGAAGCATTCTATGAAGGCACGTGCGACACCTTCTCCCTCTGGACTATGTCGATAGGGAATGACATGGTCATATCCATTCCGTCGTCATAGAATCGGGTGAGGAATAGTCGCCAAAGGCCGTCGAATGACTCGATGTAGTTTTTGGAAGGCAGCAGAACCACTTATTAGCCACATCGGTTAAGGCACCGATAAATAACTTAGTGACATAGGGCATCGTCTTTCGGCAAGTGCCCCATCATAGATTTAAAGTAATTCATGAACTGAAGGGGTAACTTCTTTCCATCGAACGGGATCAGATACTGGAGCTTGTACTTCAGTGGAAAGATAACGTTATTCCATTCAGGAGGAAAATGATGTCTTATCCCGAGATTCTGTATCTTGTCTCGATTTTTCATAGAATCCAGGCGAGCTTGCAATTCCCGGATAGCCTCATGTGTGTCGTTTGGTACCGAAGTAGCAGATGAGCGTGGTAAGAGAGGGGTGCCTCATGTTGGAGGAGCAGGAGAAGGTGCGTTAGACTCTCCATTGGTCCCTGGATCCTGGCTTGTTTGTCCCGCAACCCTTGGTTGCGGAGGGACCATTTTGCTCGAATGTCCAGTATCGCCTAAGTTGGGGTTTGCATCGAGGCTCTCATAGTCTGCATCATTTCTACTAGGGCGTCGAGGTGTTAGCGGTCACAGGAGCTCCCTTCGTGGTTGTCTCCTACCATGTATATTGGCATTACATGCAGAGAGATATATTCTTCCTCTGATTCCTGAGTCTCACTTTCCTCCGGGAAGGCGGGCATCATTACAACATCTTCGAAATCAGGAGGATTGCTACCCCTAGCTGCGTTAACCTATCGAGGATGACTACCCCCAGGTAGATTGTCATCAGTTCCCTGAGAATCACTGTTACGAAATGATGGGTTGGTGTGGAGCACCAGAAGATTGCTAACCCCGACTTGCAGAGCTGTTTCAAGGCTTAGGGGAATAATGGTTTCTCCCGAGGAAGACTTTGATCTTAGGCGGGTGCCTTGGAATACCACTACGGTAGGTATGGCTAGTTGGTTGCCACGCGGTGGGTTCCTCGATGCGTTGGTCGAGACTGGAGTGTTGGATGAACTTGCTTTCAATTTCTTCTTCATAGATGGAGACCTCCAGGTCGAGCAGCATGAGGCAAAAGCAACTCCTCCTCCTCATCGGGTTCTTTAGTTTGTACCAGTTCTCCGAGATGATGTCGGATCGGTTAACCTGGTTGCAGTCGCTGGAATACGGACTGCCTAGCTGGAGGAGCTGCTACTTTGGCACATCAGCAGTTGATGATAATAATGGCACATTAATGCCCTGGAGGGGATACTTCATGTGTAGTAGTTGTTTCTTTTATCTTGTATTTTTGACTTATCATGTCTCGCAAATCTGACAAAGGAAATTTTACCTTTACACCCATTTCATGCACGTGGCCAGACCGTACGCATGGGTGTGTAGGTGAAGCAGTTGATTCCTAACTTGCTTTATGTGTCGAGACTGTACCCAAGTTATTCGTTGAAGATTTCTTAAACTAACCCACTTCATGCGCGCAAGCAGGTTGTGCACATGGGTCAGATCGGCATAACTTTCCATTAGCAACGTGCATAACAGTTAATGGCACATGATGTCGGTTAGTCTTTTAAGAAGTTGCTTGAGCGTGCATGGTTCGCACTATACTAGAATTCTTTGAACTAGTATACATTGGTGCATAGTACAAAGAGTCCAAATTATCTCCATCTCCAAGGAGTTGGCACATGGGATTGGTGTCGCAGGAAATCCTGTCGAAAAAAAATCCTTCTTTCTGTCTCTCATGCGCCTAAAATTTGATGTGGCATGCTTCTTCTTCTTCACTCTCTGCTGTGAGCACATGGTCTAAGAATCATCACTATTCTTCTTAAAAGTGTCCTGGTGAGGGCGCATAGGTTCAGAAAAAGCCTTGACAATTAGGATCCTGACATCATGGTATTTTCCTCTGTCAGACCCTATGTGTTGAAAACTCTTCTCCCACGAGATGCTATGGAAGCAGAGGCAAAAATAGGGAATGATGTGCGTCTTTGGCCACCGAAATGGAAAGCGCATCTTCCATGGTCCTTAGGTGCAATTTGTCGGTCTTAGCAACCCAAGTCATGTGGACCTTCTTGGGCTTTACTAGCCTTACTGAGGGGTTTGAGTTCCTTGGAAGCATGTCTTCGAAAGCCTGTTGGTCGAAGCGGACGACCAAAATCCTCTGGGTTGTGCCTAGCTTTGTCATAGTTGATTGTGTCACAGCCTTCTTGTCGGTGGAGAATTTTATCCCTAGCAGAGTCGCCAGATTTCTTGCCATCACAAAAATAAAAATCTTTCTAACTTTTTGTATTTAGTGAATGAAAATGAAGAAAGTACAAAAGAATCATAATACTTAGAATACTAAGTACAAAAAGAAAAGAATATAAAATAGTGTGACGATGGAGATCGAGTTGTGCAGCTAACTCTTTACTCCATTGACGATCGACCGACAAAGGGACATTGCTATATCTTTGATCACTAGCAAGAAGGGCAGCAATTGGACTCCAAGTCTCCTTCTTTCGACCAATGGAAAGAACATGTCCCTACTATTAATAGCCATTTGCATTGAAATGACCATTGATGCGTATATACTAAAAAATCACTATTTTTAGTCTATGCACGCAGAATATGGGTTGTTGCATGACTTTCTTAACTAAATACGATTGTAACTGTGCACACATATCTTGGTTCAACTGCCATGCGGCATGAGTTAGGGGAAACTGCTGCTGAAATCTTGGATGACACCCACGTAATCTAGTCTGTTACACCCGTTGCACTCATGACCCGGTCAACTTGACACGTGGCATGGGTTCGCTGTTCGAGGATCCCACGAGAAATCTTCCCTATGAAGTCTTATGGGAACACTGTTCCATGAAGGCTCATGGGAACGCCGTCGCAAGAAGGCTCATGGGAACGGTGCCGAATGAAGGCTTATGGGAACGTTGTCTCATGAAGGCTCATGGAAATATTGCCGCATAAAGTCTTATAAGAATGCTGTCACATAAAGCCTTGTCGTTATAGAGTCACATGGCACTGCACATCTGTGATTGAAAAAAGTAATCATGATGATGGTGAAAGTGGTGACGTTCATCGTCTACACCGATTATGAGGCACTCGGAGCAATTAATGTTGCCAGTCTTACATGTACATCTTATGCGGCTAGCTCTTCTACATAGCTATCTTTGTCGCATACTCTCAGGACCACTGTATGTGCCACATATACGAGGATTTTGATGCCTTTAGGCTGTATGTGCCTTAGGCTCCATTCTGTATGGTGTTTGTGTTTATGCGGCCTGACTTCACTGACTTAAGAATTTTAATTTTCCATACTTCTACAGATCTAACCCTAATTGTTTCTAATGGTCCCTGTCGTAGCCTATATATATCCTCTATTCTTTGGATGTCATAAGCATCAAAGTGAGTAGCTTTCTCAAAATTTATTTTTCACGCAAGGAAAGAAAAAGGGTAAGCCAAGGAGAAGGAAAGGTTGAAAGATCATCATCCACATGACGTCCAATCCGAGGAAAAAAATGGCAGCAGATCTTAAGGTCGCTGGCTGATCGAGGTTTCTAAAAATTGTCATCTACTTCTCATCACTTCAGATATAATTTATGAACCATAGTTTCCGCCATTGAAGACTTGGATCACATCTTAAACCTATTAATATTTTATCGATCGATATGCAAACCAATCTGCAGTCTTGGGGATCTCCAGTTCCATCATTACATTGTTCCAAAATGAGTAGGCGACGGGAAATGAGCCGTCTTCCTAGAGGAGGATATTTTAGAGGCATTGCAATATTGGTCAATACTCCTATCCTATACGTGTTGGACAACAAACCGTTTAATTTACGGTCAGATTCATGCATAAGCAGATAGGGTTTGGAAACACAAGGGGATTATAAAGTTCTTCACGAGGGATGATAGGTTCTTTTTTTATCAAATTTGGCATGGAGGAGGATGCAGTTCGGATATTGCTGGGAGGTCCATGGACGTTCAATTGTCGATTGATTATCCTCAAGGAGTGGCATGTTAATTCCTGTTATAAGCAAGACTTCCTTCATACAGTACATGTCTTGATTTTTATCCCGCACAACCGAATGAATTACTAGACAGTTCCTTCACTTATGAGGGTGGCGGCCTAATTGGCAACCCAATTAAGGCAGGCGATGCTACTACAAAATGGTGTCGGGTTTAATATATGAGGATATTCGTCGAGATAAAAGTGAGTAAGGAGCTTCCACGCATTTTTGGAGTATAAAGTTCCCTCAGGTGAAGTTCTCTAACAATATGTGGAGTATGAGTGTGTTCCTCTGGCGTGCAAGACATGTCAGTATTTTGGGCATACCATGATGCAATGCACAATTATGGACTAGTCGGGGGAGAAGATACCAGAAACACATCCTCTATGGAAAGGTTGTACTGGAGTTCCCGCAAATAAATATGAGCTACTAGATCTACAGATATCAGCAGGTCGAGTCTCAGCTGAAATGCGAGATAGGCAGCCGCTACTATGGAACTTGTTATTCGGATCCCTGAGCAGATAGGCGGGCCTGCGGTGGTGTTCGGTACCAATTTGACTACTAGTAGAGGTGCCTCGGTTGGTTCGCGTGATAGGCCAGCTGCAAGTATGAAGGTTGCTACATGGAGGCCGAAATATACTAGCGGGTCTGGGGTAGTGTTCTACTCAAGCAGACGTCTAGTGGAGGTATGGTTACAAGGCGGATGTCAACGAGGACTAGAAGGAGTACAGAAGGGAGGGGAGGGGGAGGGAGATCACCATAGTAAACTGTCGTTACATGGAGCATACTCCAACCGAGTAGGAAGCATCTTGTTGTCGCTGTCACTGTGCAAAGGAGTCGACCCGGTCATGTCAAGGCATCTCAACGGTTGCAGAACACAGTGACGATATTTATATGGTAAAACCCCGTCGGGAAGAGCTTATATAGAGCGATCATGTGGCTAGCCTAGATGATATGCTCGGGGTTCAAAAGGAGCTTGGCACCACCCCTAGTATAAGTTCTGGAGCAGTTCAAGGGGACGCAATCCTTAATTAATGTCTGTGATCAGATGAAACGTGCGAGGGGTGTGCTCGATAGGGTGGTGGAAGGAGGTTCGAGAAGTTTTACGTCTACAACAGTGCTCCATTTCTACATTACTGGAGATGAAGATTAAATCAGATAGGATATTGGCTCGGAGAACTGCTCATCCATAGGTGCAGGTAAACAATATCTTCCTTTGCGATATAGTGAGGATATGGGTGCGTTGGGATGGGAGTTGTTAGGATGGACAATTGATCCATATCATTGAGCAATTGATATTGTGTCATACCCCAGTCCCAAAATACACGTGACTAGGCCACGTAGTAATGACCATCTATGTATCAAGTGGACTCCAGTCCAAATCAAATACGTATAAGTTGTTTTGCGAGGATTACTATCTAAATAATTAGATAAATACAACTAAGTCTCAATCCACAGCGATACAAAATATAAAAATGAGCAACCTGTTTTATGTTCTGCTGCCCACTAGCATATATACTCGAATAGACTCGAAAGAAAATAAGAGTCTATAAACAATAGGCTATAACAGCAGAAAAATAAGCAATAAGATCATGTAACTATGAAAGATATAATACATGTACCAATTTTTAATACATGTATACTGAGATGATACTCATCAGCAGCTCCAGTAAAACTCTACAGCACTCCAATCTAAAATATGGCAGGGAATCAGGTCTTCAGAGGGATGTAATAAGATACAAAAAGTACATGCCATAATATAAATACTGAATAAAAAAATGGTGAACTAAACAACTAAGCACTACCAAAAAAATGGCTTTTCTTGTCAATTTTTTCATCAATCTTGACGGTTCTTGTAAACCCCCTGATTTTCAAGAAATTTTAATTTGGATTTTTTCACAATTTTTTGGATTTTTCTGAGATTTTTCTGAAATTAAACTAAGGTGTTTTAATTATTAAATGATTTTTAATTTATATTAAATAATATTAAAATATTATGAAAATAATATTTTATGGTGTAAAATAAAAAACTAGACATAGGACAATTTTCCGGGAATTTATTGGACCCCGGAAGAATTTTAAAAGCCCTAAAAACTAATTATTTAATTAAACCAAATAAACCGGGTTTATCTTAAATAAACCAAACCAAACCAATTTCTGAACCGGACCGGGTTCATTTGAACCAAACCCAAATCCTTAGCGGGTCGGATCCGGGTCTAACCCAGACCCGACCCACTAGCCCGATCCGACCCGTATTGTTTTTGGATCGGGCCGGATCCGCTAGGACCCGACCCGTCCACCCATAACCCGCGAACCCGCTAGCCTTTTCCCCTTCCCTGCGTAACCCGACCGCCGTTGCCGTTATCTACCGCCCGCCGCGTAACGGCCGCTGCTCTGCCTCCCAGCGCCAGTTGGCATCCCCGCACCCGCTGCCTCGTCGCCTCCCTCACCGGACCGCCTTTCCCTCTCCCTCTTCTCCACTATATAAAACCCTCTCCTC
The DNA here is from genome assembly GCA_036927795.1 of Iris macrosiphon. NCBI lineage: Eukaryota > Viridiplantae > Streptophyta > Magnoliopsida > Asparagales > Iridaceae > Iris > Iris macrosiphon. The sequence goes on along the minus strand of JAYESA010000011.1, from coordinate 90,304,970 downwards.
TGCCTCCTTCCCCCGCTCCCCTCGACCTCGCCGGCCACCCTCCTTCGGACCCCGCAACGCTACACCGTGCCCCGCCCTCGCCAGCACCGCCTCGCCCAGCCCCTCTCCTCCTCCTTCCTCCTCCATCCTCCACCCCAGCGAGGCCCTCCAACGCCTCGACAGCAGCTCCGGCCGCCCTAGCCGTGCGCCGTCGCCTCCCGCGCGCCGTCGCAGACGACCTCGGCCGTCAGTGCCGCCCCCAGCCTCCCTCCGGCCCACCTCCGGTCGCCAAGCTCAGGCCAACAGTGCTCAGACCCAAACCCTAACCCCAGGGCCCTGACACGACTCGGACACGTCTCGGATACGGAGAATTCGATTTCCCGGAGCCCTGTTCAGGTACTCATATCTCTCTCCTCGTAGCTCTGTTTTCGATTCCGTTTATTGCATCGCGTAGCCTGCATGACCCCCTCAGTTCCCGTGTAAACCGCTCGGTGAATCGCGTCCTGTGGTGATCGTGAACCGCGATACAAAAATAGGAAAACTAATGCCCTATTTTATCCCGGAACTGAGTACGCTCAGCCAAACGGGACGACTTGGTCGCGTGCGGTCTTCACCGATGCGTGCGCGTCATCGATACGGACGTGCGGGATTTCGCAGAAGTTGATTTGGATGTGCGTGCACACCGGAATCAACGCGTATCCGCAGACAACGCCCCGTATTCGACCTTTCTGGATCTCGCTGTAACTTAGTGTACACACGTTGGATCGAGACAAAACTTGCGCCATCGGACTCGTAACAATACGCTGGTCCTGTGAGCCAAGTTTGGTTCGATTCAGAGAACGTTGACAAAATCGCGTGTCGTGGGCCCCATAGGCTCCAATTGACGGATGATTTTGTGATCGGCTCATCGGAATCCAATTTTGGAAGTTCCGTTGGGTTCGTATTATCGTTCCTGACTTGTTAACACTAAGTTTGACGAATTTGGAGACCTTTGACCCTGACACATTTTTCGGTGCAAAGAGGCCCACATGTGGACCCCGCCTTGACCTAAAATTGTCATTTTTGCCCCTGTGTCCAAATTGGACTTAAGGACAGGCATTTCTAGCTGATTAATATTTTTTGGATCTGATGGTGATATCTATTTCAGCAACCGGAGTACTGCCTGCAATCCCCGCTGCTACCAGAGCAACAATTGGAGCCGAAACCCCAAGCAAGTGTACCTTGCCATAATTGCAGTATAATGATTCAATTTGTTCTCTTAATTTATTCCTGTGACTATTGTACATGCTCAACCCCAGGGCCGTGTGACTTTCTTAGCGTCCGATTAATAGTCGGGTGCCAACACCGTACGCGGGGTTGTGTAACGTCACCTAGAGATGGATACCGTGACATTTATATTCTCGTACTTGCCATATCAAGTACATTATACCCAGGACACCTGACACAAATTATGATCAGAATCTTCCTAAAATATTCAAGGTGATTCTGTATAGGATACAGGTTTATGACATCTTTACATGCTTAGATTTTATCTTGACTTATTGCATTAGTTTGATCTTGCGTGACATGAACATGAGACATTATGAAACTATGACATGAGATTACATTGGGTGGGGAAAGATTTACCATACATAAGGCTGATTATATATATATATATAATACTTAATGGAAGTGCCTTAGACTCTGACACAGAGCTTTGGTACCGTACTGGCCCTTCGATAAAATACTGCTATGGATTTCTCCGACACTGATCCTGTAGTAGTCTCAGCCCGAGTATGACTAAAACTCTCACTTGTATATCACTTAGCTGGTTTATTTATTTACCCTATTGTTTCCTTTATTTCTGTACTGTTTTATTTTGGCTTGTTTTATCTGTACCTTGCTATGTCCTCTGAGGACCTGGATCCGGATTATGTCCCCAGGGTTAGCAGACGAGATCTACCCTGAGGTGTACGGAACATGAGCACTTCTCGGAACAGTACCAGTCTCTGAGGATGAGGTGTTAGCTGAGGACTTTTCCTGAACAACTGCTTCTTCATGCTCAGTTGTTATGGCAATTAAACTCCTTATTTCCTGTTTATGAGAACTTTTGTAACATACTTAATATCGGATTGTTCCCCGATTTTATTTACTTGTGACTGGATGTTGTTTAGTACTTTTTATTGATATTGTTGTCTTTAATCTGTGGATGAGAATAGTAAACCCTGACTGTTGTAATACAGCTTAAGTATGCCCCGATGGATCTATTAAATTGGGTTTGTCCATCGGTGCGTGCTACTGGCCATTGCCACGTGTCTAGTCCCTCGTTATTTTGGGACTGGGGCATGACAGTTCTGGATCCGTTAACTAGACCAGACTCAAGAAAAGTCTCACATTTTCTTGATGGTTGTATTACAAAATACATCTGAACTAGGAGCACCACCCTCCCATCATAGTACAACATTTATTTTTGAAGTAGTTCCTGTAGAGAACAAGAGAAATAAATTTAATCAGTATGTGTTTGTACAAACTAATATCAACAACAGTATCAAAGAATAACAAGTATAATTATATCATATAAATATGACGAAGTGATCTAAGTTATAGTCTCTTAGTTGCTGAAATATTAATGAAGTATCAGAAACTAGACATATTGTCAAGCTACCATCAGGAATATAGTATGCAAATTTATTTACAGGAATATGTAGATCAATGTTATATGATCATAAAAAAATTACATAAAATGGTTCTCCTGACTAGGGTACTTATCCATGTGCTCCTGACTAAGTAACATGAAATGGTTCAGAAACCTAGAAATTTGAGCTATAATTCTCTCAAAACCAAAACTTTTAGAGGACTAAAAGACAGAAAGTATTAAACCTTGCAGCATACACCTCAAAGTGATCTGACTTAAGAAATAGTTTTCACATAACAATATAAGATATAAATACTTTAGGAATGTAACATAAATATAACAATGACTTCACCTATCGAAGGATTAAGATAGAAACCATTATAAATTTTTTTTGACGTTTCTTGGAAATATGGACGGGCAATTTGAACAGCACATTATAAGGATCAAAATAGTGCCCCGACATCTCTCAAAAAATTATTACTGTCTCCATAAGTCAAATTCCTAACCTGCACTTTCCTTTGGTTTGTTAATGATTCTTGTTGCTCCATTACTTTAATTTCGTAACTGTAACAGCAAGAAATCCATAATAAGTCCACTATGAAGAAGAAAGTGTTGAAACAAAAGGATACACATGGAGTCGTATTAAATAAAATAGATAGTAACTTCAAGGTTAAAGCCAAGTCAAAATAGAATCTTACCAAATTCATAGGTAGGAAGTAGCAGATTATCAATATATTAGCAGTTTAATGCTTAAGGATGGCTTCGAGGATGTTCTGAGAGCCTCACTGGTGCTATATAAACGTTTCTTTTGAATTATATGTTTCAGTTCATTAGCCAATTTTTGGTTTGCTAATGATTCGATCTAGATATATCTTCATAGTTGAAAGAAACTTTGGGTTTGGGCCAACTCTTGAATCCCGTGCTTCTAAATTTGATAGTGTTCATAAAATTTTCATAATTTCAGAAATAATCAACCAACTCGGTAAAAGCTTGACGCCATAAATGAGCTATATGCCTCTTCCAAAGGACATCTAGTTATGGGACCTGCTGAGTTAGATTATTTTACCATCTAACTATTCTTTTCTATTGAGAGATGGGAGTGTAGGGTATGGTTGAGTGCTAGATGTTTGCCAGTCTAGGTATCTAAGTGTATAGTTTTAAGTTCTATTACCTTAGTGTCTAATGGTGTATATGGATACTACCAAGACTATAGTAGATACCTATAATTTTAGTGTGCATCAGTGAGTATCGAGGTGGGTTGTCATACTCTAATGTGTATCATGGGTTATGAGCGGTGTGGGTGTAGGTGTCGAGTGAGAAGTGTGACAGTAGGTGTATCATATAGGTGAGTTCCATTGCGCAATTTTGGGTGGCAAGTATATGTGAGTATAAGTGTTAGGTGTAGTATATTATTGTTATAGATATACTATGGATACACAGTTAAGGATATCAAATACTTAAGAGTTAGCTTCACATTCATTTTTGTAAATAGGTAGCAGGAACCCTTGACCAATCATGGACTTCATCAATATAATGAGTATGTGTCAAAATATTAGAAATAGGGGCAAGATATTTAGTAACATATGTCATATCAAAGAAACTATGGAGCATCCAAAATGATAAAGAAAACTTAAAGTGATGGAAACCTATATAAATTCAAGTATGCAACAAACTGGGATATGATGTTGGAACAGAGTGCAACAAGGTATCTTGTCCGTGAAGTAGTTAAAGTCCAAAAATTACCTCAACTAATTGGTTAGCTTAATAACTGTGAAACATGATCCATCAACTCCATACGCATTTCATTAATTTCATCAAATATATATTCACTCTTTTCATTGTACTATTTTTAAATAGGAAGAAAAAATAAAACATAAGTGATGATAATATATTATAAACATACATGTTGATTAAGAAGAACATCACCTTGGGATTAAGCAAGCTTCGATCATATGTGATCTCTTTCATATATCTCATCACGTAGTAACCACATTCGAAAGAGCCGGTTTATTCTGGCGTCTATGCATAAAAAAGCAAAGTTCTTACACACTTGTTTATTTTTTTATTTATATATATATTAATAAGGGAGAAATGTATTGAGAGAAATATATTGTACCTGAATTGCTATCCAGTTTAATTTAATTTTTTTACTTGGTTACCACATTGAGCATAAAATATCCGAAGCCTGCTATGCAAATTAAAGTGGAAAATATTATTTGTCATTATTAAAGCATATAACATTGACTATAGTTTTGCAAAGATTTGGGACAGATATATTCATGCATACCTTATTATAATGTGCTTAAGATCATCACAAATGCAACTCCCTAAAGAATCCATATAGTATGATCTCATTAGTAAAAGATCAATGACAACCAAAACCCAATGATCTCTGTAACACCATATAAAACCAAGATATTTACAAGGTATCGAGTATACAACCAAAAAAAATGCTAAATAACACAAGTTCAAAGTGACAAAGCATGACAAGAGAAATAATCGACTTAATTTGTGACTGTGAAGTGTATGTGCCAGAGTGTGTGTCTGTGAGTGTTAATTGAGTGTCAAGGGAGTTGTGCAAGTATGAGTGTTAAGTGACTTATTGGCAGCAGTAACTTCCTATTCCGTATAAAATATGGAGAATCAAATAACTGATAATTTTATAAAAGAAAATAAGTATGAAATTTATTACCTCGGGTTGTATGGAAAGAGAAATAGTCGAGTTTGTTTTCAAGAGTTTAGACTATTACAAATATGTCTTACCCTTCTATCCTGGGTTGCCAAAAAGTCTTTTATCCTTGACATGGATACTGGTCTTGGATCAATGAATGGAACATTCTCGTCAGAGTTTAGGTCCTTCAAACGATAGTAGAATGACCTATAGTTTGTAGATAAGTTAACTCAACTTATTAATGTAATAATAAACAATTTTTAAGAGCAAAGTATTCTTTTACCTAATGTATATTTGTATGCAATTTGTTGAGAAAGGATGCATGTTAATAAAAGTATCAAAATCCTCTTCGGCAAGAATTGTAATTGTTGGGGTACCAAACAAGTCACGTTCAAATGGAACCTGAATTGTCATTTTTTCTCAGTTACCAACCTTTGTGCTAGTATAGCAAAGAACTCCATTCCCGGTGAATTTTTAAATGACCTTGTAATTCTTGTAGAAGCTCTCGTAGGTGATTTAACTTTAGTTGGTGTCTTCGTTTTCTCTTTAGGAGCTTCCTTCACCACCTTGGATCCCTAAAAAATACAAGTTCAAAGTGACAAAGCATGTCTGATGTTTCACGTATATCACTCAAAAAGTAATGATGATGAACTCTACTTAGCAATATGCAAAGTGCAACTACAAAAGTTTTGGTGTAAAATAAAGGATACAAGGAACAAATGCAATATAAAATATTTTAAAAAAAGTATACATGAGCTTCAGATTTTGATGATCTTAATATCGCCCTCAAGCACTGTGGTTCTTCCTTTCCTATAGTAATAATGAGGTAGAGGTCATGAAACATAATCTTGACCTCCAGGCAAAAGTTTTCGATCATTAAAAATTTTATTAATAATGGCCCTTGGAATATCAGAAATGCCTCTGGTTACTAATTCTAAGTGTCATCTTTGCTACTGACATGGCTTTTCCCTCACCATTTTGAACACCCAATTTAAGCCAAGTAAAATCAGGACATTACTCAATTATGCCACGATACATCATAAAACAAAAGAAGAAAACCCTATAAAGAGTCATTGATTCTCAATAAAACAAAAGAGGATTTTAATGTAAGAATTGGCCTTCATCACAGATTTTAGGGGTTGGTATGTATAAAATTTAGTTCATATGGCAATTAAACAAAAAGTGAGCTAGAATTGGCCTACAGTGATAGTACAAGTCATCACTGAAAATGCATTTAGAAACAAGGTGGGTTTCCCATGTTTATAGTGTACATGAATTGAAAATGCATTTAGATGTTACCTAAAGATTTCTACATACACAGACTTGTATACACTCTCCTCTCATGAATCCATTACTAGTTGTCAGTAGAATAAATAGGTAATTAAAATTACCTCATGTATCTATATTGATACACACTCACATTGGTACTAACCCCAATCCTGATACCCTATGATACATCAAACTCTCTTTCACTGCATAATTCTGCATTGTGCACAGTTATTCCTCAAGCCTATACACTGCACTCACTTGTGCAATAGTATATATCTGTCACTAATTACTAACACTTATCTACACAACCCCTCAACACTTACACTACAGTACAACACACTACACTGTCAGCCAACAGACACAGACAAGATCTTACATGTACGTGCATAGGCACAAGTTTGTGCATCATATTTAAGAATCCAAGTCAGCAGGAAGTAGCAACAATAGCTATAGAAGATTCAACTCTTTAAATCTAAACATATAGAAGATCACCTAACATGCTTATAATTGCATACTTGTATCATGATACTAAATTAGTAAATGCCTAGCACACTAATATAACATTAGTATAATGTAGTAATATCAGTTATCCTATTCTAACAATTGTATATATAACAAATCATCCATGTTTTAGTGAAAAATAAGAGGAGATAGAAAATCCTAAGAAAAAAGTAATTATTCACCCAACATACCAAAATTTGGTAATATTAAAAGTATACATGAAAATACAAAAAAATTATTATATCAATATATGAGGCAGACCCCGAAGCATAGCAAAAAAAAACTTTTGGCATGAAACAATGATGCATGGCAAAAAGAAATTTAAAAAGTTATCTTGCGTCAATCTATTATAAAGCATAGGAAAAAAATTAATATAGTTGAAAGATCAAATAGTGCATTACTAACAATATGCATGATACAACCTAATAAAAAATTTGTGCAAACAATAAAAAAATATAGCATGAAACTTGCAAAGGTTAGTGATAGTAATTTATTTTAAAACAGGAATTTACCTGATATATCCATGGATAGATCTATTGTTGAACCTCATCTAATATATGCTCCTAGCACTAAGAAGGCCAAAAGATAGCAGAGGAGGGGGAATGGAGAATTTTACATTATTAAGTACATTTCAATAAATAAAATATCAACATGGGAAGCCTACCTTGCTTCTGCTATTGGAAGAGCAAGAGAGTTTCCCTTTTTTTTAAATTTTGTACATAAGTTTGTGTGGTAAACTGCTCAATTTTGATGTATCCTAGCTTTTGGAAGAAAAGCATATGACCTAGACCTAGTTAATTAATTTATCACTTATATGGAAACTATTATTTTATTTCTTGACGGTTTATATATTCGGTGGCACGACAGTTATAATTATAAATGTGCTGCATAGATAAAAAATGTATAAAATTCATATTCTATGATACAAAGTTTATGTTTGTGAAGGCTAAATGTGAATTCATCAGCTTCTTGTAAGCATGTTAGCTTTTTGTATAAACTTAATAGAACCTAGTGCCACGAGGACGCACAACGGAGTAAAATTGAGAGATTGACACTTAAGGTTGCACAACAGAGTAAAAGTCGAGAGGTCGACACAAGGAGGCACAAACATAGTTGGGACAAGAACATGCGTATTTCTCCACATTAATGTGTTCAATGCAAACCTAACATAATGAAAAAATGGACTAGCATCATCTAATAAGGAGTTTCTCTTTGATTTTTAGTGAACATATAAAGATACCATAAAAAAACCACCTAGACACATAAAACCCAATGAATATTCATAATCTAAACCATAAATTATTGCATGCATAATCTAAACCCAATGAAATTTTTATCCATCTAACTACGAATACCCATAAAACTGACTCCTATAGATTCTCAAACTAACCCATAAAACTAAGTTTCTGATGGTTGAAAAACCCTTAGTTGCCAAACACAAAAAATCCCTAAGTTGAACTTGCATTAGCATAAAATAGAATTGCAGAGAGAAGAAATAGAAGATATTATACTGCATGGTGAAGATCGAAGTTGCCGCATGGCAAAAACGTCGGTTAGGCCACCGAGGAGAAGGTTTTCTCGAGGGAGAGGGGACATCACGTAGGTCATCGAGGGTTTTCTCGAGGGAGAAGGGACGTTGCGTAGGACGTCGTGTAGGCCGCCGAGGAGAGGGGACGTCGCGTAGGCCGTCGAGGAGAGGGGACATCGCATAGGCCACCGAAGAGAGGGTTTTACTGAGTGGAGGGAGGGTTTTCTTAGAGGAGAGCATTTTTTTAGAGGAGGGGGATTTCTTGGTGAAAATAGAGAGGAGTGGAGGTGGATTTCTCATGGAGGGAGAGGGGTTGTCTTCGGAGGCCGCATAGGAAGGGTTTTCCTGAGATAAGGGAATTTTTTGATATAAGGGTATTTTGTTTAGTGGAGAGAGGGTTTTCGAAGCAGAGGGGTTTTTGTTATGAGCGAGAGGGTTTTTCTCCAAATCGGCTCTTTGGTGAAAACCGTCAACAATAAAAAAACTTTTAAAAAATTACGATAATGGCAGCTAAAATAACCGCGAAAATTTTCCCGCACAGTCTTTAGTTGACGGTTATTATCAAACCTTAAATAAATAAATTGGTGTTTTTTGACGCATCCACTAAAACCGTCAACTATTATGGTAAAATTTTGCTAAATTAACACAAAACATGTGTTTTCTTGACGTATGTCTAAACCGTCAAGGTAACCCATTTCCATGACAGTTTCTACGCGTCAAAAAATAAATCGTCAAGAAAAGCCATTTTTCTTGTAGTGAAAAAATGCACTTTGAAGAAAACCTTGGTGCGTATGGGTTGGTAAAGGTAAGTATCTGGCAATAATTGCAAACTAGATGCCAAAAATATATATGCTACCATATATCATCAACCAACATTGTTATAGCTAGCGACTATCGCCTGATATACTGACTAATATATATGCCCATAACTGGGTAACTATAATGCCCATAATCGGGTAACTATAATGCACATAATCGGGTAACTCTGAGGCTCATAACCTCGTAGTCTGCTCCGAAGACTACGGTAGTCACATGTCTGTCCAATACGCCTACTAATTATCTTCTCCGTCCAATGCTGATGTATAAGTTGTGAATACGACATGGACATCTCGTGACTATAATGCAAGACACATATAAACTAGAATTAAATCAACTATGCTATATACCGACACATGTGCTACTTTCATCGGTAGCTAATCGAGTGCATAGCCTGTGACCTAACATGAACTCACTCTGTGACTTAAAATGATATGTGTCAAGGCATTAGGAGATATAATGATAACTCCATAACTTTTGGTACGTCCACTATAAACTAGTTCAATACACAAGACCAAACATCGACGCCTTCGTCGACTATACCCGAGGCATTCCCAAACGCGCACAAACATATTATATTTAGAGCTTAAGTATATGAACAATCATAATTAATTTAAATAATAGAACAAGGCAAGGTATACTTGCTTGGATCCTGAAATTAGGTGTGGCGAAGTCCAGGTAGCAAACATTGCAAGACAACAGCCTCTGAAAAGATAAGATGCAAGTAAACGCCTCCGGATGCAGAAAATACATTACCAACATTCCCAAAATGAGTGAAATAGTCAGAATTGACTACCCATAATATGCCAGAATAGATTCCATATATATCCCGCTTTATGACTCCAATTTAAAAACAGGTAAAAAATGGCAGTTTTGGGTCAAAACAGATTCCACATTTATCCCGCTTTGCAGCAAAAAATGTGCCAGAAGTAAATTTCTCCAAATTTAGTAAACTTAGTATTTACAAGTTTAGAACGTTGATACGAACTCAATAGAATATCCAAAATTAGATTTCGGTGAGCCGATCACAAAAACGTCGGTTGTGTCAGACCACGGGGCCCGTAAAATGATATTCTGGTCAACGTTCTCATAATCAAATCAAACTTGGGTCATAAGACCAGAGTAATGCTGCGAGTCCAATGGCATAAATTTTATTCTAAAGCACACACAAAGTAATTAAGAAATTTCAAAAAGTCACGATATGAAGGCTTTCCACGGATACGGGTCAAATTCGTCATGCACACGCGACCGATTTAAAATATGTTAAAGTCCACACATTGGGGGATACTATATGAATATTTTGGTGCAAGTGGTACACGATGAGGTTGTCCGGTTTAATGGAACCAACTCCGTATCGTAAAAATTTTATTTGAAAAACTATTATTTTTTGGGTTTTTGAAATTAAGTTTTGGTCGATAAAATCTACGAATTAATCGAAACTATTTATGGAAACATGAAGGTGGTTATAACTAATACGAGTAAGAGGAAATGGTTCATCGAACAGAGCTACAATAAGGAAGAAACTAATCCGTGAAGTTGATGCAACAAAACTATAAAAATAATTTTAGTTTAAACAACCAATTTTGCGACAAGTTTCGATCTATCAAACGATCGAATTAACGGCTGAAACGGGAGGGAAGGGTAGAGCTATATACTGAGATTGCAATGGAAGTTTCAGATCGATGATGCAATGGTTGGATGGCCCAAAAAAACATGCATAAAGTTTCTATGATGAAACGTGATTCTGACTTCTATTCTACACGCATCATGATGGAATTGATTTCAAATTGCAAAATTTGCATGTGTCGTGAGTCGAAGAAGATGATGGCACGTCGTCAGGTTGTTGCTCTGACGTGTGGCAATAGGGATTCGTGTGGGGTGGTTATCGACATGCTGTGAGTTGTTACCTATAGTGGCTATTGCTGCTACTGGTTTTACACACGTTCAGGGGAGGCGTGAGCATGTGGCTTGCGTAGCGGTCAACAGTGCACGGGGGCTACCAGTTGGCATCACCGTCACGGTGTAGGTCGTTGTGTCGGGTACGGGTGGGCCGACGAGAAGTCGTATGGCTGTTGCTACTTATTGTTGCGGCCGTATTATTTGGGGAAAAGGTTGGGTCTATATGAGTTTTATTTTATTATTAAGGTAAGAAATGAATTAGCCAAATAATTGTTGGCCAAATATTTAAGTTGAGTTTTTGAATATGGCTAATCGATTAAGTTTAGCATTATGATAATCGATCAATCACTATAGTATATTTTACTTAAACTCAGCATTTTTCAGATATTCATTAGTGTTTTAATATTAGCTTATGTATATTGCTTTGTTCGTCTAATATATATTTGTATAAAGCAATAAGCAAGATAAGCATGGACATATGCTATGAAGAAATAATGATGAGCCAAATACGGCATTATATCAGAAGATTTCTCTGAACCACCTACGGCTAATTTGGTAAGAGAACGGGGGTAGTAGGGGCAGCACCCCCTGTGGGGGTTCTGGGACAAAGCCCCAGAAAGGTATTCAGATTCCTAGATCTGTATTTCTTTGGACAACTGTCATCAAGAAAAAATGTGTCTTCAAGTCAGCGAACGTTTCAGAAGATTGGCGTCATCAGAGTGCTCCTGATTTCATATATAATATTTTACTTTATTATAGTCTTAGACTTATGTACATCGAGTCGCACTTGCATAACTTGAGTCCACTCAATAAATCATTGAACATATCCACCAAATCAGCCCACATACAAACCCATACCTTATCACCGCCACATTTTTAGATGAGGGTATTTTTGTCATTTTGCGTATATTTATTTTTTAGTAATTAATATTTATTCATTGTATAATAATTAATATTTGTGATTGAGATATTTATTTATTTTAGTTAGTGGGCTATCCTAGTTATTAAGACTTGACACTAGGGGACCCAAATTAGACGTGTCATGACAACTTTTGGCTCAATATTGAACTAGGGCTATTAGACCCTTCCTTAGTTAATTAATAAGGATTAGAACTAATTTACATTAGTTTAGAAGATTCCTAATATAGCCCTCCCTAATTAAAATCTCATGACTAATTAGTAGGGGGTATACTTGGCATTGTGTGTTACTTGAGGAGGAGGAAAGCGGGCTGGCCACTGTAGGAGGGGGTTCTCTCTCTCTCCACTTTATTTTCTCATTCATTATAGATCTCCAATTTAGTTCATCTCCAAATTGACTCATCCCTCCACCAAATTAAACCTAATTTTCTTATATTTACTTTCATTCTCACCAATCAAGGAGCATTGGAGCTTCGATTTGCAAGGAGCACTTGGAGAAGGAGCATTTGGCAAAAAGACCGTGTCCGGATCGTGTCCAATTAAGCAATTTATTGAGAATCCATCTCCCAATAGGTATAGATCTGAATTGACCTTTATTTTAGGTTCTAAATGATGTATTTGACTATTAGGAACCCTTTCATGCATAGGGCTACCTATATGAAGGAGATCTAGGCCTAATTGACCTATATTATGACTTCTATAGTGAATTTTGTGCCCAATTTGGTAGAAATTCGAGATTGGTGAACCAAGTGTTTGTTATTGGGTTGATTGTGTCTATTTAGATTCATATTGGTTGTATAAGACTAACTATGTGTCCACAATTGGATATGAATAGGGCGTATCATGGCATTTTGTGATATGTTATGATACGGGGGCTTATTTTGGGGGTTTTGTGTTTATTGGTGTACTTTCTTTCTAATGTTCACATAAACTAATTATATTGGATATATAGTATTGATATGTATAATTATTATTAGTTGAATATTGGGGAAATTGGCATGTTGGTTGATAGAGTATCACATGGATAGGCACTAGGTGTTTGATTTTTTGCCAATTGCTAGTGTGCATGGTATTTATGTTCGTGAAGTGTTATATATTAGACTGTGGGAGTATAAATTAGTGTATATGAATATTTATATATATAGATAAATATGTTAAGGTGTATGGGTATACATGTATAGTATATATATTGACTGAAGTGTGGACAGATATGCAGTATGTACATATGCTTGTGAAGTTTGTTATTGTTCAATTTTAGGAGAGTTGTACTTGTATTAGTTGTGGCTTGGTACATGAGTATGGGAACTATTGATTGGGAGATGATGTATCAATGGTAACATGGGTATTGATGTGCAATGGTGCAGTGTGCAGGTTGCTGACTTATCAGAAGGGTATCACCCTTGTATGCTCGAGCACTTGTGCTCAGGCAACCGAGAATTTGAACTACACATGTCCAAGTGCAGTAACTGGGTAGGATCTTAGTGCAAGTCAGGTTGCAATATTGCAACTGTTTGGAGTATAGGTGGAATAATGTGTTGGCTTCAGATTTAGTGTACAGTCAGTAAAGGTCCTGTAGGGTAGAGTATTTGAATGCTCGAGTATTATATGGGGGTGTTATGAGTACTGTGTATCACTAATACAAGGGTATGAATTGCTATTGGAAGGAGCTTTGTTAAACCATATACAGCAGCAATAGGAGTATCAGTAAGAGAGGGGAGTGTTAGTGTATAGTAGCTGATACTATAGGTATTGGGGTGCTCGAGTACTAGTAGAAGTGAGGGAAGTGCTTGTATGTATCTTAGTGAGCTAGTAGTAGGTTGAATTAGAGTGTGTTTTAATGTTAGAGTGTTAGGGTGCGTGTTTGTGAGCTTGTGTGTGTGTATATCTATAGGGAGGAAAATAGAACAGGTGTTAGAAGTTGGTGTGTGAGGGTGATGGTGTCAGGTTAGAGCAAATCATAACAATAGTAGCACATGGAAGTATAGCAGCAACAGTTACAATTTTAGGAGTGAAGTAGCAGGGTGCATGGGGGGTATTCTCCATTTGGGTTAAGGGAGTGATGGTATGTCGCAGCTGCAGTAGCAGCAAGAGTGAAGAGGATGAGGGGAAAATGAACGTAGGAGATGGAAGAAGGGATCAGTTGAGGTATTTCCAGTTTGCAGATATGATGGGTGTTCAGGTAGTTGAGGTTGCAGTTAATTAAAGGATCTTTGAATGTACAAATGAATAGGTAATAAAAGGTTAACTAGGGTATTTGGATTTATAGTAAGTGCATACTAAGATATCAATTAGGGTATATTAGGATCTCGGGTAGCCAACTTTAGGCTACCTTGAGCATAATGACTGATACTCTAGGTATCAGTTGAGTTGGATTGTGAGTAAGGTATGAGGATTAATACACATGGATTAAAGATTAGGGAAATTCCTGAGTTGTAGATAGTAAGGTGGTATTTCCATGGAGTATCAATATCGTAAGGTGTGTGTCTATGCAGTGAGCAATGTTTTTACTTCTATGGTGCCTGGGAAGAGATATGAGGGTGATGTGTGTATGAAGGAAACTCAAGTGTCTGCCTTATATTCCAGATAGAATAAATACTAGGTAGTATCTGCACTAATAGGTATCTGTGGGGTATCCGTCCTTAGGCAGTTCAGAAATAAGTACTAGTACCTGAGTATAGGTATGTGACTTATGGGGTGAAGCATATTTATTCATGAGTGGGCAATGGTGCCAGGTATTAGTTAGGATAAGTTATGGACTAAGGTACTGGGAGTAGTATTGTATTAGAGTTAAACATATATTAGATGATATACAATATAGCGTATTAGTTAGTATTAGTTAGAATTACTTAATATTAGCTAGTAATTACTAGTATTAACTATTATACCTTAGATTAACAAGATAATGACTAGAAAAGACTAGCATGGACCTAGAAAACCTAGTATAGCATGGTATTGACCAAGTTAACCTAGTTTAGACCTAGAAATGACCTAGAAATCATGTTAGTACATTCTTTAACTCATTTCTCACTCATTATACCATTTGACATGATATTTCCTATCTAGAATTATGTGACACCAGCTCGGACACTGAGTGATATCTCTTGCTCAGGACCAGAGGCGAGTACATTCTCTAATAGTTTCTATTTCTTGATAATCACTGTAATACAAGAATTTAGAAATATTTTACTTGACTCTTGACACATTGGTACACAGACTAGCATACACATGCATCTTCAGTCATGGGATGTTATTTATTATTTTATTATTCCTCATATTCTCATATGGTTAATAGACAATGTTTAATATTAGACAATGTTCAATATTCAAAGTTCAATATTTAATGTTTTATAATGCCTTGAATACCTGGTAGTGTAACGTGTCATAGTTGGATCCATTATATTAGTCGAAAAAAGGAGAAGTGCTAGCTAGATATGTGATTAAAGCATAGACAATGTTCAATGTTCAATGTTTAATGTTTAATTTAGACAATATTTATCCAACGTTTAAGTAGACAATGTTCAACCCAAGCCGATCACATATTATTTCAAACACTTAGTACAGTTACAGTTCTTCATAATATTTTATTTTATTGTCTATATTATATTTCATCATGATTTGATTATATTACATTGCTCTAGTTTACCTGTTTCTTTCCACCATACTATTATATATTATTTTATTGTTTCTCGTCTTGTATTATATTCTCTATTTTTGTTTATAGTCATTATCAATTAATTAGAACTGCTATTGGGTTATACTTTGCTCCAATCCTAACTGGATATATATTTCAGATGATTGGTTAGAAGAGAAGTGTCCCACCTTTTACGGGCCACAAGATAATGAGCCGACTGAGGATTAGTGCTAGCTACTGAGGCAACTTATATTTCCACTAGTATTTTGTATATATATATATATATATATATATATATATATATATATATATATATATATATATATATATATATTAGTTTTAGACATTGGTATATATATATTATTTGAGATTGTGTTGTAGCTAGACTATTAGTCTTGGATATATTGTATCATGATTTTGTGACTCTTTCTTCTATTGCATATCATGCCTTTATAATCCTTTAGCTTTATATTGTGATTGAGTATCGATTATAATTGAACCATTATATTGTCCTCCAATTGGAGTTGAGATATTATTATTAGGTACCATTATATATTGTGTGAGATGTTTAGATAGTATTGTTGACCTAGACAATGTTCTACCATCGATGCTACAGCGTAGGCTGGACATACCTACGTACTCGTGCCCCTACACCGGGTAAGGGTCATAACAAACCTTTCTAGAATAGGCAATTGAACTCGGACCAAAATCATGCCCAACTCGGACAGAACTCGGTCACCTATTTTGAATAAAATTATCTAGTTGTTAAAACCTTGATTTCTTGAAATTTGAATTAAATCCTACCCGAACTCTGGCCGAATTCGGTTTAACAATACCCTATAAATAGGATTGGTTTTCCATATCCAAAAGATATCTCATAATATTCATCTACTACTCATAATTCAATCCTTTAGTGAGAAAAATATTAAGCCTAAACTTTTCTATCTCCGAGATCAACTCCTCAGCTTTCTACGTGCTAAGTGCAATATCGGTTAGAAGTTGTTCGAGTTGTAATAGCTTGGTTCATCAATCCTCTTCTTCTATGTGAAGTGTGTGTGCCCTTCGTATTAAACGCACATGTGTGGAGTCTATCGAGCCTTCAAATCAAAGCTTGTGGTTGTAAGGAAGTTGTAAGCCTTCGGATCAAAGCTTGTGATTCACTATTGGTGATTATAGTAGATAAAACTCCGAGTAAGAGTTCTCAGGACTGGACTAGTTCTCTCAGAGAAAAACCAATATACATCGTGGTGTTTGCGTTTTTTCTCTCTTAATCTTACTGCTTTTGTAGAAGCATGGAAAATCTGAAAGCCATGTAGGCCGCATTGCGCCCATACACCCTCAAGGTAAAAGCAGGCCACTCAGGAGCCACAAAAAGCACATACGGCCAAGGGGCTCGTCCAGCCTGTAAAACATCCATACGACTGGTACAACCAAGAGATTGGTGGCCACAACAATTATGACATGTCTGACATAGCATTAATTGTACTAAAATACTTCGAGACTCGTGAAGACGGCGTCACAAGAAAAGACAAAAACATTATTGTCAGTTGAACAGTGCTACGTGGTCACTAATATGCGTCCTTGAGTCTATGCGGCCTCGAGCCTATGTGGCCTTGTCATTATGAGACCAAAGTATCCAGAAGTCCTATGCGGCCAAGATGTTATGCGGCAGTCAGCTTGCCAGACCTTCACACAATCAGTCCTGACTATGTGTCCAGCTGACCAAGTCACGCACACAACATAGTTAAAAAAACCCCAAAATATTCTCAACAGCCTATCTTAATCGAGGCCAAGTGGTAGCACGCCCGTGGTATGCGGCTACAGTTAAAACTGTAAATAGTTGAAGGAGTCCTATGCGGCAACCAAATAGAGGCATATGCGGCACCTATAGCCCGTCAGTATGACGGCTATAAGTAGTAGGGTAGCACACCCACAAAAGACGAGCAATGTACGGTTACACAAGCTCAAGGGAGAGAAAAGATAAGGGAGCATCTTCATTCACTCATCAGACCGTCAACGGAGTAAAGGAGTTGCTAGAGTACTCGATCTCCATTGTCACATTCCCCAGAGCAAAAAATATTATACTTAGATCTTATGTCTAGGATTTCTTTGTACTTCTTCTGTTTGTATTCAACCAAGTTCTTTTCAACACTTGTGATGGCAAACAAGGTGGCGACTCTGCTGGGGATGTCCTTCTTCTCTGATGAGAAGGTCATGATGCAATCCGTTGCGTCAAAGCTGGGTTCGACCTAGAAGATGCTGGTTGTACGATTCGACGAGTAAGCCTTTAAAAAATTCTCTCTTAGGGCAGCGCTTCACCAAGGCTGGCAACACCTAAGAAGACCCACAAGACATGGTTATCCAAGGTCATTGTGCTTCACCCAACTGAGGAGCATTCGCTCCCCGTCTCTCTCCCTGTCATAGAAAACGTAAATTATGTGTCCACACAAGCTTTCCCCACTCATGCGTCAGCCTCTTCTGACAAGGGAAGTTCTCACCTGGTAAAGAAAAATACTATAATTCTAGGAGTTCGAGTGCTAAGGGATATTCTATGCAGCCACAGCAAAGCCCGCATAATAAGTCTCATGTGGCAGCAGACTCTAGCCGCTGTTTGATAATAAATGAAAGAAATAAAACTAGGTTTATACGAAACCCTTTCTTTGGTTTACAAACAAGAAAAAGAAGTACAATTAATCCTATACGAGGATGTTAAGTAGAAAAATTTAATTCTGGGAAAATATTGCTATAGGAGTCTGATCTGCGGTCGATCACTTTGTCCCTTGGACCACACCATGACGAAGAAGTGTTGTAGAAGAAGAAGAAGCTTCAAAGATCGCAAGAGGGATTGGATGCTCGATGCCAAAGTCATCAATCACTACTCTCTGTCTGTGCTCTAGACTCTTCTCTCTCAAAAAAATGCCTCCCTCCCTTTGTTCATAGGAGTCTCTATTTATAGAGCCCAGTTGCAGTAACCATCCAGTCGGCGTAGAAGCCGAACAGTGGAGAACGTGGCGATCTTTACGCGGCGGTTATGGTAACTCAACCCACGTCTGAATGATCTCCTGAATCCACGTGTTACGCGAGTCCCATTATGAGATAACGCGTATAACTGCAGCGAAGATCACGGCATGCAAGCCACGTAGGTAAGTGCCCCTCGCATAGAGATGATTGGCGTAGAAGCCAATTAGCTATCATACTGGCGTAGAAACCAAATAGTTGTCGTACTGGCATAGAAGCCAAATAGCTGTCATACTGGCGTAGAAGCTAAATAACTATCATACTGGCGTAGAAGCCAAATAGCACGTAAAACTTGATGTTGACTGGGGTCTTGAGCGTATTCTGGACCAGATAGCCTTATCACGTACCTTTGCAAATATAGCCTGCGTTGGCATATTTTGAGGAGATAGCATACGACGTACTCCTATAAGTAAAAATAGCCATGTCGGCATATTTTGAGGAGATAGCATACGGCGTACTCCTATAGTTGAAAATAGCCTTGTTTGGCGTAAAATGCTAGGATGATGACGTGAGCATATTAGCCCTTGTTTTAGCTCTCCCAGTCATTAGAAATAGAACAAAATCTCGTGCATTAAATGCAGAGATCTGTCCCCATCTCGCGCATTAACTGCAGAGACGTGCCTCGAGTTCTGTACGAAGAACTGCTTTTGACGTGGTGTCTGGTTTTGTCTCCTCTTGGGCGTAAACGCTCATGCTTGCCTGTGTAAAGTAGGCAGCGTATTTCTTTAAATGCGTAAAAGTAATTTGTATCAAGGAAATGTCACTAAACGACGGTCTGGGTCTCTGTGTAGAATCATCATTACAGCCGTTCTCTCGATCGTCGTACGGTACTCTTTGTCAGGGGTCAGGTTTGTTGTACTGTATGACAGGTTCATTCGAGGAATACGAAGAGTTTCTCGTACAACTCCATGCTACATTAATAAGCAGACGTATTTTACGCTGTAAAGGAGGGGATAGCCACCTTTTACGCCATAAATAGCCTTCAAAGTGACGCTTTACGTGGATTATTCTTGAGCTCTATTTGAACGTTGAAATAGAGTTGAAGCTCCGTTGTACGCCAATAGTTATGAAGTCATACTTTACGCTGCACAGCACTGAAACTCTACTTTACGCGGGCTTCATGCATATTGCATATAATTCTGCAGCGTATTTTTCATGCTTCTACAAGACCCCCTTCAAAGTTTTTAAATTCCTCGTAATTTGAAACACTTTGAATGAAGCATAAAACGGTCAAATTTGACTCGTTCCGCGAGGCTGATTTCTCGGCAAATATAACCTATTCTTCCCATACTTCACCACAAAAGAGATGGTTACCAATGTTCGTCTTGCTGACTTGAGGAAGAAGATCATGTTCTTCCAGTATGTGAGGAGCCGTAAAAAGAGGCATCTTCGAGCAAATATCCTCTACAATAATGGATTATGAAAGGATATCATAGCTTCCTTTGCTCGGGATAATCAGCAATTTCATATGGCGATTCGTCCAGGAGAGAAGAAGGGTCATATTGGACCACCCAGCTTGCAAGCTGTATTTTCTTCCATCATGGCGGTGGACGAGGGTAGGCAGTTTGGCCCTGTCTTCCAGTATTGAGTTGGGTCTGAACACCCAACATAATTTCTAGGGCATGCCTGCCATGGCGTATGGAGGATGGGCTTACAAAATTAATACATGCCCAATTCTGTATCCTCCCGCCATTTATTATTTTCTTGTTAATCGGCCACGGAAACCGATTAACTGCTGAAGAAGACAAAAAAGATCTCCACCAATATGATAACCTGGCACAGCAGATTCTTGGCGTGATCTTAAATGAGAAACCCTTTGTAGAGAAAGGATTTCCAGCAAATGTAATCATAAAGATGAAAAACTCTTTGTAAACTGGATTTCCATCATATGTAATCATGATTTAATAAAATTGTCTTCTTTTACGCATATGATGATTTGCTATACTTGCTGTGAGGAAGTCTGAATATGTGCAGCTTTGGCACGTCTGAATAATTTTTACGCCAAATCTGATAAAAAGAGTATCTGATCTCGTCCCGTCTTCTACGCGTAACTAAAGACGCGTAGAAAACTCCTTAGCTTTTGAGTTGAAGATCCAAACTGTCATGCTATTTTGGACGAGGAGTCGCGTAGAATTTCTGAACTGTCACTTCTCTGATACGAAGAATTTTTTGTTCAGACCATCATCTTCAAGAACGGTTTCCCAAAAATCCCTTGAAAATAGGACGAGAAATGGCCGTCAAACAGGCCATACTTAAACTTTTAAGAGAGATTCCGGCTGGACTTTGGATGAGCTTCCAATCGACCCAAGAAGAAGAATCATCTTCAATGTTGAACTCTGTATGTTTTAGGCACTTGAAATATTTTGTAGCCAAGAAGGAACATTTTCTGTGTAAATCCTTGTAATTGACCTCCTTGAAAAATTGTTCAGATATACGCGTACTCTGGCCTGCGTACTTTAAGATATACGGAAAGTCATAAATCCGTAGCATCTGTATCTTCTGAGCATATAATCGTAGATCTGTAGCCTCTGAGCGTAAAGCCATAGGTTTGTAGCTGCTGAGCGTAAAATCGTAAATCTGTAGCTTCTGAGCATAAAAACTTCTGAGCGTAAGATCATAGACTTGTAGCCTCTGAGCGTAAAAGCTCCTGAGCGTAACATCGTGGGTCTATAGCTTCTGAGCGTAAAAGCTCCTGGGCATAAGATCGTAGACTTATAGCTACCGAGCGTAAAAGCTTTTGAACGTGTAGCATAGATCTGTTTATGCAGTGTGACTGTCCATCTTCTAATGATATGCTGACGTGGTCCCCAATCATAACCAAATATTAAATATCGCATTTGGTTAGGGATTCAAAGAGTTATCTAAACTCTATAAATACCCCAAGGCCTTCAGAGAAGAAACCCTTCATCTATCTTTTGCAAAAAACCTTCGTCTCTTTGAGAACTCTTCTTCTTCTTCTCTGAGCATTCTGAGTTTTAGCCATAGCACCGAAACAAACTTCCACCGCTAAGGAAAAGAAAGTTGCCTCTTCTTCTGGCTCCGCTGCTCAAGCACGAGCAACTCCTATTGGGCTGAGCGAACACCGATATGAACGAAGTGTCCGACCGTCAAGCTGTGCACCAGGTGTCAAAGGTAAATTTTTTGGGAAAAGAAAAATCCTTCGCACACGTTGTACGTGAACGCGCTAGGTCATCTTCTGTGCTGAGAGCTTCTTCGAGGAAGATGATGCACAGAGATGTTTTATCATTACGCCCACATTCCTAATATGTCAGCGTAAAAACTCTATATTTTCGCAGTTTGGCATAAAAGCACAAACTGTCAAAATTTGGCGTATATGACAAAACCTTGCATTTACGCACTGGATGTAAATTGCAGCATAAATCCTAATTTTTAACAGTCTGTCGTAAAAGCACGGACTGTCAGGTTTTGGCATAAAAATACATTGTTAGTCTTTGGTATATGCTGTAAGATTGTAGTGTCTAGTGTAGAACTGACTCATTTTTCTTGCATTTTGCAGTGGACTTGCAGATCCCTCATTTGGCTGAAGTGATGGGTTCTGATGCTGGGATGCTGAACTCCAATTATCTGGAGGACTTGTCCCATGTGACATTCCTTATTTCTGGAAATAACTATCCTGAAGAAAGGGAAACCCTGATATCGTTCCAAGGAGAATGCATGCTGCTGATTATGATCAGTGGGGAGCCCCTGACGTATATAGATGGGACCGAATACAGGAAGCCAGCTTTCCTATTCGGGGATATGATTGATAAACAATCCCAAACGAAGCCCAAGAAGAAAAATTGGGTATTTACTGCTGAGGGCATGGTCATGTTCCTACCAAGGATGCTCAGAGATTACCCTATCTCGGCATTCTTCCATGCCACACATCCCAGGAAGATGTCATGGACCCTAACTCCTGATCTTCACTGCCAACCGGGGAAGATATTTTATCAGAAAGGATCAGGCCAAGGATTATTTATGAGCAGTCCTTCAGGCCCTGTTATGCCTTTCAGGAGATTACTGTCGGGCAGCGTCCCGAGTGAAGACACTTTACTGCTCCAGCCGGTTCAAATATTGACTTTTTGCAATGACTTCATGGGGCAGGAAGGAGTATACCCCATGGTTAATGCTCGGACCAGCGGGTAGCTTAGCCCCGAGAATCTTCGATGGGCCCGTTTAACTGTCTGGGCCCTGAAGCACTTCCAGACGGAGCTGGAGAGCATTGGTCTGTTCGCGGCTGTGAGTGCTACCAGTGTTGGGCTGCCTCTTAACCCTAACCTATTTTCGGCTTTGATGGAGCGGTATATCTCGCTCACTGGGACTTTCGCCACTCTGCTAGGGGAGTTGGGATTGGCCCTTCATGAGATGGCAGAGATTTCAAGGCTGCCAATGGGAGATATTCCTTACGAAGAGTATGTTCCCACAAACAGGGAGCTGAAGGATACAAACCCTTGGGCAGTAGCAGTATACCAAGAGTTGATGAGCCATTATCTTGCGTGCACCACCTTCTATAATGAGCCCTCTGATTTGGCTCATACCAACAAATGGGCATCCTATCTCTTCTTTCATCAGGCCAGAGATGCTAAGCCAGACAAAGTTGTGGATAGCAGAGATAAGCCCTTGAATCTTCTGAGCGTGCTTAATGCCCAAACGGTCGATGATCTTATTAAAGACTCTGGGGCTTCAGATCATGTTCTCGATGAGGAGATAGGGGGTTATCCTGCAGGCACTAAAGTCTACAGTTATATGAGGCATTGTCGTAAGCCTCTGTCAAGGGAAGCTCAACTGGCTGGCTTCCTCTCTGTATGGTTACGCCGATGGGTAGTACCTGGCATTGCGTCTGTAGATCGTATTCACCGTAACACCTTATAGCCTGTAATGCATTTGGTATTTAGAGAAAGACTGGGCCTGCTCCCTGCCATGGTATGCCGGATACATGCTGGCCTGAGGGCCATTACTGATGGGCTGTTTGCAGATGAAACACGGCGTGAGAGATTTCCCAGAGTGGAGTTACCATTCCTATATCTGATGGGATGGTTAATCCTTTATAACCCCAGGGTGATGTCTCCCGGCTCTGCTAGTAATTCGAAAAATAATTTCTGGTTGAATTACAAGAATTTCTCTTGGAACGTGGCGACTGTCATAGATTGTCGGCGAGCATTAAATTTTGCTCATAGCTGGAAGCTCTTCTGTATTGTCCCCACTGTACATATCAATCAACAGGGGACGAAACTTCCAGATTCAGGTTACGGGAGGACTATTCTTTCTCCCGAAGCCTTCTACTGGTTGGTCTGTATTAGACATTCTTATCTGCTGTACAGGAGTGAGGACCACTGCTATTTAGAGCCGTATCTGCCTAGCCAATTTGCCAGGCAATTTGGGTACGACCAGTTGCACGTGGGGAATGCTATCACCAGCTTTAAGTTCAGAGGTGGATTTATCGTTGGAGCCAGAGGATGACGGTACTTCATAATAGGTTGTATTGGAGCAACCTTTACTATGCCCGCGACTTCTCTCTCCATGGAGTTGCGCACCCTCCATTCGTACACGCAATTTTATGCGTCCATAACCTTCCATCATAATTTTGATATGCGTGGAAGTTTTAGGATGCCCCCTCGTAAGTCCACTAGAAGAGAGGAGATCCCATCAGTCTCCTCTGATGAAGGTGAAGACCCTGTCGGTCCAGACGAGTTTTTGTTGACAATATCGAGAGGCGTAATAGCTCCGCCTGGAGAGCCTCTTATTATCCCCAGTAAGCGAAGGGCCCCTACTCTGAAAGAGCCTTCCCCTTACAAGAAAAGAAAGACTGTCAGTGGTCCTAAAAGGACTTCCAGCCATGAGGCTTCTAGGAGTGAGGTTGTTGTTTCCCCGGTCAGGGATGATTCTTTGATCAGAGGTCCTTCGCCTTTTAGAGAGGGAACCTCCATAGTTCCGGCTGACAGTGTCGGAGATTCTTTGCTCGAGACTGCTGTCGCTACTACCGCTACTAGTATTGCAGTGAGGTCACCTTCGAGGCCGAGCATATTAAGGATATCTTTATCCAGACAAATAATGGGTCCAGCCCCTTCTTCATCTGTAAGTATTTCCAGCGAGATTCCACCGGATGAACCTCGAGTGGATCTGGGTGAAGACTGGGATTACTACCCTCAGACGTCATTTAATGCACCCTCTACTCCAAGTATGATAGCTTTCTTAGCATCATTAAGAAATAATTTAGCTAGAAAGCTGCGGACGCAACATGCATACCATCGGCCATGGGTAAATATTGTCTTCACGCTTTATTTTTGGAAAATCAACATCAATTTGATATTAACTTTCTCTTGTCTTCTTTTTAGGCGAAGACATCATTGGGGAGGGTAGAGTTGACACTACTTCTGACTTTGTTGTAGACCCTGCTAATGAACCGGCGGTGTTCGACGTCGACGAAGCAGGTTTTAAAGCTGCCGATCTTCCATCCGCAATATTCTCAGGTGTCACCCCAATAGTAACAGTTCAATCAATATCAGAGGAGGATGAGCCTATCGTCTCGACTGTGCCTTCTTTGTCAAGCATGCCAACAACTTTAACTGTTGTTGGCATCTCCTCTTTTGTCGTGCCATCCACTAAAGCGACAATTGTGGCAACATCCTCTATCGACGTTCCACAAAGGGGCTTTACTGATATCGCGGCCACTCCCAGCGTCCATTCATATTTTACTATACTAGTTGAACAATATACTAGCATATTCTATGTCACTTTAATCGTTGATATCCATGGTGCTGGAGAAGAATCTGGGCTTTGATGCTCTGAAGATGTCCTCTAATCTCACCATAGCGTAGATCAAAAATTTTAATGACGCTGAAAGAGCTAATGTGTTAGAGCAAATAGTTAATGGTTTAGAACAATCCATTAATGAATATTTGTAGCTATCCTGAGGCGGCATCGATGATCTGGTTCAGGCCGAGTACGACTCTCTGACTGCAGAACTTGCTCAGCAGATAGAATTGCTAAACAAATCCATCCAAGGACAGCAGCAAGAGATGGATAAAGAGCGAGCAGTCTTGGAGGAGATTATTCCTCAGTTAACTCTGTACCAGGCCGAACGTGAGAAAAATGAAGCGACGGTTCGAAGATTGGAAGCTAAACTCGCTTAGGCAAGAGAGAGGCTTCTTAAGATGTCGGTAGTTCATGGTGTGTTTGAGGACCAAATGAAGAGAGCTCAGCAGAACTTGGCCCATACGGGTGTCATCCATGCAGGTTATGTTGAGTCTTTGTCCAGACTATCTTCCCTGAACAATAATGAGGCAAGGCTGGAACGGGCTCGCAATAACATCTTGAACTCCAGAAATGAGAGGATGACTGCTTTGGCGAGACAGATTCACGATTTAACTGCTCCTCCCCAATGATGTACCTTTTTGCTTCTTTTTGTAACTTGCCTTTTCTGGAGATAATAAAGAGACTTTATCTGACTTTGGTAGACCCATCATTTTTGAACATAAATAATAGGCTAGGGTGAAAGTGATATCAGAGGTAATATGGACGTGATATACTTTCGGTAAGCTTCAGCTGGATATATCTATTAAGAGGTTATATGGACATAATAGAATATGATCCAACTAAATTTGTATACAAAACACTATCAGAGGTAATATGGACGTGATAGGTTTTAAAGTCCCAAATTAGTTAAACATATCTATTCAGAGGTTATATGGACATGATAGAATATGCTCCAACTAGTCCTTGTACGTAGTATCGTCAGAATGAGATCTTCACCATTCTTCATTTAAGCAAGGGAGGTTAAGCGTAGTACTTTTTCAGGAATCTGCCGTTGATAGGAGCCATTAATAAGTCTCCATTAGGCTTGGCTAATCTGTAAAAGCCATTTGAAAATGTTATTTCAATCACTTAAGGGCCCTCCCATTTGGGCTGGAATTTACCCTTACTTTTGTGCGTGATGATCATTGGCCTTTTCACAGCTAAAACTAGCTCGCCAACTTTGAACACTCTTTCCTTCACTTTTTGATTAAAAGCTTTATAAATGTGTGCTTGGTAGAACGCAATGCGTTGTTGAGCTTGAAGGTGTTTCTTGTCTAATCCTTCAAGCTCTTGAAGCCTTAATAGATCATTCTTTTCCTAAGTCAACTCATTAGCCACTGCTATTCTGAGTGAGGGAATTTGAACTTCAATGGGGAGAACTACTTCACTCCCGTAAATAAATGAGAATGGGGTACAACTTGTCGGTGTTCGTACCGTTGTGCGGTATGCCCAGAGACATTCTCCCAGTTTCTTATTCCAATCTCTTTTGTTCGAAGAAATGAACTTCTTCAAGAGTTTAATGATGGTTTTGTTGAAAGCTTCCGCCAAACCATTAGCAGCAGAATTGTCTGCCGTAGAGGCCATATTTTGTATCCAATTTTTATCGCAAAATTGGTGAAATGCTTGGCTGATGAATTGAGGCCCGTTGTCATGGATTATCCTTCAGGGTATCCCAAATTGATAAATAACATGATGCTTGATAAAGCTGATCACGTTGGATGTCTTTACCTCAGCAAGAGGGATCACCTCTGCCAATTTGGAGAAATAATCGGTGATAGCCAATATGAACCGATGTCCCCTAGAAGACGACGGGTGAATCGGACCAATGATATCCATACCCCATGCTTCAAAGGGCCATGATGCAATGGTAGGATGTAGATACTCAGAAGGCTGATGTATAAAATTCGCATGAACCTGACAAGCTTTGCATTGTCTTGCATATTTTACGGCATCTGCAATCATGGTAGGCCAGTAATAGCCTATTCTCCTGATACGATCCTGTAACTTAGGATCGGGTTGATGTGCTCCACATACCCCGTCATGAGCTTCTCGGATAACCAGTTTTGCATCATCGTCTGAGAGACATCGTAACAATAGTCCATCATAAGTTCGGCGATATAGACTTTGGGAAGAAGCATCAAAATAGAAGCGTAGTGATCATCTTTTAACCGATACTGCTTCTTTAGGATCTTCTGGTAAGATTTTGTATGCTGCGAAGTCTATAAAGGGACTTCTCCAATCTCTCTTAGGAGGAACCGTATTCACGGCGTAGCTGCGTTCCATGTGAAAATTATTTTTCACACAAAACAAATCTCTGTTAAGAAGGATCACCGAGTTCTGCCTTCTTATAGGAATAGCCAAATCTGTAGCTAAATTGGCCAGAGCGTCAGCTTCCAGATTTTGAGATCGAGGCACATGCTCTAAGAAGAATGCTTTAAAAGACATGGCTACCTCAATCATTGCTTGGTGATAAGGAATGAGGTCTGGATTGCGGACTTCATATATTCCTCTAACCTGATTGACGATCAGTTGGGAATCACGAAAAGCTTCAAAGTATTCAACCTCTAATTCTTTAGCGACTTGAAGCCCGATAAGTAGGGCATTATACTCTGCCACATTATTAAAGCAGGGTTCGGTAAGAGAATATGCTCGATAGATGACGAGTTTGTCTGGAGTCACCAGAACAATTCCTACTCCTGAGACCATATTTTCCTTGGAACCAGTCCGAGAAGCATCATCGAAGAATAACTGCCATATATCATCTTTCATTGCAGAGTTATATTCTGCAACTTCGTCGGGAATGTCCTCGTATAGTTTGGAGGTTTCCGGAATTAGATGGGCAGCTAAGAAATCAGCCAAGGCTTGACCTTTCATGGACCTTTGAGGGACGTATACCATATCATACGGTGTTAATAACATCGCCCAAGTTGCGAGTCGGGAATTAAGAATACTCAGTTTACTCATCAATACCCGGAGAGGATTGATTCTGAAGATGATATGAATAGTTTGTCCCGTCACGTAATGTCGTGTCTTCTGAATAGCAAACATTAGGGCTAAGTATTCTTTTTCCATTGGATTGTACCGGTGTTCAGCCCCGATCATCATCCTGCTTAAATAGTAGATAGCCTGTTCATGACCCTCATCGTTCTTTTATGCAAGAAGAGCCCCTAAAGAATGATCCATTGCTCGAACATACAACAAAAATGGTCTTCCTATGATGGGAGGCACCAAAACTGGAGGATTAGTAAGGTAGTGTTTGATATCGTCAAATACTTGCTGACAGGCTTCGTCCCATACAAAGGACACATCTTTCTTCATCAGATGGGAAAAAGGTTAACATCTCCCAGAAAGGTTGGATATGAATCTCCTGATATAGGCTAGACGACCTTGAAATCCCCTGAGTTCTCTCAGATTACGGGGAGGTCGTATCTCGAGGATAGCCTTTACCTTATCAGAATCAACTTGAATGCCTTTGGCAGTAATGAAAAATCCCAGGAATTTGCTACTAGATACACCGAGAAAGGACTTTGTAAGGTTCATTTTGAGTTGGTGTTGGCGCATCAACTCGAACACTGTCTTCATGTCTTGGATGTGAGTACCCTTGAGACGGCTTTTGACAGCTATGTCGTCTACGTAACATTCTACTGTTTTGCGTAGATGCTCATGGAATATGTTACTCATAGCTCGCTGATATGTAGCTTCGACATTCTTCAATCCGAAAGGCATGACTGTATAGCAATATACCCCCAGTGGTGTACGGAAGGCAGTATGCTTTTCATCTTCAGGATTCATCTTAATTTGATTGTACCCTGAAAATTCGTCCATGAAAGACATGCATTCAAAGCCGCATGTGTTGTTGATCACGACGCCTGTGATAGGAAGAGGGAACTCATCTTTAGGACAGGCCGCATTTAGATCTCGAAAGTCGATGCAAATGCGAACGTTCCCGCTTTTCTTCATGACCGGGACTACATTGGCGACCCAATCAGGATATTGCTCTTCATGGATGAACCCGCAGGCTACCAATTTCTTGATTTCAGCTTCAATGGCATCCATCATATCCGGATGGAACCGGCATTGGTGTTGCTTTACAGGATTTGAATTGGGCAATATGTTGAGTTTATGGGTAGCCACTTTTGGATCAAGACCTGGCATATCCTCATAATTCCATGCAAAGACATTAATATATTCTTTTATCAATTGGATCATCTCTTCCCTTTCTGTTGGGGAAATATTATTACTAATAAATATCGGCTTTTGTGAAATTTTATCCCCAACATCGACTTGGACAACTTTATCTTCAGTGGGCGGTTCTCTTTGCTCGAACCGGAGTTCCTATTGTGTATCCATTTGCTGTACCTAGGATTCATTTTCAAACGGTATAGATTCTTCTTCCTCCGCTTTGAGAGAATCTGTCAATACCGTGTTTGCTGACAATATCCGTGGGAGTTCATCATCTGAATCGGAGGACGATAGACCATCATGAGAAGAGGAAATGGTCTCTCCGCTTGATTCAGAGTTGTTCGAACTTGCAAGAGACATAATGTGCCCTAACCCGAAATGAGTTCGTTGACAGTAGGGATCACCATGCAATGGCATTCGTCTCCCTTTTCCATAATTGAGGCCTAGCTCCAACTTCAAGTCATAACCCATGCTTTGTAGGAATTTCAAGGCCTGTGGGCTATATCTGAAAACCTGCATTTTCCCAGCATTAGACTCGTGAGAATCTTCTTGTACAATCGGTCGATTCCGCATACGGCCGAAGATTATTGGATGCTGATTTTAACGGGTAGGTGAGACAATAAAGATAGAATCTTTATGTGGCCCATATGTCATGATGACGTTAGATGTTGATGCCACTTTCCACACATACGGTTGATAGAAGTCTATAGCTTTCAAGAATTTTTGTGCTATAGGCTCTATATCGTTATGGAGGGATGATTCCTGATTAGGAAATTGAGCGTCAGTATACTGGAAAAGAGGTTCTTTATTATCATCAGAAACCATATTTCCAGTTGTATTTACATCAATCGGCTGTTTGTTGCGCCGAAGGTTGATGACCAAGGGTGAAGGCTTCTGGTTCAGAGTGATCACTAGGGGATACTTTCCTCCTCCTGATTTGGTTCTGTCCAAGTGGATAGCCATGGGTTCCATGATTTTAGGACGGGAAGTCCGTCCTTTCACCTGGATTGACAGAGGTTGCTCAATAGACGGTTCTCCTAACTCCCTGTGGGATTCCTCTTTCGTCTTGCCCGACATCTCCTTCATGTAGTCTTGGGTATACAACATGGCATCGGAGTAGTAAGACTCAACTCCTTTGAACGGGTTGAGATCAGAAAACTCTATCTTCACTGTCCCTTGGGAGTCTACATATTTAAAGTATTGATGTAGAGTAGAAGGAACAATATTATGATCGTGGATCCATGGTCTGCCCAACAAAATATTGTAAGACACCTCTGAATCAATGACATAGCATATAGCCACTGATCTAAGGTCACCAATTTGGATCCTCAGACGAATCTTTCCCAACGGCTTGCTTTTCCTGGCATTAAAGCCCACGATTGTAGTGGTAGTGTAAGCCAGTTCACTGCTAGAAATCCTCAGAGGTCTGAGCAGACTATGAGGGATAATGTTTATTGACGATCCCGGGTCTATATGAATCCGGTCTACCTCCATGGAGCCGACATATCCGGTGTAATAAAGAGGCCTGTCATGTCTGTTATGTTTCAATAACATGTCCTCTTGAGTGAAAGTGATGTTAGGGACTACTTCCATTACACTGTGGCATTGAGGACATGCCATGGGCTCTTGTTATGACCCACACCCGGTGTAAGGGTACTAGTCGGAAACACGCCCAGCCTATGCCGCATAATCGGCGGTAGAACGCTGTCTAGAAAATCTATCTAACAGTATAATGAACCACCAATAATGATAGTATACTCAATCACAGAACTAAGATAGAAATGAGCACGAATCAGATAAAGAATAGAATAGTCACAATACAACTCATGAGTCTAAAAAATACATCAATGAGTCTGAAGAAGTAACAAAATAAGCTGGAGACAAATCCAGTACCAAGAATACTATGAAGCTACAACTCCAGGGTCAACTGTCTCAGTTGGGATAAGTCCCTCTTGAGCCAGGGTCTCAGAATCTAAACCCACAACATCCTGGGGTCCATAATAGGTAGGGTGCCACTCCTCAGTGTCATCTGAAAAAATATATCCAGTCAGGAAAGGAGCAGAGTACTTCTCTAATAGCAGTTCTAATTAATGATAAAAACTATGTAACAGTTAATAGCTGTGGATAAACAAGATGCACAATAGATACAAGAGATATATATACAATAAGGAAATACTGGAAATAAATACAATAATGAACAATATGCCAATGAAACAATAATACTAATGACTAAGTGTGTGAGTACTAGCTTAACATGTGATCAGCTTGGGCAAGATGCAATGCGGCCTGGCTAATCATACGTGCGGTGTATGATCAACACTATTCAGTAATCAGTACTTTATTCAATAGGGATATTGATCACATATCTATACTAATACTCCCCACCCCCGACTGGTATAATAGATCCAACCACGGTATGCTATGGCACGAGATTCCCCAAGAAGATAGCTAGTCTTTCCGAGAATCGATGTCTGTACATGTACAAGATAACCAACGAAACAATACTTGCACTATATACACCATATACCAAGGAATAACGTCTCATGACGAGATCCAGATATACCAATCCGTGTAACCATAGTGTCAAAAGAACATGGATATCTATACTAGATACAATGAACATAGATGATATCATAAATGAGAAACTATCAGAGAATGTACTCGCCTGAAGTCCAATAAATAGTCTCACAGATGTCTGACTCGGTGCCTCGAAGACCTAGATATGGAATACAATATTAATACAAGGTTCCGAAAAGAGAATAAGTTAAACTAGTCAACTTCTAGGTCAATAAGTCAATTCTAAGTCAAAAGTCAACTATAGTCAACTATGAGTCAACTATGGTCAACTATGAGTCAAATGGTCAAACCAAGGTCAACTATCTATTTCTAGGTTGCACAAGTCTAACACAAAAATCTTGGGTCAAAATACTAAAATCTAAGTCATAGAAACCACATCCTAAAATATTAGGATACCGTATCTTCGGATACGTGAATCCAAGGTAAACCTCACAATACATATATATCAACAATAATGTATAATAATATAGTATATTAATTATAAACAATTAGGAACCATAGTTTTGAACCAACTTGGTATCCCCACAAAGTCACAAACTTGATACCCAAACCCCGTATCTTGAGTATCCCACTTACCTTGGTTTCCACAAGGTAATACTCAATACCTTGATATAGTAATTACCCTCATATATAATATAATATATATACTAATATTATACAAATAAGAAGTATAGCAATACTAGTATTATATCTCAATATTAATACATATATATATATATATATATATATATATATATATATATATATATATATAAGATATAAACAATATACTAATAATCTGCCTAACTGTCACTGAAAGCAGTGTTAAAAACACTGATTTTCAGTTAATAGACTTTCAGTGACAGTTCAAGCTGTCACTGAACCGCCGTCGCTACTACTGCTGCATTTTTGCACTGCTGCCTCCCCTTTGGTGACAGTTTTCAACCGTCACCATAGTCTCCGTCGCGACTGTTGTGAATTCCCGCTGCTGCATGCGTTCTTTAATGACAGTGGCGGCTCTGTCATTAATTCCCGCCGCCACTGTTACAGTGGCTGCTGCTGTAACCGCCTCCAATAATGACAGTTCTCTGTCATTAATTGCTGCTGTCACTAAAACAATAAATATATATATATATAACCTATATATATATATATATATATATCAATATATATATAAAAATCAAATATTTAATTATATATATCTATATATATAATCCAAATACATATATAATGTATATATCTATATAAATAAATACCAATAGCTATAATACACATCCTATATACTAATGTACATATTACAATATGATTAAGAGCACACATACATAAATATGTTTAATTAAATATACATCCATATATATATAAATAATCACATAATAACTATAAATAATCTAATTACTTAATTAAACATACATATATATTTTATAAAACATTATATATATATCCCTAACATATATTATAACATATATTAATGCATGTAGAAGAAAGCTACATATATATTTATACATTCTATTAGTATATATATAATACATAGATCTATGCTACAATAAATACCATAATAAATACACTATAATACATATATAATATCTATATATATATACTTAATTATAATTCGAGAATTAAAGTACAAATAATTAGATCTACATATAAACACACCACAAATGGAGAGTATCAAATCGTATCCCACTAGATCTAGGATACGCATGCGACACGAGTCCACTACACATCCAATTGCACCCCGAAGGACACAAGCAAGTCACATATATTATTTATGAACAAAATAAAGTGTCAAATATAGATCTATGTGTCCGTGTCAAAATACGACATGTACAAAGTCCCGTGTCGGAGGGAAAACCCCCAAAACAACACGTATCACCAAATTATTGGGATACGACCTACACGTACCCAATTGTGGACACGACACTAGCCCCAAACACATAAACATATGCCAAAGTGATCTATAGGATCAATTGACACACATAACAAAAATCATTTTCAAAATTTCCCCAAAATTGACACAAAAAGTACCACAACTTTCTCCATGGGTCTCCTATGAACACAAAACCAAGTTCTATGGGTAGTACATACATATGGGTTGATTTTCCATGATTAAATCTCAGATTTAGAAGCTATTTTAAGGGAAAAAATTGAATTATACCTATTGGAAGATGAATTTGGTAGGAAAATGAAATGGGAATGAAGGAAATTTGGTAGTGGGAAATTCTAGATCTAGATTTGGAATAAAAAAGAGAGAAGAGAGAAATTTCCCTCTCTTTTTATAGGCCGGCCCTTACCTCTCCTTCAAGCAATTATGAAATGTCCAATATACCCCTTGGGGCCTCTCATGAAGAAATAATTAAGGAAGGAAGCTTCTAGTCTAATGATTTAATTAATTTAATCCATCTCCTTAACAATGGGCTTTCTAAATGGGCTAAGTCTAACTAATTAATTCATGTTGGTCCATGGGTCCAAACTAAACTAGTTAGGTCCAACAACAAAAGTCTAAAATAAATAAATAATATCTAACAATAATTAAATAATACAACAAATAATTATTTACCAAGCACAATAATTAATTAAATAGAAAAAGACTAAAATACCCTTTCCTAGAAAATGTGGTAGTGACAGCTCTTTATCGGGAGACTTGAGCTGAGTCAAGCATGCATCTGTCTGCATTAACGCTTCACTCAAGGCTTGACGAGTGTCTTTGGATAACCTTAGGAGCTCAAAAATGGACAATTTGGCTGGTATATTAGCCAACTGGGCCAGGATATCGAAGTTATATGGTTTCTCCAAACCTTTGTTTTGAATTTTCTTTAAAGGTTTGTCAAAACGAACTTCTTTTTGCTTGCCCTTATCCGTCGACGTTGGTGTAGAAGGACCTGTCTCTTGTACAACAGGTTCAGGCTCTGAAGGCTTGGCAGCTGAAGTGTCTGCCGTTGCTTCTTCCTGATTTCCTCCATAGTCCTTGAGGTAGGCTTTCCCTGACCGGATTACAGTAGCCAAAGCCTCTTCTTCTGATGTTAGAGATATTGCAACCATATGGCATGGTTTGCATCTGGAGTTCTTTTAAGACTTAGCTTTAACAGCTTGAGTCTCTTCCTCAATCTCTGATACCAGATCAGGATAAACGCACATGATCTCCCCACGCTTAGTAGTTAAGGGTACTAGGTCATGATTTTGACCCCTGGTCGGAGGGAGATTAACAATGTTTATCATCGCCCGTGGGATAGGTACTACACCATTCGGGACTTCTTGAGGAGGCAGATTACCAAATTAGAGAGAGATCATGTTGGCAGCGACCGTCTTTTCGTTGTTACACAGAGTGATGGCCTTGGCATCGATCAACTCCTGGATTTTCCTTTTTAGTACATAACATGCCTTTGTGGGGTGATGTATGTACCTGTAGAAAATGCAGTACTTAGGATTATTGGTACTGCCGACTTCATTTGGCCGCTTTACTTCGGGAAGAGTGAGCTTGCCACTTTTGACTAGACAGTCGAATATGCTCGGAATGTCATAATCATCAAAATAATATTCTTCTATGGGTCTAGAAGTCCCAGGTTTCGTCTGCGTAGTTGTTGGTGTCGCGCCTCAGTCCCAAAATACGTAGGACTAGGAATACGTAACACGCCAGCCGTATGTATACGAACTCCAATATATGGAAACCATATACACACGTATGCTGTACATGAATATCCAATCCACAGTGGTAAATATATGTCATAACAAGTCACACGCAGTTCTATATCTCATCCACAGCACAAATAATAGAAGAATGGAAATCAATAACTAAATATCAAAGAAGCAGTCTCAAATAGTAATCTCAAAGTATGATAGTCGGGTAGAAACAAATCCACTACCAATCGACTATAATAAACTACTAAAGAGAGAAGAGAATAAACTCTAATATAAGAATAAATGTCTAGAAAAGAATAGCAACTAGAATCTCTAAACAGCTGCAATGAATCACATATAATCAGAAGGTAAGATCTCCTCAGACTGATAGGTAGCATCAGGTCCAGGTCCATACTCCTGCGGGTACTCCTGCTCACCTATATCTGGAAGGGCCCAGGTCCTCAGAGGGACGTAACAAGATACAAAAAGCACATGCCAATAAAGTACTGAAAATAAACATCCATTCGGGTCGCCTAACCATCTATGTGAATGCAGTTTGAGAACAACTTTCTAACAAGTGGGCTATCTGGCCATAAATAGGATTGGCATAGTTCTCTTGGAGATCCAGGGGCCTACAAAGGCACGAAAACTTTCGAACGTCGGAGGCCCGCCATGATAATATATAGGGGTCATCATGACCGCGTATCTCCGGCGAAGCGTACGGGTTACACAAGAAAAGTGCAAAGGAGCCCAAATATGGTACTTGTTGTTCTCTCCACCCAATGCTCTAAGCATGTCATATCCATGACACGATAATACCTCTAATAACCGCCAGGTCTACTAGCATGCAAAGTTTCTATTAGCAGTTATCCCTATCCGTCGCACGACCTATACGTACCATTGGCCAGCCGAATACGCAAGTCCGTGTCCTACATATGACTCACACTCGTGTATGAATAGTGTCATGGCCAATGAAACATAAATGCCTCATGAAAATGGGGTAGTATTATAAAGTAGGTCCAATGCATATACATAAATAAAAATATAGTACGACGACACCGTCGTTGCACCCAAGTTTCCTTGGACGCGCAGTTTATATAGCAGTTTAAAATAAATGAACTAAATAAACAGAAAATAAACATGCATGCCTCATATGGAATGTAAAAATAGTACAATGGTAAGGTATACTTGCCTGGCAAGGAAGCTACAATATACCAATAACCTGCTCCAGAAATCGCGCAGAACAATCCAATATCCTATGTACACATAAATATAATATAATAGAATCATTAGTCATTACACTAGCACATACTCAACCACATTTACACTGGAATCAGGGGGTATACTAGGGGTAACACTAGTCATCTAACACGGTCAATTGCGCATTGAATTACGCGGGTGTCGCGTCTTCAAGTACTATACGAAATTAGTCAGTCAACTGACAGGTGTCTATGCCAGTACGTTAGTATACGCAAGGCAGACAAATTCACAAGTTCTTAGGGTCAACATGGTCAAGGTAAGTATGGGATAGTCCACGATGTCCTAGGGTCATACAGTCTGAATATTTAGTCATAATTATCAATTAGCATTTACTTACATATATATTCATATAACTATATAATAATATAACCATTAATTTATTTTAATTTATTTAATTCTAGAATAATTACTCTAAAATCCTATTTTAATCTTATTATTCTGATTTTTATGTTAATTCCTAAATTTTGTCCAAAGAAACTGAATTTTATCAACTCGAGACTCATGGCACGCAAATCGAGGCAATCTGTTGACCAAAAAGTCAACCGATACAAACTCGACTTTCATGCTTGATTTCCTATAGATTTTAGCATCAAACATACTAGAATTTATGGCTCGTCTGAATTCAAATTCGTTTGGGAATTATGGCACATACAAATTTTGTATTGTGCACCGATGGTTAAATTCTAACTAGAAGTTCTACAGAATTAACAGTATGTAAATACTTCGAAATAAATTCTGGGAAAAATATATGTCGATGATCCCGACATTAGCTTTCCGAAACTTTAAACGGTTCATGATTCTGATTTTTGGTTCTCCCAGAATCGCAAAAACATCAAAACACGTCTATTTTTGGACATGCTATGCTCTACAAATTTTCCAGAATTTAATACTAATAATTTAGAAAAACAATTTATATTATCAGAAAGCTAACCTCATTATCATTCTAACAAAAAAAACTGGAGCATGTTTGGAGTCCGGAGCTAGGAGATATCATCTTTTTAATTCGTCATAACTAGTAGAAAATGAGGCTGAATTTATGACGAATTTTGACTATTTTTTGGACGAAAAAGAGAGGAATTTGGGAAAGAAAAATATGAAGGATGAGGTATTTATAATGGTGGACACTACTTAATTAAATACGAATAGGATTGGTTAATTTGGATAGGATTATGATGAATTTAAATAAGGATAGGATATGCATGAAGTTGATTTCCTAGTAGGTTCAGGATTTAAATTAATTTAAAATAGAGTTTGAATTTATCTCAATAATTTATAACCTTAAATATAATTAAAGATAATACAAATAATTTATAAAATCTTATTAATATCTATTAACACTAAATTAGTATCTATCTAATATTAAGACTATATATATCCAAATAAATCCTAAATAATTTTAAAATCTAAATAAATTTCTTAAAATTCTAAATAAATTACAAAAAAATATAATTAAATATTTTAAACTAAAATAAATATTTGGTAGGAACGACATGCAAGTATGGTCGTATAGTAAATCATAGAAGTCCTAGAAATTTATGTTTTCTAAGTTTTAATTACCAAAAATTCTAGAAAAATCTCCAAAAATCTAAAATAACCTAAAATAATTCTAAATGAATATTTATATAAGTAAATATATCAAGAAATTTATTTTCTAATTAACTAAGAGCATATTCTAAATAAATTCAACATATATAATAAATATAATAATATAAAATATACACAAAATACCTATTTTTGGGTGAGGGAGTTTACAATCTACCCAACTTAAAATAATTTCGTCCTCGAAATTAAAATAAGACATAATTTGTTAAATCCTTCACATTCGTACATAAGGTATGTCAATCGCAATCTCTTCCAAAAATTTAAATAACAAAATCTATTCGAATCTATCGCGATCACTTCAAAATTAATATAACCACTGTTTAAATCAAAATTCAACCTGTCGTAATCTCTTCTCGATTTTTAAATAATCAACATCCAAATCTGACTCAAGTCTATATGACATCCCACATCAAAATTTATATCATAATTTTCAACTATCATAATCTCCTCTAGACTTTGAACAATAAATAATTCTAATCAAATCTTATTCCTATTCTTAACTTAAGAATTTTGTACTATTCAAATATTTAAACTCAATTTACATCCTCAATATTTCAAATAGGTGACCCAACAATCAAAATTGAACTTTTAATTCAAATCATCAAATTGTAAAATTTAAATCTAATTAACCAATTGTTCAAGTCTAAAATTATATATTTATCCTCAAAATTTAAATCGATGATTCATCTTTCAATATTCAAAATTTAAATCATGTGCTCAAAGTATAAATATTGGGTCCTCAATATCAAGATTTTTAAAATTCATTAAATCCTCATTATCTTAATCCCTCTTTTAAAATTCTCCACATTTAAAAGGACTTAATCTCTCAATCTAATCCTACTTGATCACAATCTAAAAGAATTCTCCTCAAGTTTAATACTGTAATTTCTACCCAACTTAGAATTTACCCATCTATCACATAAGGCTCTTACACTTAAGAAAAATATTCCTCAATTTATTTTTTCATGTCATTCAATCCTCAAAACTTTAACACCAACTATATCATATGTGATATGCCCTTAATCAATTATGAAAGATAGTCACCAAATAATATGATTGGCCTATGGGGTATATCTTGTACTATCCGTGTATCACTTATATCCAAGCACGAGATTTCGTCTTTCCGAAACAAGGAAAGACGGAAAGCAACGGAAAAGAGTTCAAGGAGGGGTAATAGAATGGAAGTATGGGAATCAAAGCGTTTAAAGAATTCAAATGGAAATTGTCAAGACAGTTGTGGATTGAAATCTTAATTTGGTAATTTCTTATTTGCATGCTCACATCGGTACAGTTATATACTTGATATGATATGCTTTGTCGTATCTAGAGGGTAAGTATATTCGTCTACTAATCACTACATATCTCAATCCACGTAAAGTAGTTATACGAAGGGCGAACCAAGTGCACTAAGGTTAGCTAGACCCTAATACATTGATTCTGAAATGTATTATTGTGGGCCCCCAATAATACGTATGTCATGAATAAGCTCGATAAAGAATAAGCTTGCAAAAACTAGGCTATAATAGCAGCATAAGTCAAGGTAGTACAAAAAATATGAATACGCTAGATTATGATGAAAGAAGGTTCATAACAATTCAAATTCACAAAAACAAAAGCAAAATAAGCAATAATAATGAAAGACTACACAATCTCTACAGTTGTCATACTAATTCCTTGTCTAAGTCGCTAGTCGACCAATAGGGACATGGACCTCTAAATTCTATCGTCTGAATAAACACTGTCGTCTTTGCTAGCATACAATTAATGTCATTCAGTTACGCTTCATCAATGGATCACAGGGACTACGTGATACTAGGTGGTGAGATATACTATCCAACTTAAAATAATTTAACTACTATTTTATTACCTTAAGGATACCTACAAAAATAACCTTGCACATGTACATAGAACAGAAACTCTTATTAGGGTCTCCTATTGCATTATATAGGTAAGGGTCAAGTGCTCATAGAACAGGTGTCAATCGTAGGGATAGAAGAGTTACTAGCCGTTAAGGGGAAAGGGATTTAACTCGTATCGAGCTATGGGTACAAATTTCATGATTTAAAGCTAAGGGGTAATCATTAGGTCACAACCTAAGGGAACTACGCAAACTATCAAATCCCAACTATCACGCACAAAATTCAAAGTTTAAATTACCAAGCTATACCCTAGCAAACTACATGTCCTAACATAGAATAAGATTACTTTGCCTTCAATCATACGAGTTATGTGGCACGAGTTAAATGATGAAGAAAGAAGAATCATAATTTAGTCGTCACACAATTAGCGAACGCTAAGGTTGCAGGGGGACAAGTTATGAAATAAAAAATAGAGGGCTCTAGATAGCATCATGGTTCTCTAAGGGGGTGGCATGCTAGTTGCCATGTTCGGGGTATGATCAAGGGAAAGGGTTGATTACATTCCTCTAGGCTTCCTAGGGTACTGTCTACTAGTAACAAGACAATGACATAAGTTTTATAGTTCTCTAATACTATCCAATTATGAGGGTTAGGTTCAGTCCTAATGTTTGATAT
Source organism: Iris macrosiphon (assembly GCA_036927795.1). Taxonomy (NCBI): domain Eukaryota; kingdom Viridiplantae; phylum Streptophyta; class Magnoliopsida; order Asparagales; family Iridaceae; genus Iris; species Iris macrosiphon. The sequence continues at coordinate 90,263,582 of JAYESA010000011.1, read as the reverse complement.
TGGTTCTCCATTGGTTCCTCAATACTAGGGTCAAACATTATGGTAAAACTTCTAACTAACTCTAGTAGTGTCTATACTACTCTCAAGTCTTCATAATACATCAGGGGGTAATGGTAAATCAATTCTAAAGATAAGGAATTCTAGGGTTCACTAGATATTCTAAACTTAGTGGTGTGTCTATATTCTCGTTGTATTCTTAATAGGTGTGCTACTCTAATTATCATCCTAATAACAGGGGTTCCTATATTCTAGCAGAAGGCCATATATACTCAAGGAACTTATTAGGGAAGTACAGGAATCAAGCAGGATACAATTGTTCGAATAGATCATAGAGGAGGAAGGTGAATCATAGTCATTTGTGGATGAGATCCTATACTCTAGTCCTATGTGTAGGCTTGTTCGGTACAGTAACGTAACCGAGACAATATGCTCTCGACCTGCATGGGCCACCATAAAAACATGTCACGCCCCAGTCCCAAAATACGTAGGACTAGGAATACGTAACACGCCAGCCGTATGTATACGAACTCCAATATATGGAAACCATATACACACGTACGCTGTACATGAATATCCAATCCACAGTGGTAAATATATGTCACAACAAGTCATACGCAGTTCTATATCTCATCCACAGCACAAATAATAGAAGAATGGAAATCAATAACTAAATATCAAAGAAGCAGTCTCAAATAGTAATCTCAAAGTGTGATAGTCGGGTGGAAACAAATCCACTACCAATCGACTATAATAAACTACTAAAGAGAGAAGAGAATAAACTCTAATATAAGAATAAATGTCTAGAAAAGAATAGCAACTAGAATCTCTAAACAGCTGCAATGAATCACATATAATCAGAAGGTAAGATCTCCTCAGACTGATAGGTAGTATCAGGTCCAGGTCCATACTCCTGCGGGTACTCCTGCTCACCTATATCTGGAAGGGACCAGGTCCTCAGAGGAACGTAACAAGATATAAAAAGCACATGCCAATAAAGTACTGAAAATAAACATCCATTGGGGTCGCCTAACCATCTATGTGAATGCAGTTTGAGAACAACTTTCTAACAAGTGGGCTATCTGGCCATAAATAGGATTGGCATAGTTCTCTTGGAGATCCAGGGGCCTACAAAGGCACGACAACTTTCGAACGTCGGAGGCCCGTCATGATAATATATAGGGGTTATCATGACCGCGTATCTCCGGCGGAGCGTACGGGTTACACAAGGAAAGTACAAAGGAGCCCAAATGCGGTACTTGTTGTTCTCCCCACCCAATGCTCTAAGCATGTCATGTCCATGACACGATAATACCTCTAATAACTGCCACGTCTACAAGCATGCAAAGTTTCTATTGGCAGTTATCCCTATCCGTCGCACGACCTATACGTACCAGTGGCCAGCCGAATACGCAAGTCCGTGTCCTACATGTGACTCACACTCGTGTATGAATAGTGTCATGGCCAATGAAACATAAATGCCTCATGAAAATGGGGTAGTCTCATAAAGTAGGTCCAATGCATATACATAAATAAAAATATAGTACGACGACACCGTCGTTGCACCCAAGTTTCCTTGGACACGCAGTTTATATAGCAGCTTAAAATAAATAAACTAAATAAACAGAAAATAAACATGCATGCCTCATATGGAATGTAAAAACAGTACAATGGCAAGGTATACTTGCCTGGCAAGGAAGCTGCAACATACCAATAACCTGCTCCAGAAATTGCGCAGAACAATCCAATATCCTATGTACACATAAATATAATATAATAGAATCATTAGTCATTACACTAGCACATACTCAACCACATTTACACTAGAATCAGGGGGTATACTAGGGGTAACACTAGTCATCTAACACGGTCAATTGCGCATTGAATTACGCGGGTGTCGCGTCTTCAAGTACTGTACGAAATCAGTCAGTCAACTTACAGGTGTCTATGCCAGTACGTTAGTATACGCAAGGCAGCCAAATTCACAAGTTCTTAGGGTCAACATGGTCAAGGTAAGTATGGGATAGTCTACGATGTCCTAGGGTCATACAGTCTGAATATTTAGTCATAATTATCAATTAGCATTTACTTACATATATATTCATATAACTATATAATAATATAACCATTAATTTATTTTAATTTATTTAATTCTGGAATAATTACTCTAAAATCCTATTTTAATCTTATTATTCTAATTTTTATGTTAATTCCTAAATTTTGTCCAAAGAAACTGAATTTTATCAACTCGAGACTCATGGCACGCAAATCGAGGCGATCTGTTGACCAAAAAGTCAACCGATACAAACTCGACTTTTATGCATAATTTCCTGTAGATTTCAGCATCAAACATACTGGAATTTACGGCTCGTCTGAATTCAAATTCGTTTGGAAATTATGGCACATACAAATTTTGTATTGTGCACCGATGGTTAAATTCTAACCTAGAAGTTCTATAGAATTAACAGTACGTAAATACTTTGAAATAAATTTTGGGAAAAATATATGTCGATGATCTCAACATTGGCTTTTCGAAACTTTAAACGGTTCATGATTCCGATTCCTGGTTCTCCCGGAATCGCGGAAACAACGAAACACATCTATTTTCGGACATGCTGTGATCTACGAATTTTCCAGAATTTAATACTAATAATTTAGAAAAACAATTTATATTATCAGAAATCTAATCTCATTATCGTTCTAACAAAAAAAACTGGAGTGTGTTTGGAGTCCGGAGCTAGGAGATATCGTCTTTTTAATTTGTCATAACTAGTAGAAAATGAGGCTGAATTTATGACGAATTTTGACTATTTTTTGGACGAAAAAGAGAGGAATTTGGGAAAAAAAAATATGAAGGATGAGGTATTTATAATGGTGGACACTACTTAATTAAATACGAATAGGATTGGTTAATTTGGATAGGATTATGATGAATTTAAATAAGGATAGGATATGCATGAAGTTGATTTCCTAGTAGGTTCAGGATTTGAATTAATTTAAAATAGAGTTTGAATTTATCTCAATAATTTATAATCTTAAATATAACTAAAGATAATACAAATAATTTATAAAATCTTATTAATATCTATTAACACTAAATTAGTATCTATCTAATATTAAGACTATATATATCCAAATAAATCCTAAATAATTTTAAAATCTAAATAAATTTCTTAAAATTCTAAATAAATTACAAAAAAATATAATTAAATATTTTAAACTAAAATAAATATTTGGTTGGAACGACATGCAAGTATGGTCATATAGTAAATCATAGAAGTCCTAGAAATTTATGTTTTCTAAGTTTTAATTACCAAAAATTCTAGAAAAATCTCCAAAAATCTAAAATAACCTAAAATAATTCTAAATAAATATTTATATAAGTAAATATATCAAGAAATTTATTTTCTAATTAACTAAGAGCATATTCTAAATAAATTCAACATATATAATAAATATAATAATATAAAATACACACAAAATACCTATTTTTGGGTGAGGGAGTTTACAGTTGGGGTAGATTTTTTGGATGTGTTAATCACCAGAGCTTCCTTTCCTTTGGAACCACGAGGATGGTCGCTATTGGAAGATGACCGTTTCCCTTTGTCAGAGGTGGAGATCATGATTTCCATTATCACGCGCCTTCCGACTGTTGTCTTCGGTGGCTACAACTGACATGATAAACGAGGGCCAATCATGGAACTGATATGGTCCCGTGAATACCGAGATCAGTGGGAGAAGGTTCTTCCTGCAAATGTACACCAAGGCAGAATCTGAAACTCCGGGAGGCATCTGCAAAGTGGCCTGACGAAAACGTTCAATAAAAGTACGAACGTTCTCCTTCTCCTTCTGCTTCACTTAGATGAGCGATGACATAGACATGTCCATCCCTCCTTCATAGAATCGAGCGAAGAACAGAGTCTTGAAATATTCTAAGGAAGTAATGCAATTGTCCGCCAGACTACGGTACCATTGATAGGCTACGCTAGACAGACAGCCTTTAAACACTCGAGTGAGAAGGGCGTCATTCCCTTGTAACAACACTGTCTTCATGCTGAAGTAGTTCATGTACTGGCTTGGTGACTTCTTTCCCTCAAACAAAACCATAGCCTGTGGTTTATGTTTTGGTGGGAAAGGGATCTCGTTCCAGATAGTAGGGTATGGCTGATTGATCTCCAACTTCTTGAGCTGATCCTTATGCTTTAGGGCATCAAATTGGGCTTTTAATTCCCGCACTGCTTGCATCGGATCTTCAGTTGGTAAAGGGACCGCAGAGAGGTGGGAGACCGGCTGTATTGTACCCCAACATGAGGTAATATATTTTTTGGGTTGAGAGGTTGAGGAGTAGCTGATTCTTGATTTTGAATTGGCTCCTGACTTGATGGTATATCTACCTGTCACTACCGTATTTTCTAGAAAAGGGTATTTTGGTCATTTTATAATTAATTGAATATTGTGCATGTTAAATATTTATTTATTGTATTATTTATTTATTATTAGCATGATAGATTTATTTATTTTGGACTTGTGTTAGTGGACCTAACTAGTTTAGTTTAGACTCATGGACCAACATGTATTAATTGTTAGAATTGAGCCCAACTAGAAAGCCCATTAAGTAGGAGGATGATTAAATTAATTAAACCATTGGACTAGAAGCTTCCCTCCTTAATTAATTTCTTCATGAGAGGCCCCAAGGGGTATTTTAGACTTTACATAGTAGCTTGAGAGAGGGGGCAAGTGAGGCCTATATAAAGGGGATGAAAACTTTCTCTCTCTTCATTTTTCATTCCAAATCTAGATCTAGAATTTTCCTCAACCAAATTTTATCAAATCCCTACCAAATTTTTACCCAATTACTTATCAAATCACCATTAGAGACTAGAAGATCAAGGATCTAGAAGGAGAAAGCAAGGATCTACAAAGAGGAGCAAGGATCTACAAGTTGGAAGCTAATTTCACCAATTTTGGAGGTTTCATTGGGAATCCATCTTCCAATAGGTATAATTCAGTTTTTTCCCTTAAAATAGCTTCTAAATCTGAGATTTAATCATGAATAATCAACCCATATGTATGTACTACCCATAGGATTTGGTTTTGTGTTCATAGGAGACCTATGGAGAAAGTTATGGTACTTTTGTGTCAATTTTGGGGGAATTCCGAAAATGACTTTTGTTGTGTGTGTCAATTGATCCTATAGATCAATTTGGCATATGTTTATGTGTTTGGGGCTAGTGTCGTATCCATAATTGGGTACATGTAGGTCGTATCCCAACAATTTGGTGATACGTGTTGTTTTGGGGAGTTTTTCCTCCAACATGGGACTTTGTACATGTCGTATTTTGACACGGACACATAGATCTATATTTGACACTTTGTTTTGTTCATAAATATTATATGTGATTTGTTTGTGTCCTTCGAGATGAAATTGGATGTGTGGTGGACTCGTGTCGCATGCGTATCCTAGATCTAGTGGGATACGGTGTGATACGCTCCAATTATTATGTGTTTATGTGTAGATCTAATTAATTGTGCTTTAATTCTTGAATTATAATTGTGTATGTATCTATATATATTATATATGTATTATGTATATTTATTATAGTGTTTATTGTATCATAGATCTATGTATTATATATGTATTAATAGAATATATATTATGTAGCTTTCTTCTACATGCATTAATATATATGTTATAATATATGTTAGGGATTTAAATATATGTTTTATATAATATATGTGTATATTTAATTAAATAGTTAGATTATTTATACTTATTATATGATTATATATATATATATATATATATATATATATATATATATATATATATATATATATATATATATATATATATATATATGTATGTATGTAGATATATATTTATAAGTGGTAGCATATGTATATATAATATAGTAGATATATTTATATGTGGTTATATATATTGTTATATTATATATTTTTATGTATTTATATTATTATATGATTATATATATGTATACATATATGTATAATTATATATACATATTACTATATGTGTGTATGTATGTTACTATCTGGTATTTTATACAATTTACTATGTATAAGTGTATGCATAGTTATATATAGTTATATATATATATTGTATAAATATATATTGTGGGTTATATATATGTATTTAAATATATATTATATAAATATATATGGTGGATTATATATATATATATATATATATATATATATATATATATATATATATATATATATATATATATATATATATATATATATATATATATATATATATATATATGTATTTATATATATATATTGTATATATATACATATATTTTCAGCGACAACAGCGAGCCAGAAGTGTCGCAACAGCAACAACAAATGCAAATAATAGCAGCTTTTCAGTGAAAGCAGTCAGCGACAGTTGCAGAAAACTGTCGCTGAAACAACAGTGTATCAGCAGAGTATCAGAAGCTTCAGCGACAGTTTTTAGTGACAGTGCAGGAAACTGTCACAAAAACTGCAGTGTATCTATATACACAGCAGCTTTCTGTGACAGTGGACAGGGTATTTAGCGACAGTTTGGCAGGTTTTAATATATTAGATATTAATATATATATATAGATATATATGTATATATATATGGTAATTAATATATATATAAATATGTTCCTAATTGCTATTTGTATTATAGTATACTATATATGTATATATTTAGTTATAGCATATAAATTTATTAGAATAATTAGTATACTTTAGTTATCAATTGTTATGAGTATTTTTTATATATTATATATTTGTAGGTATGTATGTACGTATATATGTATTAATAGTTAGTGTGTAGTTGGTAGTTAGTATTATTCTATTAGTACATACTAGAGTTATATTGGATTGATATATGTAATTATTGATGGGTAGTTAGTATATATATGAGATTTTGGCAATTACCTTGAGATATCAAGGTAAGTATCAAGATATACCAAGGTATGAGTAGTAGGTATTGACATAAGTAATATGATAGTTGTAAACTAATTATGGGTTGGTATTAAGGTGACTAAAATAAGATATATAGAATTATATAAATATTAAATGCATAGTAGTTTATAATTATTGTTGTGTAGTTAGTATAAATAAGGTTTTGAATTTACCTTGAGATGCCAAGGTAAGTATCAAGGTATTGGAGGATAATCAAGATATTGGGATTTGATATCAAGATAGAGGTTTAGTATTGCGATACCAAGTTGGTTCGAAACCAAGGTATCCATTTAGCATTTATAATTAGGATTTTATATATATAATATTGTTTGATATGTACACATGTGTTATATTTATCCCTTGTTTGCGTATCCTGAGATACGGTATCTTAGTATCCTAAGATTTAGTTTGTATGGCCTAGATTCATAGTGTGTGAGCCCAATATCTTTGAGTTAGACTCATACAATATAGAAATAGGTAGTTGACCATAATTTGACTATAGTTGACCATAGTTGACTTAGAGTTGACCTAGTTTGACTTTTGACTTAGAAATGACTTTATGAGCTAGAAAGTTGACTAGTTTAATTTATTTCTCTTCCCAAAAACTTGTATTAATGTAATATTTCATATATAGGTCTGTGACACCAGTTCGGACATCATTTTTATCATTTGCTCTGGACCACAGGCGAGTACATTCTCTGATAGTTTCCATTATTTGATTACCACTATAATTCAAGTATTTAGAAATGTTACTTATGATTCTTGACACGATGGTACACGGATTGGTATTATTATTGGATCGTCAGTCATGGAATGTTACCTTGATTATGGAGATGGTATCAGATACTGTCCTTGTTGGTATTGGATAACATTGAATATTGTAGATTAAACATTGGATACATTGGCTAGTGACGTGTCATGATTCGATCCATCATATCAGTCGGGGCGGGGGAAATACCAATTAAATATGTGATCAAGAAACTATCGGCTAGTAGTGTAATCATTGGCTACTAACTAACCATGAAATTCACGTATGGTTGAGTTAGCTCCTTAGTGTAATCATTGAATCTCCCAGGCCGATCACATATTTAGTTAGTATCTCAAATCACATAGTTATTGTAGATTCCATTATTCAGTTCATTGATTACCTTGTTCTATTCTGACATTATAGTTCATTCCTTTATTCTTGTACGCATTGATTATATTCTGTTGTTAGTATTGCCTATTCTTTCATTATTCTTGATTATTAGTTATATTCTCATCGTAGATAGCATCTTCTATTCTACTGCTTTATAGTTTTTGTCAATTAATTGGAACTGCTATTGGGTTGTACTTCGCTCCATTCCTGACTGGAAAATATTTTTCAGAGGATCCGGAAGATTGGTGTCCGATATACTACGGACCTCAGCCTATAGATGGTGCAGACTTGGACCCACTAGTTCTGGAGTGACTGTTGAGAGATTTAGCCGGATTCACTAGTTAGCATAGTTAGTTCTCTTTAGCATTTTGGTACCGGATTTGTTTCCGGCATATATTTGTGTTTGGATATTATTTCTATTTGTTGTTGTTATATTTTTAACTGCTTAGTTATGTTAGACTTCTGTGATATCTTCTCGTGCCATAGAAATGTGATTGAGTATTGTGTTGAATTAAGTTGATTACTCTCTTCTTGGAGTTGAGATATTATTGGAGGTTTATGCTTTATAGTGAGATAATTAGATAGTATAGATGACCAAGACAGCGTTCTACCGTCGATGCTGCGGCGTAGGCTGGGCGTTGTTCCCGACTTGCATCCCTACACCGGGTGCGGGTCGTGACACTACCCCCACCCGTAGTTGAGTCAGAGGAACAGGCGCAGCTGTGTATTGAGTCACCAATATTTGGTGCATACTCTGCATTATGGTATGTATCTCTTTTAGTGATGCTTCCAAAACAGCGACACGTTGTTCCATACTTCCTGATGGGGAAGCTTCTTCATGTTCATCTCCAATGGCATAGACTCCCATTTCTCTGTATGCTACTGAGGGATTGGTATAGATCTCTGTAGAGATCGAGTCTATATTGTCAGTATCACATTCAGGAAATTGCTGACCCCCAGTGTCGGAATCGGAAGAATATGAAGCCGATTGTCGTGACCTCGAGCGAGTGTTTCGAAAAACACCTGCTTCAATGTTCTCAAGGAGTCTGTCGAATCTCCTTTGGCTCAGAGTTCTAGAGGGGTGACATTTTGAACTTGACCTTCCTCTAGGAATGTGCGATGCCATGTTTACCGATGCAAATGTCGGTTCTTCTTCCTGTAAGGACAAAGAGTAGTTCAACCGGTCGAAAATCGACCATTTTGCTTTAGAACAGCAGTAATTAACTACAACTTTATGACTATTACAACAGTGCTCCCTAGGGGGTGTAATAGACATATCAGAAGATCCCTTGTCTTTGCATTTCTGGATCAAGAAATTGCACAAATCAGGGGGATTAACAGAAGAAAAAGAAGAAAAAGAAGAATAAGGCTTATTCTGCCTTTTTACATCAGTGGGAATGCGGATATTGGGAATCATAACTCTCTCCCTGCCATAAGAATATAGCAGTTCAGCCATGTGAGTAGCACATGATCCATGAGGAGCGTATCTATCGACGTACTGGGCCATCTTTACACTGGAGGGTTTGTCCTTGCGTAATCTGGAACTTTGCACAGGTTGGCGTAAAACTGAGAAAGTCCTCCATCGGTCATCAGCCTTCCGCGTAATCTGAAGAGCGGGCAGATTCTTCTCTTGATGGAGTAAAGGCTGAGAGGTCGGGAAATCTGCCACTTGTTTTCCCTTGCGGTGATTACAGGGACCATCTGTTTCCTTATAGGCGGGAGATATATTTTTACGCACAGGGCGCATTTGAAATTTCTGACTTGGCGCTGAGGCCTTGCCAGAAATTATGTCAGCCACGTCAGCGACGGGAGACGAATTTTTACGTGCAGGGCGTATTGTATACTTCTGGATTGGCGCTGAGGCATTGCTAGAAGCTTTGTATGCCACATCACAGATGGAAGACGGGTTTTTACGCACAGAGCGTATAGGTTGGGATGCCGCAACCTTGTTGATCGGAGAGAGAGAGAGCCTGCAGGAAGGGTAGAGGATGTTCGGGACATCCATACTTTACGCAACTTTCTGCTGTCCTGAACAGATAGGGAATGAGAGCTACCCCCTGCGCGAAGCATGTCTTCATAAGCAGATTAGTCGAATTGGACGACCAGAGTCTTATTCGTTGATCCGACGGATACAGCATCGTGTTGAGCAATAGCTTTCTCGTCAGATGAGAAAGTAGTCCCCAGCAGAGTCGCCATCTTGTGTTTGATAATAAACAAAAGAAATAAAACTAGGTTTATACGAAACCCTTTCTTTAGTTTACAAACAAGAAAAAGAAGTACCATTAATCCTATACGAGGATGTTAAGTACAAAAATTTGATTCTGGAGAAATATTGCTATAGGAGTCTGATCTGCGGTTGATCACTTTGTCCCTTGGACCACACGATGACGAAGAAGTGCTATAGAAGAAGAAGAAGCTTCAAAGATCGCAAGAGGGATTGGATGCTCGATGCCAAAGTCGTCAATCACTACTCTCTGTCTGTGATCTAGACTCTTATCTCTCAAAAAAATCCCCTCTCCCTCTGTTGATAGGGGTCTCTATTTATAGAGCCCAGTTGCAGTAACCATCCAGTCGGCGTAGAAGCCGAACAATGGAGAATGTGGCGATCTTTACGCGGCGGTTATGGTAACTTCTACCCACGTCTGAATGATCTCCTGAATCCGCGTGTGATGCGTGTCCCATTATGAGGTAACGCGTATAACTGCTGTGAAGATCACGGCATGCAAGCCACGTAGATAACTGCCCCTCGCATAGAGATGATTGGCATAAAAGCCAATTAGCTATCATACTGGCGTAGAAACCAACTAGCTGTCGTACTGGCGTAGAAGCCAAATAGCTGTCATACCGGCGTAGAAGCCAAATAACTATCATATTGGCGTAGAAGCCAAACAACACGTAAAACTTGATGTTGACTGGGGTCTTGAGCATATTCTGGACTAGATAGCCTTATCACGTACCTTTGAAAATATAGCCTGAGTTGGCGTATTTCGAGGAGATAACATACGGCGTACTCCTATAAGTAAAAATATCCAGGTTGGCGTATTTCGAGGAGATAGCATACGGCGTACTCCTATAGTAGAAAATGGCCTTGTTTGGCATAAAATGCCAGGATAATGACGTGAGCGTATTAGCCCTTGTTTTAGCTCTCCCAGTCATTGGAAATAGAGTAAAATCTCGTGCATTAAATGCAAAGATCTGCCCCCATCTCGCGCATTAACTGTAGAGACGTGCCTCGAGTTCTGTACGAAGAACTGCTTTTGACGTGGCGTCTGGTTTTGTCTCCTCTTGGGCGTAAAAGCTCATGCTTGCCTGTGTAAAGTAGGCATCGTATTTCCTTAAATGCGTGAAAGCAATTTGTATCAAGGAAATGTCACTAAACGACGGTCTGGGTCTCTGTGCAGAATCATCATTACAGCCGTCCTCTCGATCGTCGTGCGGTACTCTTTGTCAGGGGTCAGGTTCGTTGTACTTTCTGACAGGTTCATTCGAGGAATACGAAGAGTTTCTCGTACAACTCCATGTGGCATTAATAAGCAGACGTATTTTACGCTGTAGAGGGGGGATAGCCACCTATTACGCCATAAATGGCCTTGAAAGTGACGCTTTACGCGGATTCTTCTTGAGCTCTATTTGAACGCTGAAATAGAGTTGAAGCTCCATTGTACGCCAATAGTTCTGAAGTCATACTTTACGCTGCACAGCACTGAAACTCTACTTTACGCGGGCTTCATGCATATTGCATATAATTCTGCAGTGTATTTATCATGCTTCTACAGCCGCAGGCAGGATGTTATATACGGCCTCGATGATAATAGAAGTTTAGTCTTCGATCGAATCTCTTATGGCGATAATTCTATACGCCATACTAAGAAAGGGCAAGATGAAAACTTGGACTCCTCGTACTATGCAACGGTGTATGATAGAACGAGAAAGTCTAGGGCAGTATGATTATGCCAAACTCAAATGATTGCTCATCCGGCAGACCGTCAGCAGGCACCACTAACTTTTATGTGTGCCTTTGACAGAAAATTATACGAAATTGACCCATACGTCCAGTACGCAGCGGGAAACGGACAGGTCGGTCTCAAAAGTCTTTAGCTAACGACCTGGGAAAAGTTCTTGTATGAACCCTTGGTTAGGGAGTAAATACATCACCTAAACACCAGTGTGCTCGATCTACCCGTTCTCACAAGAAGGGTGTAAAGGTGAGCCATCCCTTATCTGACTTGCGTGATGTAATCAATCGCAAGTGCAAGACAAATAAGGCAACCACAGGATGTGAGATGTCCTCTCCCGGACATCACTGTGCCCACATCATCATTAACTGCTACTATGCTAAAGCAGGAGTACCTGCAAACAGGTATTCAGCATTTTAACGACTATTACCAAGAGCACCAGTTCGACAATATCCCGAAGAGTAGGTACAAATACCAGAGATGGAGGTGTTATCCTTTGCTTCATGTTACTCTACTTGGAAATCTCCTTCAACAAGGGGAGGATGAAAGTCTAGCACCTCCAATCCTTCACTCTCAACCAACGCATCAAAGAACCAGAGGAAAGTTGCGGTGCTCATAGAATGACTATTCCTGGGTACACGCTCAAAAAAAATTATCGGCTGCTAGGTGTAGCCCTTGCTTGAGACCCCTGATAACTCTGCAAGCTGAGGGTACTGATCCCTCAAAACTCTATAATCACCCGATATTTTGAGGAGACAGAAGAATTTCATAAATTTTTAAAAATTGAAGATATATATCAAGAAATGGAATTTCAATTATTTGTGGAAAGATATCAATTGGTAGAGCCCTTGATAAAAGAAAGAGATGTTGTGTATGAATCATTCACATATTCTCCCAGAGAACCGACATTGAGATTCCTGCGGGTGACCACCCTTATCAAGAAGACGGAGCTTCCTGCACTGGGGGTAGTATTCCCTTCGAGTCCGAAAAGGATGCCACGCTGCCAACTTTTCCTGAAGACTATTCACTGCATGTGTCCGAGATAGAAAGTGCGACATCTACTGTCCTATCTATCTTTTCCTATTTAAGAATAGTACATATGGAAGGGGATGATCATTAGGGCTTGAGAAATCGACAGTACCTCGAGACCCTTGAGACCATGATGCAAAATATGAGCATATCGATGCAGGCCTTCACCCAAACTATACTGAAGATTAAGGCAAGCATGGCGTCACAGCCACCAAGGGCCTCAGGTCAGGCAAGCCTGGATCCCGGGACCAATGGGGACTCCAACCCCACCGCTCCACCCGCTGGAAAAAATTATACCTTGCCTGGATCGTTTGCTCCTTCTGCAGTAGATGAAGCTCGGAAAGCAATCAGGGAGGTCTGAGAACATCGAGCCCGCCTGGACTCACTGGGAAATCGGGATACCCTTTGCGAGCTCAGGGTACGGTAACCATATCCTCTCGAGTGGAGAGATGTATGTACCCTCCCAAGTATAAGCCCTTCAATATGACTTCGTTTGATGGAAAAACCTCTCCTCGTAAGTACATGAGTTACATCGAAATAGTATCGGGGCATCTACCTTGCAACGACGCTCTCCTCACCAAGCTCTTTATCAGGGCATTGTCGAGAGTGGCCTTTGATTGGTTTTACAATCTCTAAGATAATTGTATCTCGTTGTTTGCTGACCTCAAAATCCTTTTTTTGTCCGATTCTATGATGGAGGAAACGACATGATGATGTCCTCTCTGATAGACATCATGCAAAGAGAGAAAGAGATTCTACGGAAATACGTCGAACGATACAGGCAAGATGCACTGAAGTTGCCTCCCCCGACAATCCTGAGTCCACGCTGATGGACAGATGTTGAAGGAATCTGCTACCAGTATTCAGGCTCTGGATGGGCGATACCCAGTTCAAAGACTGGACAACGTTTATCATAAATGTTGTCGGCGCTGAAATAAAGGTAAAGGATGCCCGACTGCTAGCCATAAGAATATCCGTCATCGACGATAGGAGAAGACTTCCTTACAACAACAACAACAACTGCAATAATAGTCATTACGACAAAGGAAAGCAGGTCCTTATTGCCAATCTAGCCAAGAAACTCGAGCAAAAGCTTGCAGAGGCTCCAAAACTGAAGAAAACTTACTCCTTCGAAGATGAGGACGTCATGGCTATCTTCAACATATTGATAAAGAAAAACAAGATTCGACTTTCAGACATCAAACGTCCAGAGGAGGCAGACCAGGTCGATAATCCCAAGTACTACCACAACCACCGGTATATCTACCATTCAACAAAAGATTGCTATACACTAAAGCGATACATCCAGTTCCTGCTTGATACCAAGGCTCTTACCTTCGACTTCGATGACAAGACGGTCACAGCCAACATGATATCTCTCCAGTTTGGCAACTTCCCAACAACGGAGGCCCATGATGGTGTTGTCCCAATTCTAAGGGAAATTATGGAGGTTGTCAACCTCCCTCCAGCTCGCAACCAAAAATTTGGGCTTGTACCATTTAGCATGCCCTTGGGCAAGGTTATATGGGTTCCCCTAGATCTCGTTCAAGACATGATGCAGCAAGCGCCCACTTCTGCATCCAAGTTTAAGGAAAAGAAGTCCAAGGCCTGTCACATGGTTTCTTCCTCTCCTGAGGAAGCATTAGCAAGAGCAACGAGGTCAGGACTCTCTTACCAGCACGATTATGATGCCCCTGAGGACGTTCTTCCACCATATGCTATATCTGATCTGGGTTTGTCTCAACCCCCTATAGCAGACAAATTAAAGCAGAAAGAGGCTCGCTTCGATATTCCGTTGCACAAGAAAAATGCTTAAGGGCTCAAGAAGCCCTACAACTTTGACATCTTGGCACAACTGGCTAATACCCTGACAAAATTGTCACTGTTTGAGCTTGTTCGACTCTCTAAAGACACTCGGAATTCTCTCAGCGAAGTATTACAAAATATTGACACCTACCTGGCGCAGGTCAAGTTTCCAGCTGAGAATCTTATTGCATGTCCTCATTACAATAATACGATGAAGGTGATAACCAATATCACGTTCTCACAGTAGGACATGTTGTTAAAAAATAAAAGGCACGATCGTCCCCTATATTACACAGTATATATCGGCGCCATCAAGGTAGACCATATTGATATCGACCATGATTAATCTATCAGCATCATCCAAAGAAGTCTGCTTCAGACCCTGGGCATCCCTATGCACCGATTGGTAGCAACCAATACTGCCATCAGCGGCTTCAATGCTGGAAGAAGCTACCCTCTGGGTAAGATTCGTTCAAAATATCAGATCAGAACTTGAAAATAGAGGTCACCTGCTATTTTATAGACGTCAACATATCCTATAATTTCCTATTGGGGCGTCCATGGATACACGAGTACATGATTGTGCCGTCGACTCTGCATCATTGCCCTAATATGTTGATGATCACGACATTGTCAAAACAAAGTTTGCCGATGTTAACCCATTCTAAGGGGTCGAGGATTATTAATCTGACTCGATCCTCTACAAGTAGGTCCACCAATACAAAGGTGAAAGTGATGCCAATGATGAAGTGGATGCCGGCACAACATAGGATGAACCTTTGAGGGTCCGTCTCAAAGGACGTATCCCTGACACTGCTTCTCCCCTTATGGTGAACCTGCAAAGAAAGGCACCGGAACACCTAATCGTTCATCTATGAAGGCCGAATCGACTACCTAAAAAAGATCTTGTACCCACTGCTACCTCATAACCACTGGTTGTAAAACTTTGCAAGAGACCTCCGAAGCTGTCATGCAGACTGAAAATAAAGCCTGGGAAGGATGTGCTAGAAGATTACATAGCCGCTCATGCTAATATTCCTTACCTAGATGGTGTAATTCTCCCGGAAAGGATATCTTACTTCATGAATAAAGGGTTATCTTTGAACTACTCCGAGGTCGCACATTTAAATGCATTGTACTCTCTAGAGCACGGTCTAGGCCCGCAACTGCATACACAGGTGAATACATATACAGTAAATCAAATTCTCCCTAGCAAAAACTCCTACTTTATAGTGCCAGCATGGAGGAGGGGAGACAAACCCATCATATTTAGCAGAATAGAATGCCCTCAGTCCTTCATCCCGGAGGAACAAGAAAAAGAACCAGAATCTGATGGCGGAAGGATGCAAGTATACCTCTATAGCTCATAAGCCAAGCACCTTATCCAGAAGATGTGTTATGATCATAAAACGACGAAGGCCTCAACAATGGCAAAGGATGAAAACTGTCTTTGTATCTCCTCGCTCCTGCAGGTAAGTCCGAGGATTACTACCACAAGACTCGGCATGGTCTCGAGTACATTACACCTTTATCTACTCCCAAAGACTCAGAGGAAGAGGGCAAAGTATATTCACACTCTTCATAATCCTCCGCTTGGGGCGCCGATATAAGCATTGGAGACATGCTTGAAAAGAAGCTATATGTCAATATGGCATCTGCTCACCCATACGAGGACGATGAGGGCCCACTTGACCCTTCGAGGTTGAGCCATTGGCCCAATGCCTAGATGCACAATGGAGGTACAGTTTGAGCAGCAAGAATCCCCCACTGAGGACGAAGTCGTACAAGTCGGCCAGGGTGACAAATTCGCCCCTAAACCTATCTTCATTAATAAAAGTATGTCTGGTGAAGATCGTGAAACCTTGCTACAACTCGTTAGGGAATATATCGATGTCTTTACTTAGGGATATGAAGATATGTCTGGATTGGACACACAAATCGGGGTCTACAAACTCAACATCCTTTCAGATGCTAAGCCAGTAAATCAACAATAGAGGCAGTTTCGTCCAGACTTTATGAACACCATCGAAGTTTAGGTAAATAAAATGATAGCTAGTGGCTTCATCCGCGAGAAACAACATCCAGATTAGGAGCCAACATCGTTCCCATAGTAAAAAAGAATAGAAAGATCCGAATTTGCACTAACTTTTGTGATATAAACACGGCATGCCCAAAGGATGAGTTTCCACTACCGATCACGGATATAATGATCGACAATACTTATGGATACAAGCGCATGTCCTTCATAGATGGATTCTCAGGATACAATAATATCAAGATGTTTTCCACGATGAGAAGAACACGTCCTTCCGAACATCGATAGGGGTTTACTTCTACATATTTATGCCCTTTGGTCTGAAGAATGTAGGTGCTACATACCAGCAAGCTATGAGCACAATCTTCCGTGAACAACTACGCAAGATGGTAGAGTTTTACGTTGATGACATCACTGTCAAAAGTCACTCTAAAGATGATCATCTCCAAGACTTAAGGATAGTATTCGACCTAATAAGGGCACACCAGCTTTTGATAAACCCAACCAAGTCATTCCTGGGAGTCTCCATAGGAAAGTTCTTGGGTTTTTTCATAACTTCAAAGGGCATTCACAAAGACCCTGACAAGACCAAAGAAATTCTTGAAATGCACTCGCCAAAGAACCTTAAGAAACTTTGCGGCCTTGAAGAAAGATTGGCATATATTAGGAGGTTCATATCAAACCAGTCTAGAGGTTGTCAGTCGTTCACTCAGCTCATTAAGAAGGGAGTCTCCTTCGTTTGAACCGATGAATGCCAATAGGCATTCGATGACATCAAATGGTATCTTATATGTCCTCCAGTCTTGGTGGCCCCCGTTATGTAAAAACCTATCTTGTTGTACGTGCATGCGATGGATCACTCCCTCGATGCTCTACTAGCCCAAAAAAGTGATACAAGTCATGAGTAGTCCATCTACTATCGCAAAAGAATGATGGTCAGCACGGAGCACATAATTGAGAAGGAATGTCTTGCTCTGGTATTTGTTATCCAGAAGACTCGATATTACGTGGCTGAGCAAACAATCTATATGATCTCGTGACTTAACTCTCTTAGGGTCTCATAACCAAGTAGGGGCGCTTAACTCCCGCTTAGCTACATGGGGGATACAAATATCGCTATACGACATGGTATTCGTTCCGCATAAGGCAGTTAAAGGTGAAGCATTGACCGATTTTCTGGCAGCTCATCTAGTACCAGAAACCTCAAAGCTCTATAAGAAGATCCCAGACGAAGTGGTGGACTCAAACATGACCACATTCGTCTGGCGAGTATTCTTCAACGGTGCTTCAAAAATTGGGCCCAAAGGTAATATCGTTGTGGGCGTCAGGATATTACTGATTTCTTCCTATTGTTTAGTCATTCATCGTGCTTACTCTCTCACGGAACCGTGCCCCAACATTGTAGTAGAGTACAATATTCTCATTATTGGACTCTAACTCGCTAAATAAGTTGGGGTGGGATACCTGGAGGTATATGGTGACTCAAAGTTGATCGTTAGTCAAATTAGGGGAGAGTATAAAGTCTGACACAAAAATTTAATCCCCTAATGTAAAGCCGCACTCAACATAATCTCTACTTTTAAGTGCTTCTTTATAGAGAACGTAACCCGACTATAGAATATCGAGGTCGACGCCCTGGCCGACCTCGTAGCCTCTTTGGCCATCCTGGTCAATACTCATGAACTGATCACAGTGGTCAGCTAAGAACTAGTCTGCCCAAAAAATAATCTCGACACATACCTGAGCTATTCAGTAGAGACAGACACCAGCACCTAAGACTGGAGACTCCCATTCATCGACTACGCAGACTATAGGATACTTCAATCAGGAGATAGTCCCTACGATTCTATTACGACGCGGCTACTAAGATATTGCATTGTTGTTCCTATGATGGGCTTCTGTTATGATGCTTATCAAACGTAGAGCTAAATCAAGCACTCCATGAATCTCACGACGGTGTTTGCAGCGCACATTAACCTAGTCCGAAGCTACAGGGTCGTCTTCGTAAGATGTGTTACTATTGGCCAACAAAGGTAACGGATGTCGTCGACTACGCAAGAAAATACTGAATATGCCAAATCCATGCAGAATTCATCCACCATCCCTCTTAATTTCTGTACCCAACAGTAGAATCTTGGTCATTCGAAGCATGGGGAATGAACATTATTGGGCCGATTACTCTACCTTCATCTAAGGGATATTGGTTCCTCCTAGATATCACCGATTACTTTTCCAAGTAGGCGAAAGTTGTTCCACTCACTGAAGTAAATACATTAAACGTTATCAGCTTTTTCAAGCATCACATTATATACTGCTTTGGCTTGCCATAGAGGATCATCTACGATATTGGTCCACAGTTTGCAAGCCACGCGTTCTATCGATTTGTCAAAGAAACTGAATCCAAAATATAGCCTCAACCGCCTACTACCCAACAGCAAATGGTCTGGCTAAAGCATTCAATAAGACCCTTATAAAGCTACTAAAGAAGTTTGTGTCATCCAATAAATGTGACTCGAATGAGAAGCTGGGCGAGTGTCTTTGGACCTATCGTACAACAATCCAGACAGCAACTGACAGTACGCCATTCTCCCTGCTCTATGGGAGCGAAGCGGTCCTCCCCCTTGAGGTTCAAATCTCCTCACTTCGGGTGACCCTCTTCCACCAGTTGACAAATGACGACAATTATTGCCGAAGACTACAAGAGTTAGAAGCACTCGGTGAGAAGCAACTCTTAGCTCAACAACGCATTGAGCTGTACCAAGCACGCTTCCCAGGAGCCTTCAAAAAATGGGTCAAGGAGAGCACCTTTCGAGTGGGTTACCTCACCTTGACAGTAAGAAGACCGATGGTTATGACCCACAAGACAACCAATAAATTCCAACCTAAATGGGAGGGCCCGTTCATCGTGGAGTCTGTGTTCTCCAATGGTGCCTACCGGCTCGCAAAATTCAATGGCAACTTGCTCACGATTTCTATCAATGACAAGTTTCTCAAAAAGTACTATGTCTAAGCTAGACTTGTACTCCCCTTATTATCAATAGGACAACTAAGATGTACAGTATACCTTTCCCGTTGTTCATCCCCAATAAGTGTGCAAGCAATATGCACTTCTTCTTTACAAATCACGGTAAAAGCCATTATCTCTATTCAGGAGTCCTGAATACGCAACAGATAATAGATCTCAAAAGTTCCACAGTGGAGCAATTCTTAGGTCTATACACACTTTCGGGTAAACCACTCAAAATTATTTCTCTTGGGAATTATTCACGTCAATATTACCTCTGAACTATTGTCCTCACATTCTTCCAAGTAGAGTTTGGCATGTCCATATTACCGTTGAGCAAATTTTACTCCTTGACTATCGATTATTGCGTCCATAATACCTCTGATGTCGATCGTTATCTAAACTTATCACCGGTACTTAGTCCTAAGTATGCCAGTGGTGCTAAGTCCACAAAATCTATCACATCCATATCACCTCTGATAGGCTTTCGCTTTGAACTTATTACTTGCACTCAGGTGTGCAGAAGGTAATAAGGTCCACAAAAAATTCCCCCACTGAGATATCCTTAACAAACTATGGTGTTGTGCTACGTCCATAATACCTGTAGTATAATACCAAAAGTCCACAACATGTAATATGACAAATACAAGAAGAAATTCTGGGAAAGGAGAGACATTTTCATTAATATTCAAGGTTATGAATACATATGATGGAAATCTATTTTTGAGAATTTTTTATTGGTATTCAAGGTCATGAGTACATATGATGGAAATCCATTTTAAGGGTTTTCATGAAATCTCGCTGATACGAACATTTTCCATTAGAGGCACCCCTTCATACTATTTTTGCTATTGACACAAGTGAAACCAACAGCATGCAGCAATATATTATGTATATCCCTCCACAGTGCAAATCTCAGTATATGGAAAGAATCCATACTGATGGATAGTAAGGGAGGAGTGGGATCAGGCACTCTTCAACCATGCGAAAAGACCGAAGACAGGAATAGAAATTAATCCAAATCCTGTCATTGATACTACAAGCCCCTGATTGGTAGTAAGCCACATAAAGAAGGAAAATATAGCTAGTGCACTGCATGAACAGGGATACCTCCGCGCATGATGCAGGATGTTCATTCTCGTCTCCTGGATCAGTTCTTGGCAAACCGTCATATAGTGTTGGCATTTTCTTCGAATGATGGGTTATATGATATCCTTCTATGCTCTATCATGGGCACCACGAAGCATGGTAAAACCTACATAAAAGGAAATAAGTGTCAGTCTCAACGAATATTACAAAAGTGTATAGAGGCCGTATTCTGCTTCCAAGTCAGAATCACGTGTCGAAAGGAATGTCTCGAGATAGCTAAGTCTGTACGCATGAGCTAGAGGAGGTCTCATCCATGCGGCCAAACTACAGATAGACTAATTCCTCATCCATGCCGAGTCCATGCGGCAAGGTAAAGGTCATTTAATGTTCTTCAACCATGCGACTGACCCATGTGGAGAGCCCGTGAGCCCGTGCATGTTCTAGATGAGTCATCATCTATGCGACAGAGCTATATAGAAAGTTTTCACGTGTTCTAGATGATTTATCATCTACATAGCAAGACTGTGTACTGGTGTCTCTGTGTTATTGGCATCCTGATACAAGAATTATAGCGTTCCCCACCTCCGAGTAAAGCATCAGGGTCAGGGGGCACAGATCAATCTCACCCCTGACAAAACCCTTGAAGAAAGGAGGTACAACCATCAGCATTACAAAAGGAGAGAGAGTCAATAAACACAGTTATCTCTCCTCCAGGGATCGCCTATTTATAGGCTTCTACACCACATGAAGAAATCAAGGTAATGAGCAAAGTGGTTAATGAGGGTGAACATGACACCTCAATTTTCGTGATTTACTTTAATCTCTTTGAAAACCGACGCCAGGAGCCTCATGTCAAGAGATGGAACAGAATTCGAAGAAATCTCCTTGGAGATTGAGCCAAATCTCGGCATTTAATAATAATCTAACAGTTGGGAATAATTGTCTATACAGCAACATGCCTATGCGATATGTCAACCATACGACCAAAAAATGCTCGAAAATGCTTCTTGTTTAAAGTATTCCAAACTTTTCATTTTGAAAACTTTGAAAGGGGTCTTGTAGAAGCATGGAAAATATGAAAGCCATGCAGGCCGCATAGAGTCCATATACCCTCAAGGTGAAAGCAGGCCACAGAGGAGCCACTGAAAGCACATGCGGTCGAGGGGCACGTCCAGCCTATAAAATATTCATGCGTCTCGAACACCCAAGAGATTGGTGGCCGCATAGGATCCTTGCCACAGAAATTTTGACATGTCCGACACATCATTAATTGTACTGAAATACTTCGAGACTCGTCAAACGGCAGCACAAAAAAAGATAGAAATGCCACTGCAGGTGAACAGTGCCACGTAGTCACTCGTATGCGTCCTTAAGTCTACACGTCCTCGATTTTATATGGCCTCGTCATTATGCGGCCAAAGTATCCAGAAGACCTATGCGGCCAAGATGTTATGTGGTACTCAGCTTGCCAGACCTTCACACAATCAATGCTGACTACGTGTCCAGTTGACCAAGTCATGACACAACGGAGTTGAAAACAATCCCAAAATATTCTCAAAAACCTATCTCAACCGAGGCCATGTGGCAGTACACCCGTGGTATACGGCTACAGTTGCAACCATAATCTGTTGAAAGAGTTCTATGCGGCCACCAAATAGAGGCATATACGGCGCCTATAGCCCGTCAACATGACAGCTATAAGTAACAGGATAACAAACCCACAAAAGGCAGGCAACGTATGGGTGCACAAGCTGAAGGAAGAGAAAAAAGAAGAGAGCATCTTCATTCCCTCGTTGGACCATCAACGGAGTAAAAGAGTCGCTGCAGTACTCGATCTCCATCGTCATATTCCCCAGATCAAAAATATTTTACTTAGATCTTCTATCTAGGATTTTTTGTACTTCTTCTGTTTTTATTCAACCAAGTTCTTTTCAATACTTGTGATGGCAAACAACTTTATATTATTATCTTGCATATATACTGTTAGTTGTTAGCTGCCTTAACTCTGCTTATTTTTAATTGGGTAGATTATTCTGCTGTACTCTATTTACCCTCCTCTAGAGTTGCCTTATGGTCCCACAATTGGTATCAAAGCTAGTTCTCTTAATTACCGAATTAACATCCTAAGTGACTTTAGGCAACTGTTAGATTATCCATACCAACAATGGTGAAGGCTAGTCCACAAATATGCTACCCCGATTTGATGGTACCAGCTACACGTACTGGAAAACACGTATAACTTTTTATCTCAAATCAGTAGACTTTGACCTTTGGTCAATAGTTGAGAATGGCTATAAAAAGCCTACTAGAATTATTATAGATGGTAATCTTATAGATAAGCCTAAAGATAAGTATAATTATGTAGAAAAGAAATAATACAGTCATAATGCTAGACCTATAAATATTTTATTTTGTGCCTTAGACAGTACAGAGTTCAACAGAGTATCTACATGTACCACTTTACATGAGATCTAGAAACTTCTTGAGGTGACTCATGAAGGAACTACTCATGTGAAGTAGTCTAAGATAAGCACACTGACACAAGAATACGAGGCATTCAAGATAAAGTCAAATGAGACCATCACTCAGATGTTCACAAGATTTTTTAACATCGTCAATCCTCTATCCTCTCTCGGTAAGGAGTACAACAACCATGAAAAGATATGCAAGGTGCTTTTGGGACTTTCGAAGAACTGAAACCCAAAAGCAATGATGATTATTGAAGGAAACGACCTTACTACAATGATGTTGGAAACACTTATTGGGAAGATGATGACACATGAGCTGGACCTCAATGACCTTGAAGAAGAGTCACCTCCCAAAGAGAAGTCCATCGCACTCAAGGCGCATCATATAAGATCCTCTAACGATGCCTTTGAAGATAAAGAAACTGACGATAATTCAGACAATAAGGATCTTGCCCAAATTTCTAGGAGCTTCGTCAAACGATTCTTAAAGTTTATAAAATCAAACCGAAAGAAGAAAGATCTTGAAGAAGAACTAATTTGCTACAACTGTAAAAGGCCAGGTCACATGATGAAAGATTGTACCAAAGAAAAAAGGGAGAATCGATATAAACGATCAAACAAAGGAGAATCTTCGTCTCGCAAATATGCAAAAACAAGTATTTTGTGTGAAAGTGAAGCTAACGATTTGGAAGAAGAAAGCCCTCCACATGCTGCAAAAGTATGCTTAATGGCATTAACTAATGAGGTAAAGATAATCCTTTATTTGAAAAGATTTCTTATAATGAATTATATGATGCTTTCAATGATTTATTTGAAGATCACAAGAAGCTTATGAATAATTATAAGCAAGCTAAAAAAAATAATAAACCGTATCTGCTTAAGAATAAAAGTCTTACTAAATGAAGCTAGAGACAATTCTCCGCCTGACAATTTACAAGAAATACTTGACTGCTTTGATGAAAGCAATCAAAAAAATGCTAAACTTAAGGAGGACTTAGAACAAAAGAGGAAGAAGTATTCTATTGCTTCATTTAGAATTGATCTCTTACTGCTAAATATGATGATTTATATGCCACCTCTAAAAAGTTAGAGATTAAATTGGAAAAGCAGGTCATACAACCTACTACTCAGCCTAACATGAGATACGCGGCTAAACAAAAGAGCACTCACAACAAGATATCAGCAAGCAAACCAAATACTTCAAACTTTCATGAATGTAGAACACAACATACTTCACAAAATCATGCATTTTATTATAAATATCAACGCAAGACACGTTACACTACTTTACATACTCATGTCTATGATACATATCATTACTGTGATTTAAAAGGACATATTTCACATCAATACAATGCTAGAAAATTGGTTGATATGAATATGTATAAGTGAATTCTTAAAGCTAACAAATATGGATCCAAATCTTGGATACTAAAGTCTCTACCTAATGATGTAGGTAGAAGAAATACTTTGTGTAAGAATTTAGCACCAAGGAGAATGTTGGTGATTACAAAGCTACAAGGGTCATCTTTTAAGCAATTGCACCAACATAAATATGGCTACTTGAGCCACTTTGGTAACATGATAATTGATTTTTCCTAAATGGCTATAATTATATAATCTAGCTTATCTCTTCTTGATATCATTTAGTTGTTATTTAGTTAAATCAATTTGAGATGTGAAACTGGCATTCTTAGTTAATTTTCTTGTAATTACTTCTATTCAGCATGACTAGATAATTAGCTTAAGTGATTAGTTCACACTATGGAGTTATTTACTTTTTATTAGTATGACACAATTGTCTATGCATGCTTTATATCTTTTAGTAAGCTTTATTTGTCAAGAATTAGGATTCTGGAATTTGTTGTTGTATGATGTTATAATTAGCATATATACCTGTGAAATCTAAGTTCTTTAAAGTTAATATTATTTTTTGTTATAGTCCGAAAGGGCCCTTCTGTCAAAAAAGAGTAAATAGCCTAAGCAACACAGCACTTAAGTGTCTTCGGCCCACCGCTAGCTGGGATCCGGCCCCTACAGCTAACCCAAGATGATCAACACTTTATTGAATAATGATTTATTAAGGTCTATTTGCAATTATTTCTAGAATACAACAGTGAATCTGAGCCCTACTTTTGACTTAAAGTCGACAACTTTTAGTATTAGACTGTGACACGATGCAAGCCCTATTTTGGAAATTTCTAACTATTTCTTAACTATGTTTAAATTTGAGTTTAGACTTTAGCTAGTTGCAATGATGTGCTTATTTTCTTTTCTACTACATAATTTTTCTAGTATTTAAATCCTCTCATGCATGCCTCCTAACTTTTGAGATTTATTTAAGTTAGGATATCTAAGAGAAGTTATTTAATTATCTGACTAAATTTGAATATTCACTTATGCTTCTCTTGTATTATTATTATTTAATATTTGATAGTAATTTTATGTTATTTATTGAATATGTCTACATCTAGTTACTTTCAATTGGTAACTATTTTAGTCATTGTTATGCAGTCATTATTCTATATGATTCCTTATGTTGACATCCTAGCTACTTACACCTGATCATGTTATATGCTTCATGTTACTCACCTTGTCTTCATGATATATTCTTTATTTGCGGGGGTACTGTAAACTATATATTTTGACAAAGGAGATAAAATATGTCAAATATTTGCATATTCGTCAACATCTTATGTACAACAGGGGAGCTTATACATATGTAGATGCTTCGATAAAGATTGGTATCAATATCTCCTATTACTGAGAGCTTCTTTTTTATCATGTCAACAGAAGAGAAGTAAGTTTAAGTATGTAAGTATATGTTTAAGTAGTATACATATAGTGATTTGTGCTTATTATTTTTAATATATGCATTGATTATATTTGTCTTAAACTTAACTGATTTGCCATAATAAAAAATGGGGAGATTGTTGGCCCAATATTTAAGTTGAGTTTTTGAATATGGCTAATCAATTAAGTTTAGCATTATGATAATCGATTAATTACTTTAATATTTTCTACTTAAACTCAATATTGTCCAGTTATGCATTAAGTTTAGAATTATGATAATCGATCAATTACTTTGTTCATCTAACATGCATCTGCAGAAAGTAATAAACAAGATAAGTATGGACATATGCTACGAAAAAATGATAATGAGCCAAAGATGGCATCATACCAGAAGATTTTCCTGAACCGCCTACGACTTATTCGTAGCCTCTCACCCGGGGGGTTCCGCTGACCGGTCAGCTGATGGGGGCTGAGGGAGCAGCTCCCCCGGGGGGGTTCTGGGGCGAAGCCCCCAAAACTTATTCATCTTTCTAGATCTGTGTATCTTTGGACAACTATCATCAAGAAAAATGCATCTTCAAGTCAGCGGACTTTTCAGAAGATTGGCTCATCAGAGTGCTCCTGATTTTATATGTAATCTTTTAGATTATTTAGTCTAGGACTTATGTACATCGGGTCATACTGGCATAACCCAAGTCCACTTAAATAAACTATTGAACCTGTCCACCAAATCAGCCCACATTCAAACTCAAACCTTATAAGAATAGGCAACTGAACTTGGACCGAATTCGTGCCGAACACGGGCCGAACTCTGTCACCTTTTTAGTATGAAATTATCCAATTGTTAAAACCATGATTTCTTGATATTTGAATTAAACCCTACCTGAATTCTGGCTGAATTCAGTTTGACAATATACTATAAATAGGATTGGTTTTCCACATCCAAAAGATATCTCAAAACATTCACCAACTACTCATATTTCAATCCTTTAGTGAGAAAACCTTTGAGCGTAAACTTTTCCATCTCCAAGATCAACTCCTCTGCTTTCTAAGTACCAAGTACGATCTCGGTTAAAAGTTGTTCGAGTTATAATAGCTTGGTTCATCAAGCCTCTTCTTATGTGTGAAGTCTGTGTGCCCTTCGTATCAAACGCACGTGTGTGAAGACTATCGAGCCTTCAGATCAAAGCTCATGGTTGTAAGGAAGTTAAAAGCCTGCAGATTAAAGCTTGTAATTCACTATTGGTGATTATAGTGGATAAAACTCCGAGCAAGAGTTCTCGGGACTGGACTAGTCCTCTCAGAGAAAAATCAGTATACATCATGGTGTTTGAGTTTGTTATATCTTACTCTTACTGCTTTATACTATTATCTTGCATATACAATGTTAGTTGTTAGCTGCCTTCACTCTGCTTATTTTTAATTGGATAGATTATTCTGTTGCACAATATTCACCCCCCTCTAGAGTTGTCTTATGATCCTACAATAAGAAAATTGATTAGGAGTTAATATTGAATTAAATGCTTGAAGGAAGAAAAAAATTGAAATCAAAATATAAAATACAGCCTAATAGGCATGGGGACTGGTATAGGTAATAGGAGAAAGTGAACAATTCACTCAAATATATATATATATAAGAAATCTTATTACTTAATAATAAAATACTAATATCTAATATTCTAATTATAACTAACCAAAAATAGATTTTTGAAAAGAATTTTCTAAATTAATTTTGTGACCTTTCTATACATACAAGTAAATGTGTGGAAAGTTTAATTACCGAATATATAGAATAAATTTTTATAAGATACTAATTCAAACGAGAATAAATTATTATTAAGTAAATAAGCAATAAATAGCTAATAAATAAATAAAATAACATAATAAAAAATAGTAGTAGTATTGAGAGGGTTTACATAGTGATTGTGTTCCATAATAAAGGAGGACTACGGTTCATCCTCGGTGTGGTGTACAGGCACAATGATAGAAAATGGAGGGAGGGTTTATTGCAGGACATTATCTGTATGAGTGACGTTGTTGAGCGGCAATTATATTTGTCGTTGGTTCTCATGGGTGATTTTAATGCTCTAATATTCAGGCATGAGATGGTTAGGGGACGTATTGTTCCGGACTCCATCTTAAAAGAATTTCAGAGGTGTCTCACATGGTCAAGAATGAGGTGCATTTGTAGAACTGGTTATATTTGGACATGGAACAATAAAGTTGTCTGAGGGATGGTTGCTTGCCAGCTAGACAGGGCGCTTGGAAATAGTCTCTAGGCACACCATTTTTTCTATATTGTGGTAGAGGGGTTGGCGGCTGGTACTAGCGACCACTCTCCCCTTTGTATCTGCTTCTCTAAGCTACCCAAAGTTAGAGCTCACCCCTTCAGATACAACAACTGTTGGCATCTTATGGAGGGGTACGAAGATGCAGTTGATAGAGGCTAGAGTATAGTGGGGGTTGGAAACACCCAGTTTCAGTATGTGACCCGCTTTTAAAATATTAAACCAGGGCTAAAGAACTGGAACAAGAATCGGCCACGTTCAACACTAGGGGACAAGGATATTGTAGAAGCATGGAAAATTTGAGTTCATGCGCCAGAAGTTATGACCTCAATGCCTGCCTTTAATAATTCTACAGAGAAGCTATGCAGCCAAGGGACTCTTCTAGATCCCTAAAGCAAGTCTGCAAGTGCATCCATGCGGCAAGACTACAAGCCGCATACAGACAAGAACTATGTGTCAAGCTCTCCACGAGGACAGACTCCATGCACCCCATGCATTCCAGATTCCATGGGTCATATGCAGCCAAGATTTTATGCATACTCGTCCTCATGAAGCCAAAGTGTCCATCAGCCAAGGGCAGACGAGAGCACATATGCGGCCAAGATGTTATGCGTCATCATCCTCATGAAGCTAAAGTGTCCATCATACCAAGGGAGGATAAGAGCACATATGAGGCATCGACTCTATGCGACCTCGTCATCATACAGCCACAGTGTCTATCTGACCAAGGCCAAACGAGAACACATATGCGGCTATATACCCATGCAACCTCGTTATCATTCGGTCACAGTGTTAATTCGACCAATGCCAAATGATATCACGTGTGTAGCAATGGCCCTATGCAATATTCGGTTTGCAAGATCGTGTCATTACAACCGAAAAGATCTTCACACAATCAGTGCTGACTACGGGTCCAGTTGACCAAGTCTCATACAGAACGGGTTGAGAACAACCCTGAGATTTTTTCAACCGTATATCCCAACCGAGGCTACATGGAAGCCCACCCGTGAAATGCGTCCACAGTTGCAACCATCAGCGTGATGGCCATAAATAGGAGAAACTTGGACGTTTCCAGAGGCCCTCCCCCTTTTTTTGAGAGACCACGGACGGGAGCATACATGCAGCCTCGAATCTATGCGTCCTCGTCCTCATTAAAAAAAGTGTCCATCAGACAAAATGCAGACAAAAGCACACATTCGGCCTCGACTCTATGCATCCTCGTCCTCATGAAGCCGGAGTATCCATCAGACCAAGGCGGAAGAGAGCACACATGCGACCTTGATGATATGCTACCTTAGTTAGATGAAAGCTTATATGCGTCCAGGATACATATATAGCCAGAACACACATGCAGCCAAGGGGACTATGCGGTATTTGATCCACATAATCTTTCTGTTACAACCAAAGAGATGTTTGCACAATAGTTGCGGACTACGGGGTCAGCTGACCAAGTCACACACACAACGGATTGAAACAACCCCGAGATCTCATCAACAATATATCTGAACCAAACTCACGTAGTATCTTTCCCGTGACGTGCGACCACAGTTACAACTGTATGCTGTTGAAGTACCCTATACGGCCACCAAGCAGAAACATATACGGCATCCATAGTACGTCCATAAGGCGGCTATAAATAGTAAGGTACCACACCCATACAAAGGGCTGGATGGCTATCTGCGAACCTATCTCAAGCGAGAGAGAAGGGATTCTATATTGGATCGTCCACGAAGTAAAGAGAGTTGCTACACTCGTAACCCTTTATCGTCACCC
The DNA here is from genome assembly GCA_036927795.1 of Iris macrosiphon. Classification (NCBI taxonomy): domain Eukaryota; kingdom Viridiplantae; phylum Streptophyta; class Magnoliopsida; order Asparagales; family Iridaceae; genus Iris; species Iris macrosiphon. The sequence continues at coordinate 90,233,240 of JAYESA010000011.1, read as the reverse complement.
CCCTAGAAAATAAATTTATACTTAGATTATCTTATATGACTTCTCTGTACTTTCTTTAGTTTGTTAATCAAATTAAGTTCTTTTAGTTTTCCTTTTGATTTAATGGCAACCAAGATGGTGACTCATATTGCTGGGGATGTCCTTCTCCTCTGATAAGAAGTTGGTGACACAGTCCAATGCGGCCAAGATTGACTTAACGCAAAAGATACTGGCAGTTCGCTTCGACCAGCAAGCATTCAAAGAAATGCTATCGAAAGGAAGTGATACTCCTTCACCAAGGCTAGCCAAATCCAAGAAGACCTGCAGGACGTGGGTAGCAAAGGCCGCTGCACCTCGCCTAACTACGGAGCAGACGCTTTCCATCTTTCACTCTATTGCTGATGATGGTCGTCAAGCTAACACCCAGGACGACCACATCTATGCGGCATCCCCGTCTGACGCAGAAACTTCTCAGCACCCAGACTCTGGCAGAGGAAAGCACTACGATGCCAGACTTTCTAGTACTGAGGCAAGTTCTCTGCAGCCAAGAAAGAGATCGCTTAAGACTGACCATGAGGCACCAGCTCAAAGCCGCAGGCAGGTAGTCGCATGCGGCCCTGACAGCAGTAGAACTTTTATTTTCGACCGTACCTCATGCAACACAAATCCTAATCGGCTCGCCGAGATTGGCAAAAGCCCAAACTTGGACTATTTGTACTATACGCCTGTATATGCTAAGTCAAATAAGTCCGGGGCAGTTTAAGCTCGTCAGGCTCAAGCATTTGTCCAGTTAGCTAATCGTCAGTAGGCCCTGTTAACCATTACATGGGCCCCTGATGGGATGTTATATAAGACCACTTCGTGCATCTAGCCCACAGCGGCAAATAGACAGTTTCGGTCTCAAAAGTCTTCTGCTGACGATCCGAGGGAAGTTCTTGTACGAACCCTGGATCAGGAAAAAAATATAACACATATGCACATGTGCGCTTGGTCCTTTCGGGCCGATAAAAATGGTACAAAGGTGGAACAACCCTTACTTGACTTGCATAAGGTGATCAATCACAAGCGCAAGGAGAGAAAAACAACTGTGGCCGGTGAAATATCCTCTCCAGGGCATCACTATGCCAGGATCATTATCAATTGCTGCTACAACAAAGTGGCAACACCCACAAGAATGTAGTCGGCCTTACAGCGACTACACCAGAAAGCACCTATCCGATAACAACCCGGAGATCAGGTGCAAGTACCAGAGGAGGAGGAGCTACCATTTGTCTCATGCTACTCGACTCATAATCTTCCTACCACCAAGGGAGGAAAGAAGTCGGGTACCTCCAGTCCGTCGCTCCCTACCAGTGTGTTACGAAGGCGATTACTAGGAGGACTAGCTGCAGGACCTGTAGAAGGTATTTTTTATAGCACCCGCTCAAAGAAGAAGCTCCTAGCCGCTGGGGGTAATTCTTCCTCAGAACCTCTGGGGGTTACACAAGCTGGAGATAGTAATCCCCCGGACCTATACAACAATCCAGCATTTTGTAGGGATAGATGCCGAGTTCTCTAAGGGTAATCACCCTCACCAAGAAGACGCAGCTTCCAAAGCTGGGGGTAGCATTCCCTCCGATTCTGAAGAAGATGTAGAACTTTCGGCTTTCCCTAAGGATAGAGATTCTGAAGAATTTGACAGTAATATGCTTAGGGTTAATGCAGCATCTAGCGTTGGGGGTAGCAATCTTCAGGAATCGGAAGATGGTGCGACTATGCCTACTTTCCCGAATACTATTGTCACGCCCCAGTCCCAAAAATACGTAGGACTAGGACACGTAAGCATGCCAGCCGCATGGATATGGCAACTCCAATATATGGAAACCAAATCCATACGTACGCTGTAATATGAATATCAAATCTACAAGTGGTAGAAAATGTAATACAAGTCACAGGGTAAAATCTCATCCACCAAAATCATATAGAAATAAATAACCAGTATCTATGAAACTAGATCTCAATAAGAAGTATCTAAGGATGATAGTTGGATGGAAACAAATCCACTACCAACTCGAATATAAGAGCAAATACAAAATAAGTACAACACAATCAAACCCAATATAAGTATACCAGCTATCGATCACGGCTCGAAGAGAAGACATCTACGAAGCATATACAACCATCCAAATCTGCGCTCCTGCAAATACTCCAGAACAGATACACCTGGCAGCGGACCAGGTCCTCAAAGGGACATAACAAGATACTTAAACACATGCCAATAAAGTACTGAAATAAATATCCAATTGGTCGCCTAACCATCTATGTGAATAAAGTTTGAGAACAACTTTCTAACAAGTGAGCTTTCTGGCTGAGAACTGGGATTGGCATGACTCTCTCGGAGAACCAGGGGCCTCAAAGGCATGTCGTCTTTTGAACGGCAGAGGCCCGCCAAGTAGTAAAGGGGTCATCACCGCCCGTATCTCCAGCGGAGCTTTTGGGTTACAGAAGGAAAAGTGTAAAGGAGCTCAAATGCGGTACTTGTTGTTCTCCTCACCCCATGCTCTATGCATGTCACATCCATGACACGATTTGGTTCATAGCCTATTCTTAGTACCCTAGTCCAATCCTGCAACCAAACAAGGACAAGGATGGGACCACCGTACTACAATAGCCTATGTCCCTAGACCTCTAATAACTGCTAAGTCTACTAGCATGCAAAGTTTCTAACAGCAGTTATTCCTAACGCACGGCCTACACGTACAGGAGGCCAAACCTGTACGCAAGTCCGTGATCTATAAGAGACTCACAACTCGTGTAACAACTGTGTCACGGCCAATGAACCTAATAATGCTATATGATAATGGGGTAGTCTCATAAACAGGGTCAATGCAAATACATAAATAAAAACATATCGCGATGACATCGTCGCGCGCATTTTATATAACAGTTAAAATATATGAACTAAGACAGAAAATAAAGATGCATGCAACATATGGAATATAAATAACAGTACAATGGCAAGGTATACTTGCCTAGCAAGGAAGCTGCAATGTACCAATAATCTGCTCCAGAAATCGTACAGAACAAATCCAATATCCTATGTACATATAAATATAATACAATAGAATCATTAGTCATTATACTAGCACATACTCAACCACATTTACACTGGACTCAGGGGGTATACTAGGGGTAACACTAGTCATCTAACACGGTCAATTATGCGTTGAATTACGCGGGTATCGCGTCTTCAAGTACTGTACAAAATTAGTCAGTCAACTGACAGGTGTCTATGCCAGTACGTTAATGTACGCAAGGCAGACAAATTCATAAGTTTTTAGGGTCAACATGGTCAAGGTAAGTATGGGATAGTCCACGGTGTCCTAGGGTCGTACAGTCTGAATATTTAGTCATAATTATCAATTAGCATTTACTTACATATATATTTATATAACTATATAATAATATAACCATTAATTTATTTATATAATTATTGGAATACATATCGTAATTACGTACATAAATATATATACCAAACTGAATAATATTTACATGTAAATGTACGAACGCGCGTTGGGTTCTCCGACTGAAGGTCTGATGTAAACTAACCGTGGTGTCTAAATACTAACGTCCTACTGGAACACTGTCAGAGAATGTACTCACCTGGGGTCCTGCTACTGGTATGAATCAGAGTCCAAGTCACAGTCCAAATAGCCTATGTATTATAAATTTATCACGTCAAAAGATAATTTATTTTAATTTATTTAATTCTGGAATAATTACTCTAAAATCCTATTTTAATCTTATTATTATGATTTTTATGTTAATTCCTAAATTTTGTCCAAAGAAACTGAATTTTATCAACTCAAGACTCATGGCACGCAAATCGAGGCGATCTATTGACCGAAAAGTCAACCAACACAAACTTGACTTTCATGCATGATTTCCTGTAGATTTCAGCATCAAAAACATACTGGAATTTACTGCTCATCCGAATTCAAATTCGTTTGGGAATTATGGCACATACAAATTTTGTATTGTGCACCGATGGTTAAATTCTAACCTAGAAGTTCTACAGAATTAAAAGTATGTAAATACTTCAAATTAAATTCTGGAAAAAATATATGTCAATGATCTCGACATTATATTTCTAAAACTTTAAACGGTTCATGATTCTGATTCCTGGTTCTCCCGAAATCGCAAAAAAATCAAAACGCATCTATTTTCGGACATGCTGTACTCTATGAATTTTCTAAAATTTAATACTTATAATTTCATAAAACAATTTATATAATCAGAAATCTAACCTCAATATCTTTCTAACGCAAGAAACTAGACCTCGTTTGGAGTCCGGAGCTATGCGCAATGGCTTGTGGAAGATGAAGGAACCCTAGATGACAATTCTCCAAAATCTCTCTCTCTAAAATAATAGGATAATTAGGGTTATAATAATAAATATATATAGGGATGTACCTATGGCTAAATGGATATTTATAGGCTGACACGTGTCAGAATCTGATTGGATGGTTTTTTTTATATTATTTGTTTTTTATTTGCCTTTATCGAAACATTATTTAAGTCGTTTTAAATCTAAATGACTCAAAATAAATATTAAAAATAATCTTAAAAATTTGGAAAATTTACAAAAAATATATTTTGAATTTAAAAACTCTAGAAAAATATTTGAGATAATTTTATATTCATAGGTTTACTACTATAATTAGGAGAAGCTCTAAACATTAGTTTTATCCATATGACTAAAAATAAATACTAAAATTATTCCAAAAATTCTGAAATAATTCCAGAAAATATATAATAATATTATAAACCCTAAAAAATAACATGGGTCCAATCTATATTCCTGGAATTGCACAATAAATTCTACAAGTCCTAAAAATTAGTTATTAGCCTAATTATTCCCAATAAATAATAAAAATACTCAGACAATTCCCAGAAAATTCTAGAAAATATATTTTATTATTTAGAACATAAAATAAAAGTTTGGGATATTTTAAATTAAGTTTGAATATAAAATAAATTCTTCAAAGTCCTAGAAAATTAGTGTTACTAGTTTTTAATAAACTAAAAATTATGAAAAAATTCCAATAATCTAAAATAGCCTAAAAATAATTCTAAATAAATATTTATATAAGTAAATATACTTAAAAAAATTTATTTTCTAATTAACTAAGAGAATACTCTAATTAAATTCAACATCTATAATAAATATAATAATATAAAATATATACAAAATACCTATTTTGGGTGAGGGAGTTTACAACTATAACTCCCAAGGAACAAACAATGACATGCTTGGGTTTAATCACCCTCGAATAGTCAGAGCATCATCTGAAGCTGGGAGTAGCATCTCCTTTGAGTCTGAAGATGATGCAACGATGCCCGTCTTCCCTAAGGACAGTGCAACTCAGGAACCGAAGGTAGAAGGGCTCAGCAATCGCTAACGTCTCGATGCTCTTGAGGCAATGATGCACCCCATGAGTGCCATAATGCAGACTCTGGCCCAGGCAATACTGGAGATCAAGGCAAACATGGTTCTTCCACCCTCTGGGCCCGCAGTATCTCTACAAGTCAGGAGTAGCAATCTCTCGGTGATCCACACCAACCCGTCATGCCTTGAGGACAGTAATTCCCAAGAACTCGATAATAACATGTCTCGGGGTAGTCTCCCTCGACAAGATAGAGCAGCATCCAAAGCGAGGGGTAGAATTTTCTCTGAGTCCAAAAATGATGCAAAATTACCGATCTTCCCTGAGGACCATACGACTCAGGAATCGGAAGGCCCAAAGCCAAATGGTACTTTCTCCTTCGATCACAATGACATAATTGAAATCTTCAACATACTAAAAAAGGAAAATAAACTTCAGCTACCCAACATCAGATGCCCTGAAGAGGCTAACAAGGTCGATGACCCAAACTATTACCTCTTTCATCGGTACGTTCATTATCCAACCAGATACTGCTCTGTGTTGAAGAGATGTATCTAGAAATTGATCGATTCCAATAATCTCACCCTTGACTTCGAGGATAAGAGGGTCATTGTGAACATAATATCCCTCTAATTAGGCGACTTTCTAGTAATGAAAGCCCAGGCAACCAGGGTGGTCGTCCACCTCCTGCCAGCTTGCAACCGAGTAGAAGGCTTGGTATTACTAACAACCCCAAGATGTGAGATTATTGCTCAAAAATGGCACAACAAATAGCACCTTCAACGACTAGGTCAAAGGAAAAGCAATACAGGCTAGGCGGCATAATCCTTTCCTCAATAAATAAATTGTAGACTTTGAGTGCTCAGCATAGCTCAACAAGTCTACCTATGAACAAGAACGAAGTCTCGCATGACTAATAAGGAATAGCGTATGATAGGCACCATTCCATTGTACGCATCTGAGAAGGTCTTTAGTGCAAGGACGCATCATACTTTATTCACAGACGATAGTACTTCTCTGCGTAACAAATCCTTATGGGCAACATATACTGTTCCCTTGCACAATATATAAAAACATGCGGCAAACGGTGGTCCTCGATGTGGTAGACAATCATGCGTACGAGGCAGTGATCCTACAGGCACAACTCAGCTAACTCTCTCGTGTATACGCGACAGTATTCCAGTACAAAGAGCTTCTTATTCTGAACAAGCTAAGTCATCAACAGTATTCAACGCAAAAAATAATGAGCTGCCATAATTCCATTATTACAGCCAATAATTACTTTGTCTAATGCAGAATATGGGCCATGACCTCCAAAAAGTTAAAGGTCTAAACATTGGTTAAGGATGACATATTCCTTTACAATCTGACAGTTATTACAATAATACTCGCAGAGGGCTAGGATATGGAGACGCTAGTATGCACCATCACTTCCATAAGACGGTCGACAAATTCTAACCCAAATGGGAAGGTCCATTCGTCGCAGAATCAGTATTCTCCAACAATGCCTACCGGCTCACGAAACCCAACGGCGACTTACTCATGATGCCTATCAACGGCAAGTTCCTAAAAAAGTACTACGTATAAACTAGACTGGTACTCCCCTTCATTCCCAACAAGTGCCATTGTGCAATATTTTTTCCTTCTTTACAAATTCCTGTAAAAGCCATCATCTGTATCCAGGAGTCCTGGATATGCAACGGATGATGGATCCTTAAAGTCTTCCCAACAAAGAAATCTTCAGGTCCAATTACACAATCCTATAGTGACCACTCAAGAACCAATCTTATTGGATGCTAGCCATGTTCATATTACCTCTGAGCTATCGTACCACCAATCTCTCCAGCGGAGTAATCCTTAGGTATATCTTCATTTTTGGATTGACCACACTCAACAAACTACTCCCTAGTGAGTCCTTGGGACTTTGGTTCATATCCATATTACCTCTGAACTATCGTCCTAATATTTTCCCCGGTTGAGTTTTCCATGTCCATATTACCTCTGAGCAAACCTTCCTGGTTTTTGCTATCGATTATCACGTCCATATTATCTCTGATATCGATTGTCAACCCTACTTATCACCCGTACTCACCAAGGTATACCAGCAGTTTTAAGTCCATAAAAACTACCACATCCATATTACCTCTGGCAGGGCTTGTCTCAAACATATTACTTGTACTAACATTCACAAAAAGTAATGGGTCCATAAAACTTATTACGTCCATATTACCTCTAATAGAGCTTTTATTGTGAACTTATTTCTTTTACTCTCTTATGCAAGAAGTAATAAGTCCACCAAGAGTCACCCAATGGGATTTCCTCAATGGAAGCAAACAGCAAGTCCATACTACCTCTGGCGCACTTCTTTCTTCTTCCACAAAAATACCAGGGTCGTACCTAACCTCTCGGTATGGCTATTGATCAGCTCACGTCTACGTCACTTCTGAGTTATCGTTCTTACCTCCTCCCCAGTAGGGTTTGCCATGTACTTCGTACCTCTGAGCAAACCTTCAGGTTTTGGCTATCGATCATCACGTCCACAGTACCTCTGATATCGCTCGCCATTAAACTTATCACCTGTACTTAAATTTAAGTGCGCCAATTGTATTAAGTCCACCAATCTTTCCACCTCTGGCAAGGCCTATTTTGAACTTATTACTTGCACTCTCGCACGCAAGAAGGAATAAGTCCACCAAAGATCCTCCAGGGGGATGTCCTCAATCAAAAGAAAATAGCCACGTCCATATTACCTCTGGTTTATTTTCTTTTTCTTTTACCAAAAATACAGGGATCATACATAACCTCTCGGTACGAGTATCGATCAGTTCATGTCTATACTACCTATAAACTACGTCTCGCCCTATTACCAATTACCTCTGAGCAAACATTCTTGCCAAGCGACTTTGTCACGCCCCAGTCCCAAAATACGTAGGACTAGGAATACGTAGCATGCCAGCCAAATATATAGGGCAACTCCAATATATGGGTACCATAATACACACGTACGCTGTAATATGAATATTAGTTCATAAATGGTAAATATATTGTCAAAATAAGTCACAGGCATCTATATCTCATCCACATCACAATTAAAGAAATACTGATAACTAACTGAAGTCTCAAATATGAAGTATCAAAGAATGATAGTCGGGTAGAGACAAATCCACTACCAGTCGACTATATCAAAAACTAGATAAGAGAGAAGATCAAAAACCTAATATAAAATAATGTCAAATAAAAGAAACAGCAACTAACAGATATCAACAGTTACGAAGAAATCAGTAGTACTCAGAAGGTAAGACCTCCTCAATCGAGAATAAAGTGCCAGGTCCAGGTCTGTACTCCTGCAGATAATCTTGCTTTTCTATACCTAGAAAGGGACCAGGTCCTCGGAGGGACATAACAAGATATATAAAAGTATGCCAATAAAGTACTGTAAATAAACATCCAAAGGGTCGCCTAACTGTCTATGTGAAATGCACTTTTAAGAACAACTTTTTTGCGTATGGACTATCTAGCTAAAAATGGGATTGTCATGACTCTCTCGGAGAATCAGTAGCCTATAAAGCATAACGTCTTTAAATCGTCAGAGGCAGCCTGTAAATAATATAATATAAGGGTCATATGACCACGCATCTCCGGCGGAGCGTACGGGTTACAAAAGAAAAAGTGTAAAGGAGACCTTATACCTAATTGTTGTTCTTCCTACCCTATGATCTATCCATGTCATATCCATGCCACGGTGATCTCTAATAACTGCCAAGTCTCTTAGTATGCATTTTTATCAGCAATTATTTTCTATCCGTCGTACGTCCCATACGTACAGATGGCCAGCCTATCACGCAAGTCTGTGTCCTACATAAGACTCACACTCATATAACAAATATGTCATGGCTAATAAAATATAAGAATACCTCAATATCATGGGGGTGGTCTCGTAAACCTAGGTCGACATGCACAATATAAATAAGAGCGAAAAGACGACGCAACCGTCGTTGCACCCAAGTTATTCTTGGACATGCAGTTTATATTAGTAGTTTAAAATAATGAAACTAAACAAAAAAAATGTATCACTACCATATTTTCTAGGAAAGGATATTTTAGTAATTTCATAATTAATTAAATATTGTGAATGTTAAATAATTATTTGTTGTATTATTTAATTGTCGTTAGATATTAGTTATTTATTTTGGACTTGGGTTAGTAGACCTAACTAGTTTAGTTTAGACTCATGGACCAACATGTACTCATTGTTGGAATTGAGCCCAATAGAAAGCCCATTGATTAGGAGGTTAATTAATTTAATTAAACCATTAGACTAGAAGCTTTTCTTATTAATTATTTCTTCATGAGAGGCCCCAAGGGATATAATAGTCATTACAAAGTAGCTTGAGGAAGGGGTAGAGGGGGCTGGCCTATATAAAAAGAGGAGAAAAGTTTCTCTCTCCTCTTTTCATTTGAAAACTAGATCTAGAATTTTCCTCAACCAAATTCCTTAATTCTACATCATTTTCTCTACCAAATTTTACCCTAATTTCTTTCCAAATCACCATTGGAGACTAGTGGAGCAAGGATCTAGAAGGAAGAAGCAAGGATCTACAAAAAGGAGCAATGATCTATAATTTGGAGGCCAATTTTATCATAATTGGAGATTTTATTGGAAATCTATCTCTCAATAGGTACAATTTAGTTTTTCTCCTTAATTTAGGTTCTAAATTTGATATTTAACCATAAGAAATTGACCCATATACATAGGCTACCCATAGGATTTTGTTTTGTGTTCATAGGAGGCATATTGAGAAAGTTATGGTACTTTTTGTGTCAATTTTATAGAAATTCCGAGATTGACATTTGTTGTGTGTGTCAATTGGTCCTATAGATCAATTTGGCATGTGCTTGTGTGTTTGGGGCTAGTGTTGTGTCCACAATTGGGTGAATGTAGGTTGTATCACAATAATTTGGTGATACGTGTGGATTTGGGGGTTTTTCCTCCGACACGGGACTTTGTGCATGTCATATTTTGACAGGGACACATAAATTTGTGTTTGACTCTTCGTATTGTTTATAAATGATATATTAGACTTACTCATTTCTGTCGGGGTATGTTTGGATGTGTGGTGGGCTCGTGTAGCAAGTGTATCCTAGATTTAGTAGGATACGGGTGTGATACGCTCCATGTGTTTGTGCAATCTAATTTCAAATCTATTTCTAAATTATTCTTAGTCTTGGTGATATGTAATTATATGTATATATATATTGTTGTGTATATATATTTATGTATTAGTGTGTCATGGATCTATATATCTATGTGTTATATATTTATTTAGCTATTTTCTACATATGTAAGATCTATTAATTATTGTAGTATATATATAAAAATATTGTAGTATATATATATATATATATACATATATATATATATATATATATATATATATATGTATGTATGTTATGTGTAGATATACATATATATATTGTTATATATATACTTATATGTTGTATTTATATATTATTATTATGATTATATATATATATAGGTGTACGTAAATGTTATGCTATATATATATATTACTATATGTGTATTAGTGAGGATACATATATATGTATGTGGAGGAGCTTGTATATATATATAAATATATGTAGCAAGTATATATATATTAGTAGTTATAGAATGTGTGTGTATATATATATATATATATATATATATATATATATATATATATATATATATATATATATATATATATATATATATATATATATATATATATATATATTATGAGAGAGGGAAGAACAGGGGTTTTTGTAATTGATTTAGTGACAGCAGCAGCTATAGCAACAACAACAACAACAGTAGCAACAACAGATACGACAACAGCGGCAGCAATAGCGATGGCAGCAGCAGCAATCAGCAACAGCATTTCAGCAATAGCGACAGCAGAAGAACCATCGCAACAGCAGTAGTAACAGCAGCGGTATCAGCACTGTATCGACTATTTCAACGACAACAGCGGGGGCTTTTAGCAACAGTTCTGCGGTATTATATATATATTATGTATTTAATTATAATATATATATGTGTGTGTGTGTGTGTGTGTGTGTGTGTGTGTGTGTGTGTGTGTGTGTGTGTGTATGGTATTAGTATATATGTATATAGTTCCTAATTATTATTATACTTTAGTGTACTATATTTATTAGTTGTCAGCATATAATTATTATGGGTAGTTAGTATATATATGTAGTTTGGCATTTACCTTGAGATACCAAGGTAAGTACCAAGGTATTTAGGGGTACCCAAGGTATTGGATTTGGGGTATCAAGATTGAGGTTTAGTGTTGCGATACCAAGTTGGTTCGAAACCAAGGTACCCATTTAGCATTTGTAATTAAGATTTTATATATTTAATATTGTTTGATATATGTATATGAGATGTTTTATCCTTTGTTTTATGTATCCTGAGATACAGTATCCTAGTATACTAAGACGTAGCTAGTATGACCTAGATTCTAAATATTTGAACCCAACATCCTTGAGATAGACTCATGCAGCCTAGAAATAGGTAGTTGACCATAGTTTTACTATTTTGACTTAGAGTTGACCTAGTTTGACTTTTTGACTTAGAATTGGCTTGTTGACCTAGAAGTTGGTTAGTTTAACTTTTTTTCGAAACCTTGTATTGATGTTATATTCCATATCTAGGTCTTCGAGGCACCGTATCAAACATCTGCGAGACTATTCATTGGACTTCAGGCGAGTACATTCTCTGATAGTTTCCCATTTATGATATCCTCTATGTTCATTATATTTAGTGTAGATATTTATGTCTTCTTGACACGATGGTTGCACGGATTGGTATATCCGAATCTCGTCATGAGATGTTATTCCTTGGTATATGGTGTATCTAGTGCAAGTATTATTTTATTGATTATCTTGTACATATACAGACACTGATTCTCGGAAAGACTAGTTATCTTCTTGGGGAATCTCGTGCCATAGCGTACCATGGTTGGATCTACTATACCAGTCGAGGGTGGGGAGTATTAGTGTAGATATGTGATCATACCTTCCTGTGCAAGTATTATTTTTCTGTGAGTGTTGGTCATACACCGCACGTATGACTAACCAGGCCATTATTCTTGTGCAAGTTCCCAAGTCGATCATATGTTAAAGTTAGTGCTCACTCACTTAGTCATTAGTATTCTTGTTCATTGACATATTATTTATTATTGTATTTATTCCAGTATTCCTTATTATGTATCTCTTGTATCTATTTTGCATCTTTTATATTAACATCTATTTACTATTACGTACTTTTTATCATTGATTAGAACTGCTGCTAGAGATGTACTATGCTCCTTTTCTGACTAGATATATTTTTCTAGATGACATTAAGGAGTGGTACCCTACACATTATGGATCTCAGAATGTTGTGGGTTTAGAGTCAGAGACCCTGGCTCAGGAGGGACTTATCCCACTGAGACAGATGACCCAGGATTTGTAGCTTCTTAGTATTCTTTTGTACTGGATTTGTCTTCAGCTTATTTGTTAGTATTCCTTCAGACTCATTAATGTTATTATTTTAGACTCATGAGTTGTATGTGACTATTCCATTCTTTATCATATTCGTGCTCATTTCTATCTTAGATCTGTGATTGGGTATATTGATATTGTTGGTAGTTTATTATATTGCTAGATAGATTACCCAAACATCGTTCTACCACCGATTCAGCGGCATAGGCTGGGCGTTGGTCCCGACTTGCATCCCTACATCGGGTGCGGGTCATGACACATTTTTAGTGGTGGCCCATACAAGTCGTCTCTTCGAGGTCATAATTAGTTCGATTAGTAGTGGTGCTCTAAATTGAGTACTATTACAAGCCTGTTTAGGATATAGGATGTAGGCTATAGGCTGAAAATACTCAATCACATCTAGAAAAATTCTTTTGATTCATTCAACTATTCTCCTTTGATATTGATACTTGATCTTTAAACTGTCCTTCCTTGAGTGTCTTATATCATGTGCCATATTGATTCTACTTCAGCTTTATCTTTGTTTGATAGTGGTTCTTTACATAGTTGTATATCTGTTTTTTTTGCTCTGAAGCATGGTTTCGTAACTGACTCTTTGCTTAGGACTTGCAAGATCATGACCGGGGGAGCATTATTCTGGTTAATAATATTTGCAAGGATCGGAGAGTTACTCTAGGAGGCCGGGAGTTGAGTGCGTGTCTACTTGTAATGCCACTTTTGAGCTATGATATTGTACTCGGGATAGATTGGTTGAGTAAGCACCATACTAGTATAGACTATAGAGGAGATAGAGTTTTGTTTGGTCTGTCTGGAGAGCCAGAGTTTGAGTTTGCTAGAGGAGCTGCAGAGCAGGGAGAAGGCATTATTTGTGGAGCTATGGTGGAAGATAAGGAGTTGTCGCATCTGTTGATAGCAGAGTTCTTGGATGTGTTTCCTGAGGAATTGTCAGGATTGCCGCCAGATCAAGATATTAAATTCTCTATAGACTTGGTGCTAGGTGTAGAACCAATTTTGTAGCATGTTTATAGAGTAAACAACAGTGAGCTGATCGAGCTAAAGAAGCAGGTGGACAAATTGCAGGATAAGGGGTTTATCAGATCGGGTTCTTCACCGTGGGGAGCCCCGGTATTATTTGTACCAAAGAAGGATGGATCGGTGCGCATGTGCATTGATTACAGGACTTTGAATAATCTCACTATCAAGAATAAGTACTATTTGCCACGAATTAATGATCTATTTGATCAGTTGAGTGGTGCCAAGATATTTTCTAAGATAGACTTGAGATCAGGCTACCACCAGGTGAAGGTGAAGCCGAAGGACATATTGAAGACTGCTTTTAGCACTCGGTATGGTCAGTACGAGTTTATGGTGATATCGTTTGGGTTGACTAATGCACCAGCGGTATATATGAACTTGATGAACAAGGTGTTCCATCAGTATCTTGACAAGTTCGTGGCGGTGTTCATCGACGACATACTTATATACTCAAGACACCGGAGGAGCTCGAGGAGCATTTGCGGATTGTGTTGGAGGTGCTGGGGAAGGAGAATCTATATGAGAAGCTGTCCAAGTGTGAGTTCTTCCTGGACAGGGTGGAGTTCTTAGGATATTGTGACTGGTGATGGTATTTCAGTGGATCCGAAGAAGATCGCAGCAGTGGAATCTTGGAAGACCCTGAGTTCGGTAGCAGAGATCAGAAGTTTCTTGGGATTGGCAGTCTACTAGAGGAAGTTTGTGCAGGATTTTTCGAGGATTACCGAGCCGATGACCAGACTCACCAGAAAGGATATAGAGTTTGTTTGGACGGAGGATTGCCAGATGGCTTTTGAGGAATTGAAGAAGAGGTAGACGTCTACTCCTATTTTGACGTTGCCATCAGGGTCTGGAGGTTTTACTATTTATAGTGATGCATCAGGAAAAGGTTTGGGTTGTGTTCTTCAGCAGAATAGGAAAGTGATTGCCTATGCATCCGGACAATTGCATCATCATAAGAAGAACTATCCGATCCATGATTTGGAGTTGGCAACAGTCATCTTCGCCCTGAAGTTATGGAAACACTATTTGTACGGAGGATATGTGGAGATCTTCACAGACCACAAGAGCTTGAAGTACATTTTCATATAGAAGGAGTTGAACATGAGGCAGCGTCGGTGGTTGGAATTGATAAAGAATTTTTGTCACTACCATATTTTCTAGGAAAGGGGTATTTTAGTAATTTTATTTTTAATTAAATATTTTGCATGTTAAATAATTATTTATTGTATTTTTTAATTATTGTTAGATGTTAGTTATTTATTTTGGACTTGTGTTAGTGGACCTAACTAGTTTAGTTTAGACTCATGGACCAATTGTATTAATTATTAGAATTTAGCCTATTTAGAAAGCCCATTGATTAGGAGGTTGATTAATTTAATTAAACCATTAGACTAGAAGCTTTCCTCCTTAATTATTTCTTTATGAGAGGCCCCAAGGGGTATAATGGCTCTGAAACATCACCTTGAGACTGAACCATTGGCGAGGACTTGCAAGATCATGACCAGGGGTGGCATTATCCTAGTCAGTGATGTTTGCAAGAATCGAAGAATTTCTTTGGGAGGTCGAGAGTTGAGCGTGTGTCTACTCGTAATGCCACATTCGAGCTACGATATAGTACTTGGGATGGATTTATTGAGTAGGCACCATGCTAGTATTTATTGTCTTGGAAGCAGAGTTTTGTTTCAGGCACCAGGAGAGCCAGAGTTTGAGTTCGTCAGAGGAGCAGCAGAGTAGAGCGAGGGATATTTTTGTGGAGCTTTGGTGGAAGAGCAGGAGCTGCCACATCCATTAATTTTAGAGTATATGGACATCTTTTCGGAGGAGTTGTTGGGGTTGCCACCAGACAGAGATGTGGAGTTCTTAATAGACTTAGTACAAGGTGCAGAGCCGAAATCACAGCATGTCTATAGAGTGAATAACATCGAACTGGTAGAGTTGAAGAAGCAGGTGGATGAGTTGCAGGACAAGGACATCATCCGATCTAGTTCATCATTGTGGGGTGCTCTGGTACTATTTATACCAAATAAGGATGGGTTGGTATGCATGTGTATCGACTACAAGGCACTCAACAATCTCACTATCAAGAACCAATACCCGTTGCAGCGGATTAATAATTTATTTGATCAGTTGAGCGGAGCGAAAGTATTTTCGAAGATAGACTTGAGGTTGGGGTACCACTAGGTAAAAGTTAAGAAGGAGGACATTCTGAAGACAGCTTTCAGGACTCGGTATAGGCAGTTTGAGTTATTAGTAATGTCGTTTGGGTTGACCAATGCCCCGACGGTATTCATGAACCTGATGAATAAGGTATTTTATCAGTACTTGGATCAGTTTATGGTATTATTCATTTATGATAAATTAATTTACTCAAAGACCACAAAGGAGCATGAGAAACACCTGATGCTAGTTCTGGAGACCCTCAGGAAGGAGAAGCTTTATGGCAAGCTTTCGAAGTGTGAGTTCTTTCTTGATAAGGTTGAATTCCTCGAGCATGTGATTACAGGAGACAGGATCTCAGTAGAACCAAAAAATATTTTAACAGTTGAGTCGTGGTATACCCCGAGTTCAGTGGCGAAGATCAGGAGTTTTCTTGGATTGGCAGGCTATTATCGAAGATTTGTTGAGAATTTTTCCAGGATTGCTGAGTCGATAACTAGATTAACTAAGAAGGACATAGAGTTCATCTGGACTGAGGATTGTCAGACTGCTTTTGAGGAGCTAAAGAAGAGGTTGACTATAGCTCTAGTATTGACATTGCTCTCAGGGACAGGAGGATTTTCTATATATAGTGATGCATCGGGGAAGGGATTAGGATATGTGTTACAGCAGAACGGGAAGGTGATTGCCTATGCTTCTAGACAATTATGCCCATATGAGAAGAATTACCCTACCCATTACTTGGAGTTGGCAGCAATTATTTTTTCTCTTAAGCTGTAGAAGCACTACTTGTATGGAGAGCGGGTAGAGATCACTATAGATCACAAGAGGTAGTGGAGATGGTTGGAGTTGATGAAGGACTTCAATATTTTCTTACAGTACCATCCAGGGAAGGCCAACGTAGTCATTGACCCCTTGAGCAGGCATCCAGTGGCTATGTACTTGATAAGGGACAGGCATCTATTGGTCGATCTTGATAGCTTGGGTATTGAAGTATTTGTTCCTAGAGTTACAGCACATATATGGGTACTTCAAGTACAGTCAAAGTTGATAGACCGGATCAGAGCCATATAGTTCGAGGATGAGTCTCTGAGAAGCATCAGAGCGCAGGTCCGGATGGGATTGGCAGAAGACTTCAGTATTGCAGAGGATGGACTATTGCGTCACAGTACCAGATTGTGTGTGCCGAATAGAGCGTTGTACGAGGAGGTTCCTCAGGAGGCACATTGATCTTAGTACTCTATGCATCCAGGTGCCAACAAGATGTATAGGGACATAAGAGCGCATGTTTGGTAGTATGGTATAAAATAGGAGGTGGCTAGTTTCGTATCTAGATGCTTTGTATGCCAATAGGTAAAGGTAGATAGACAAAGGCCAAGTGGATTGCTTCAGCCTTTATCCATTTCGGAGTGGAAGTGGAAGCATGTGATGATGGAATTATTTCGGGGCTTTCGCGTTCTCCAGGAGGTAAAGGTGGGATTTGGGTCATCGTAGATTGGTTGACCAAATTGGCCCACTTTCAAAGTGCCACGGAGAAGCTCACAGAGATGTATGTGCGTCAGATAGTCAGATTGCATGGAGTTCCTGTGAGCATAGTCTTGGATCGGGATAGTTGATTCACGTCCCACTTCTGGAGGACTTTATAGACTAGCTTGGGCACCCAGCTCAAGTTTAGTACCGTATATCACCCTCAGACAGATGGGCAGTCGGAGAGGACTATCCAGACTCTCGAGGATATGCTACGTACTTGTGTTTTGGATTTTGGAGGCTCTTGGGAGGATCACCTTCACTTGGTAGAGTTTACTTTCAACAACAGCTACCAGGCTAGTATAGAGATGTCACTATTTGAGGCATTGTACGACCGGAGATGCCGTACTCCATTATCATAGGATAATGTTGGTAAGAGAGCCTTATTAGGACCAGAGATAGTTGTGGATGCAGATGAGAAAGTGAAGCTTATCAGAGAAAGACTTCGGGTGGTACAGGACAGACAGCGGCATTAGGCCGATAGCCACTGGAGACTATTGAAGTTCGAGATATAGATTTTGTTTGTATTGCTTGTGATTACTTGTTTTAGTTAGAGTGCTAAGGCTATATTTTGTGCTAGGTTGGCTATCTAGTGTTCTTGAGGATTTTCCTAACACGGGATACGATTCGCTTTGGTGGAGGCGGAAAGCTTAGTCCACGGTACATCGGACCCTTCGGTGTTCTTGAGAGGGTCGGTATAGTGGCCTACAGACTAAACTTACCGTCTGCATTAGAGAGAGTGCATAACGTGTTCCACATGTCGCAGCTGAGATGGTACGTAGCACATCCTAGACATGTGCTATATCACTTAGAATTGAGGTTGGTCTGACTCTCAGCTACCCAAAGCAGCCCATGAAGATTCTGGATCATAGGGAGAGAGTACTGTGGAACCAGACAATTCGTTTGGTACGCGTCGTATGGAGGCATCACTCGCCAGGGGAGAGTACCTGGAAGCGAGAGGACGAGATGCGCGAGCGATATCCTTATCCGTTTGAGTCGTTAGGTATAATTCTTTCTTGCTTGTATTAATTTATTTTGGTAGTTAGTTTCTACCTTAATTTTGAGGAAATTTTTTTTTAAGGTGGGTAGGATTGCCACCCTCACTTTTCTGGGAAGGGATAGTTTGGTAAATTGGCATGGTAAATAATTTTAGGAATAAATATTTATATTGATGTGTTATAGAAATTATTTGATAATTGTATTAATTATTTAATTATTAATGAGTTATAGATTAATGTGACTTGTAATAATTATTTTGTTAGAGGCTAATCTAATAATTAGACTTGTCATGTCAACTAGTGAGCCTAGCTTGGATCCAAACTCATTAGACCCATCCTCATTAATTAATTAGGGGGATTAGCTTAATTAGAATACGTTAGAAGCTTTCTAAAATAGCCCTTCTGTAATCCTATTCATAATTGGATAGAGAGGGATAATTTGGACCATGCACATGACTTGGAAAAGGGGGAAGGGGGCCGGCCACTATTAGAGGGGGTCTCATCTCTCTCTCTCTCATCTTATTTGCATTCATTTAGATCTAGAAATTAGATCCCTAATTTTCCATCATTACCTACATTGAATTCTCACTCAATTCACCTTTATTTTCCCACTTATTCTCATTCTACAAGGATCTTGGAGCTTGGAGCTTGGATCTTGGAGCTTGGAGAAGCAAGGAGCACAAGGATAAGGAGCTTGGGTGGAGAGATCATGTCCGGATCGTGTCTACTTGAGTTTTTATTTGGAATCCATCTCCCAATTGATAAATTCTGATTTTGTTTTCATTATAGCTCCCAAATTATGTATGAGACCTCTAGGAACCACCACATTGGCATAGGCTACCTATAAGGGCAAGTTTTAAGCTATTTGGACACCAAACATGGATTCTACATAGATTTTTGTATGTGGTTTAAGGGAATTACGAGATTGACACACAAATTGTGTGTCTTGAGACCAATTAGATCTAATTAGACTTAGATCAGGATTATGGGACTAGGTACGTATCCATAAATGGATATGTGTATGTCATATCATGGTATTTTGTAATACGGTGCGACATAGGGCCCAATTTTGGGTGTTTTGCACAATTACTCATTATTTCTCATTGTAGCAAGTTACTTTAGTTATATTATGATAATATAAATATGTATATTTAGTATTTGTAAGGAATTGGTATTTTGGTTTCGCAATTGGGTGTGAATCAAGATTTTCCTAAGTATATGCTCAAGGTGTTTGATTATATGTCTCTATTGTATCATATAAATATAATATATATATATATTTATATATATATATATATATATATATATATATATATATATATATATGAGTGTGTGTGTGTGTATGTGTGTGTGTGTGTTGTCTTATGGCAGTGACAGTATGCAAGAGGGAAGTACTCGGGTTAGAGCCGGCAATGGTTGTTGTGCCCGTGTGGGTATGTAACTACAACATATAAAGGAGAGGGGCAGATGATGAGTGCAGTTCCGCACAAGTTTTGTTGTGTAGTTAGGGCAAGCAATTAAATTTATGATGAGTCTAAATACTTTTCCAGGTAGTAGTATAGGAAAATAGTGTATCTAAGGCTTACCTAGTAGCTAGAATTACCAGGAAGTATCAATGTGAAGTGGAAGTTTCAGTTGGAGTTTGGACAATCTAATAATGTTCAGTAGGCAGTCTCTGTGGTACAGTGATACTGATACATTAACATCAGTATCAGTATGGGGGATACTCTCTATAATGAGGTTTAGTATAACAGGAAAGGAAGTTATAGGTTGTAGGAGACTCTTGTTATCAGAACTGAGATCTTGCTATGGGTACAAGCATTGACTAGAAGGATTATGGTCGGGGTTAGCATTCAACACTCGAGCAAATGTAGGTCTATTATGACTGGATGTTTTTGCACAAGTGAGCAGTAGCATCAGTGAGATGCACTGATGAAATAGCGGTATCTGGGAAGAGGGCTTGGTGTGTTAGTGGCAAGATAATGTGGGACTGATATGGGTGTGCAGACAACTTGGTATGGTACCAGTTATTGTCACAGCTGTGATGGTGTTCAAAACCACATGATCGGGTCTGCTATGGTGCGTTGTTGAACTAAGTTGAGAGGCGAGGTATACGAGTGTTGATGTGCTATGTTGGTTGGGGAGTTCACTGTGACTGAGGTCATAGTGTGGCTATTTATGTGGGCAATAAGGTTTTAGTTTGACATTATGAAGTGTGGTTGTAGTGATTACAGGTGGTTTAGTTCAAGTGAGTATCGATTGGGAGTGAACCAGAGAGGTAGCAGCAACTACTGCTGTAGTCAGGTATTGGAGGGTCGGGTTACAATGGGTTGTTCCCCATTATAGGATTAATAAGTAGTAACAATAGAAATGGATGCAGCAACAACGTATGGGGAGGGTACTTACCTGGAGAGGGATGATACTTAAGTATCAGTCCATTGAGGAAACTCAAGACAACTGATACCTAAGTATCAGCTATACCTAAAGCTTAGTTACCTGGAACTGCATATGTTAGTGTTTACCTGGGAGCAACTGTCTTGAGTTCATAGAGCAGTGAGCGATTTGTTAGATTGGTTAGTTAAGGGAGCTAGGTTATCAATTAGTTAAGGTATGGTGAATCAGTGTTAGATACCAGTTAGTATATCAGATTATGGTGATGTGTTAGTTCACTTGTAATTAGTATCAGTTAGAGTTTAAGGTATAATTAGTAGTATCAAGGTATGTTGTGTATCAGCATGAACTGATACATTAGATTAGATGGAGTGTGGGATATTAGAAGGGTAGGTTGTTGTTAGTTAAGTGGTTAGTTTAGTAGTAATATAACAGTTAGCTACTATCTATTAAGGTATATAGTATATGTTAATATATTAGTATCAGTTATCTGGGTTAAATAGTGTCACGACCCACACCCGGGGTAAGGGTACTAGTCGGAAACAACGCCCAGCCTACGCCGCAGAATCGGCGGTAGAACGCTGTCTAGAAAGTCTATCTAATATAATGAACCACCAAAAGATAGTGTACTCAATCACAGAACTAAGATAGAATGAACACGAATCAGATAAGAATAGAATAGTCACAATACAACTCATGAGTTTAAAATAATACATCAATGAGTCTGAAGAAAAATACAGAAATATGCTGGAGACAAATCCAGTACAAAAGAATACTACAAAACTATAAAGCTACAACTCCAGGGTCAACTGTCTCAGTTGGGATAAGTCCCTCTTGAGCCAGGGTCTCAGAATCTAAACCCACAACATCCTGGGGTCCATAATAGGTAGGGTACTCCTCAGTGTCATCTGGAAAAATATATCCAGTCAGGAAAGGAGCAGAGTACAACCCTAACAGCAGTTCTCAAATAATGATAAAAACTATGTAACAGTAAGTAGCTGTGGATAAACAAGATGCATAAATAGATACAAGAAATGTATAGACAATAAGGAAGTACTGGAAAGAAATACAATAATGAACAATATGCTGATAGAACAAGAATACTAATGACTAAGTGTGTGAGTACTAGCTTTAACATGTGATCGGCTTAGGAACTTGCACAAGAGTATAATGGCCTGGCTGATTATACGTGCGGTGTATGATCAACACTCACAAGGAACAAGACATGCACAAGGAGGGTATGATCACATATCTACACTAAAATACTCCCCACCCCGACTGGTATAATAGATCCAACCACGGTACGTTATGGCACTAGATTCCCCAAGAAGATAGCTAGTCTCCCCGAGAATCGGTGTCTGTACATGTACAAGATAACCAATGAAACAATACTTGCACCATATACACCATATACCAAGGAATAACATCTCATGACGAGATCCGGATATACCAATCCGTGTAACCATAGTGTCAAGAGAACATGTATATCTACACTAGATACAACGAACATAGAGGATATCATAAATGAGAAACTATCAGAGAATGTACTCGCCTGAAGTCCAATGAACAGTCTCACAAATGTCTGACTCGGTGCCTCGAAGACCTAGATATGGAATACCATATTAATACAAGGTCCCGGAAAGAGAACAAGTCAAACTAGGCAATTTCTAGGTCAATAAGTCAATTCTAAGTCAAAAGTCAACTATGGTCAACTCTAAAGTCCACTAAAGTCAAACATGGTCAAACCCAAAGTCAACCTCACAAGACATCTATAAAATAATATAGAGATAAACTACAATAATTTAGGAATCAAATTAGATTAAAAAAGAACTCACACAAAGTATACTAATAATATAATTAATATATACCCTAAAATAATATATATACAACCCAACATTTATATAAATAACATAATATATTATTACAATTATTATTCCTCACAAAACACATATATATATACATATATATATATATATACAATTATAATATATAATATATACATTAAATCTGTCAAAGCGTCATTGAAAAACAGTGAATAAAATAGGATTAAATCAAAACAGTTTAAATAGTGACAGTCAGGACTGTCACCGAAGGACTGTCACCGAAACCCAAATAATAAACTGCCACTGCTTTGGTTTTCGCTGACAGTTAAACTATCGCGGAAAAGCGTCGCAGAAAAGCTGCTGTTTCCCGCTGCTGCAATTAATGACAGGTTTGTCATTAATTGCCCGAAGGCTACAGCGGCTGCTATTAGTCGGCTAATTAATGACAGTTTTTTACTGTCATTAATTCACTGTCACTAAAACAAGTTGTATATATATAATTATATATAAAAAAATAGAATATATAAACAATATATATATATATATATAAACAGAATATATAAAACAGTATATATATATATATATATATAAACCATTAATACAAAAATGTACATATATATATTAATATACACATAAACTTATACCTTCAAATATTTAACAAAGAACATATAATTTACATGGCTAGAAGCACACCTAAAATATTTACATTAATATCCAAATAATTACATAATAATTATAAATAATATAATTACACAATTAAACATACAAATATATTTTATAAAACATTTTATGTATAAATTATATTATTTAACAAGTAGTAACATATATATTTGCATGCAAGAAAGCTACCTATTATATTGTACATTATATTAGCACACCCAAAATATAGATCTATGCTACAATAATTACTATAATAAATACACAAAATAAATATTTAATATCCATATATATATACTAATTATAAATGAAGAATTGAACCACAATTAATTAGATCTATGCAAAAATACACACAATTGGAGAGTATCTCACCGTATCCCACTAGATCTAGGATACGCATGCGACACGAGTCCAACACACAACCAAATGCACCCCGAAGGACACAAACAAATCACAAATAATATTTATGAACAAATCAAAGCGTCAAAAGTAGATCTATGTGTCCGTGTCAAAATACGACATGTTCAAAGCCCCGTGTCGGAGGAAAACCCCCAAATGACACGTATCACCAAATAGTTGGGATACGAACCACAAGTATCCCAATATGGACACGACACTAGCCTCAAACACAAATCTCATGTTCAATTGATCTATAGGATCAATTGACACACACAACAAAATATAAATTCAGAATTCCAACAAAATTGACACAAAAAGCACCATAACTTTCTCCATGGGTCTCCTATGAACACAAAACAAAGTCCTATGGGTAGTACATACATATAGGTTGATTTTACATGATTAAATCTCAGATTTAGAAGCTATTTAAATGGGAAAATCTGAATTATACCTATTGGGAGATGGATTCCCAATGAAACCTCCAATTGAGATGAACTTGCTTCCAAATTGTAGATCCTTGCTCCTCTTTGTAGATTCTTGCTTCCTTCTTCTAGATCCTTGCTTCCTCCTTCTCTAATGGTGAATTGGGAAGAATTTGGAATGAATTTGGTAGGGAATTGGATTGGGAATGGAGGGAATTTGGTAGTGGGAGAATTCTAGATCTAGATTTGGAATGAGATGAGAGGAGAGAGAAATTTCCCCCCTCTTTAATAGGCCGGCCATAGCCCCTCCCCCAAGCAATTGTAAAATGTCCAATGTACCCCTTGGGGCCTCTCATGAAGAAATAATTAAGGAAGGAAGCTTCTAGTCTAATCATTTAATTAATTTAATCCATCTCCTTAACTATGGGCTTTCTAAATGGGCCAAGTCTAACTAATTAATTCATGTTGGTCCATGGGTCCAAACTAAACTAGTTGGGTCCACTAAAATAAGTCTAAAATAATTAAATAATAACTAACAACAATTAAATAATACAACAAATAATTATTTACCATGCACAATATTTATTTAAATAGGAAATTACCAAAATACCCTTTCCTAGAAAATGTGGTAGTGACAAGTCTACCCTCTTAAAATAATTTCGTCCTCGAAATTCAAAGACGAAAACTACCCCCAGAAAATCACAGAACAGAACTAAAGAATCACAACTAACTAATGAACAGAACATAACAATGAACAGAACATAACTAGAAATAACATACCTCAAGGTACAAACAAATATGGATAACGCTCTCGCATGTCATCCTCTCTCTCCCAGGTAGACTCCCCCGGAGAGTGATGCCTCCATGCGACGCGCACCAAAGGAATAGTCTGGTTCCTCAGCACCTTCTCTCTCCGATCCAGAATTCCAACTGGCTGCTCTGGATAGCTAAGAGTAGGGCCCACCTCTATCTCTGAGTGATCCAATACATGACTAGGATCTGCCACGTATCGTCTCAACTGCGACACATGAAACACGTTGTGCACTCCCTCCAATGCAGGTGGCAAGTCTAGTCTATAAGCAACTGCACTGACCCTCTCTAGAATAGTGAAAGGTCCAATGAATCGCGGACTAAGCTTTCCGCCTCCACCGAAGCGAATCGTGCCTCGTGTCGGAGAAATCCTCAGAAACACCAAACCACCCACCTAGAACAAAACACCACCTTAAGAACTTATCTATAACAAACAACCAAGAACAAGCACACAAAATAAAATCTAAACTATACCTCAAACTCCAAGGGTCTCCGATGGCTATCGGCCCAATGCCGTTGTCTGTCCTGTGCCACTCGAAGTCTGTCTCTGATCAACTGAACCTTCTCTGCTGCATCCACAACCATCTCTGGCCCAAGCAAAACTCTCTCTCCAACATCGTCCCAAGACAAAGGAGTACGACACCTCCGACCATACAGAGCTTCAAAAGGTGACATCTCTATACTGGCCTGGTAACTGTTGTTGTAAGCAAACTCTACCAAATAGAGATGGTCCTCCCAAGAACCCCCGAAATCTAGTACACAAGTGCGCAACATATCCTCGAGAGTCTGAATAGTCCTCTCTGACTGCCCATCTTTCTGGGGATGATATGCAGTACTGAACTTGAGCTGAGTGCCCAAACTCTCCTGCAAACTCCTCCAGAAATGAGAAGTGAAACGACTATCCCGATCTGAGACTATGCTGACGGGAACTCCATGTATCCTAACGATCTGCCTCACATACATCTCTGCCAGCTTCTCCGTAGACAAACCCACCTTGAAAGGCAAAAAGTGGGCCGACTTGGTCAATCTATCAACAATGACCCAAATCGCGTCTTTCCCTCCTGGAGATCGTGGTAGTCCGGACACAAAATCCGTAGTAATGTGTTTCCACTTCCACTCTGGAATGGGTAATGGCTGAAGTAAACCTCCTGGCCTCTGCCTCTCGGCTTTCACCTGCTGGCACACTAAGCATCTGGATACAAACTGTGCCACTTCCCTCTTCATGCCATACCACCACACACTCTCTCGCATATCCCGATACATCTTGTTAGCACCTGGATGTATGGAATACTGAGAGCGATGCGCTTCCTGCAATATCTCCTCTCGCAACTCCCCACTAGGCACACACAATCTAACTCCATGCCTCAAAGATCCATCCTCTGCAATAGTGAAATCATCCTCCAATCCTGCTCTCACCTGAGCTCTGATACTCCTCAAAGATACGTCATCATACTGTGCTGCCTTGATCCTATCCATCAAATCTGAATGTATCTGCAATCCCCACATCTGCATAGCACCACCCGGAACAATCACCTCAATGCCCTAGCTCTCCAAGTCCTCCAACAAATATCGATCCTGCGTCAAGAACAAAGCTACCGGATACCTGCTCAAAGCATCGGCAACTACATTGGCCTTCCCAGGATGATATTGCAAAGAGATATCAAAATCCTTCATCAGTTCCAACCACCGACGCTGCCTCATGTTCAACTCCTTCTGCGTGAAAACGTACTTCAAGCTTTTGTGGTCTGTGAAGATCTCCACACGCTCTCCGTACAAATAATGTTTCCACAACTTCAGGGCGAATATGACAGCTGCCAACTCCAAATCATGGGTAGGATAGTTCTTTTCATGAGGACGCAATTGCCTGGATGCATAGGTAATCACTTTCCCATGCTGCTGAAGAACACAACCTAAACCCTTTCCCGATGCATCACTATAAATAGTGAAACCTCCGGACCCTGATGGTAATGTCAAAATAGGAGCAGACGTCAACCTCTTCTTCAACTCCTCAAAAGCGGCCTGGCAATCTTCCGTCCAAACAAACTCCACATCCTTCCTTGTGAGTCTGGTCATCGGCTCGGCAATCCTCGAAAAATCTTGCACAAACTTTCTGTAGTAGCCTGCCAATCCCAAGAAACTCCTGATCTCTGCTACCGAACTCGGAGTCTTCCAAGATTCCACTGCTGAAATCTTCTTCGGATCCACTGAAATACCATCACCAGTCACAACATGCCCCAAGAATTTCACCTTGTCCAAGAAAAACTCACATTTGGATAACTTTCCATACAGCTTCTCCTTCCTCAGCACATCCAACACAATCCTCAAATGCTCCTCATGCTCCTCCGGTGTCCTCGAGTATATGAGTATGTCGTCGATGAACACCACCACGAACTTGTCAAGGTACTGGTGGAACACCTTGTTCATCAAGTTCATAAATACCGCCGGTGCATTAGTCAAACCAAACGGCATCACCATAAACTCGAACTGACCATACCGAGTTCTAAAAGCAGTCTTCGGTATGTCCTCCGGCTTCACCTTCACCTGATGGTAGCCTGATCTCAAATCTATCTTAGAAAACACCTTCGCACCACTCAACTGATCAAACAGATCATCAATCCGTGGCAAAGGATACTTATTCTTGATAGTGAGATTATTCAAAGCCCTGTAATCAATGCACATACGCACCGATCCATCCTTCTTCGGTACAAACAATACCGGGGCTCCCCATGGTGAAGAACTCGATCTGATAAACCCCTTATCCTGCAATTCGTCCACCTGCTTCTTCAACTCGACCAGCTCGCTGTTGTTTACTCTATAGACATGCTGCGAAATCGGTTCTGCACCTGGCACCAAGTCTATAGAAAATTCAACATCTCGATCTGGCGGCAATCCTGGCAATTCTTCAGAAAACACATCCAAAAATTCTGTTATCAACGGATGTGGCAACTCCTTGTCTTCCACCATAGCTCCACAAATAATGCCTTCTTTCTGCTCCGCAGCTCCTCTAGCAAACTCGAACTCTGGCTCTCCTGGCGGACCAAACAAAACTCTACCTCCTCTACAATCTATGCTAGCACGGTGCCTACTCAACCAATCTATCCCGAGTACAATGTCGTAGCTCGGAAGTGGCATTACAAGTAGACACGCACTCAACTCCCGGCCTCCCAGAGTAACTCTTCGATCTTTGCAAATATCATTAACCAGGATAATGCCTCCCCCGGTCATGATCTTGCAAGTCCTAAGCAAAGACTCAGCTACCAAACCATGCTTTAGAGCAAAAGAAACAGATACAAAACTATGGGAAGCACCACTATCAAACAAAGCTAAAGCTGGAATGGAATCAAGAAGAATAGAACCTGCGATGACATCTCCGGTGGGTTCCTCCTCTTCGACTGTCATAGCAAACGCTCGTCCCTGCCGAGCACCTCCCTGCTGCTGATGCTGGACAAAATACTGCTGCTGTGTCGGAAGCGGTCCCCTCGGTTGTGCTGCAGGTGGTCTCATCTGTGCCCTCGGAGCTGGAGCTGCTCCCTGAACTGCACGACGAGGACACTCCCTCAATTGATGCCCTTCAGTACCACAATACAAACAAACTCCTAGCCTCTTTCTGCAAACTTCCCAGATGTGGCCGGGCTTCTTGCAGAAGTTGCATAGAGCTTGCTGTAACTGCCTCTGCTGCTGAGGTGCCTGGTGAAAAGGCGCTCTAGCTGGAGTCTGGTTCTGCTGTGGCTGCTGGAAAGGTCTGGACTGGAAATGAGGACGTTTGGCAGATACTGCACTGCCGTTGGCCCCCAGAAAAGAATCACGGTCTCTCTTGGTCTTCAAACCCAGATCCCGCTCAACCTTGCGTGCCTCCGCAAGTATCTCCGAGTATGTCTCATAAAAAGACGGAATGAGAATCTTCACCTCCCAGTTTAGACCCTCTCGGAAATGAATAGCTCGAACCTCCGGCTCCCTCACCAGATACTCTGCAAATCGGCTCAGCCTACCGAACTCTGCAGCGTATTCCTCCACAGACATGCTTCCCTGAATGAGACTCTCAAATTGTCTCCCCAAGTCAAGCCTGTCTATCCGGGCGAAAAACTTCTTCTTGAAAAGGTCCCTGAATACCTCCCAAGATTGTCCTGCGTCAACTAGAACCGGCTCATTCCTGAACCAGGTACGAGCGACGTCGAACAGTTGAAGTCCTACCGCCTCAACCTTCAGATCTTCAGAAAGACGGGACACCCTCATAAGACGCTCAATGTCCTCGAGCCAATCATCAGCATAGACGATGCCCTCCGTCCCTTTGAAAACCCTAGGCTCCAGTTTCTTGAAGTCCTGAATGTTGCCTGGCCGAAGCTGACCAACCTGAGGAACAACCTGCTGCTGGACCGAAACTCCTCTCTCAACTACAGCACGAGCAAGCTGATGAGCACTCTCGATGCCCTGCCGTAGAACGTCGGTCTGCCTCTGATGTGCCTCCGACTGAGCCCTCTGTGCCTCGAGCATCTCACGAAACAGAGTAAACATCTGTGACGCCTCTGCTGGCACAGGAGGTGGAGGTGGAAGCCCCTCAGATACAGCTGGCACAGTCCTCTGAGTGGGTGGTGGACCTCCGAAAGCAGCTGACACTCCAATCACCGGAGAAGTGACTGGTGCAGGCCCTCGGGATGTCGCAGACCTCTCAGAAACTGCTCTCCCTTGCTGTGATCTAGTCTTAGGCGGCATCCTGAGACAAAGCGAAAGAAAGAATCAATATGGCACAAGATGTAAGATATTCAAGGAAAGGACAGTTTAAGAGATCAAGTATCAACGTCAAAGGAGAATAGTTGAATCAAAAGAATTTTCCTAGATGTGATTGAGTATCTCAGCCTATATCCTATATCCTATCGCAGGCTCGCAGTAGTACAACTAAGTTGTCGCACTACCACGACATCACATACTTGTGAAGCTAGACCTGCATGGGCCACCACCAAAAAAGTGTCACGACCCACACCCGGGGTAAGGGTACTAGTCGGAAATAACGCCCAGCCTACGCCGCAGAATCGGCGATAGAACGCTGTCTAGAAAGTCTATCTAATATAATGAACCACCAAAAGATAGTGTACTCAATCACAAAACTAAGATAGAATGAACACGAATCAGATAAGAATAGAATAGTCACAATACAACTCATGAGTTTAAAATAATACATCAATGAGTCTGAAGAAAAATACAGAAATATGCTGGAGACAAATCCAGTACAAAAGAATACTACAAAACTATAAAGCTACAACTCCAGGGTCAACTGTCTCAGTTGGGATAAGTCCCTCTTGAGCCAGGGTCTCAGAATCTAAATCCACAACATCCTGGGGTCCATAATAGGTAGGGTACTCCTCAGTGTCATCTGGAAAAATATATCCAGTCAGGAAAGGAGCAGAGTACAACCCTAACAGCAGTTCTCAAATAATGATAAAAACTATGTAACAGTAAGTAGCTGTGGATAAATAAGATGCATAAATAGATACAAGAAATGTATAGACAATAAGGAAGTACTGGAAAGAAATACAATAATGAACAATATGCTGATAGAACAAGAATACTAATGACTAAGTGTGTGAGTACTAGCTTTAACATGTGATCGGCTTAGGAACTTGCACAAGAGTATAATGGCCTGGCTGATTATACGTGCGGTGTATGATCAACACTCACAAGGAACAAGACATGCACAAGGAGGGTATGATCACATATCTACACTAAAATACTCCCCACCCCGACTGGTATAATAGATCCAACCACGGTACGTTATGGTACTAGATTCCCCAAGAAGATAGCTAGTCTCCCCGAGAATCGGTGTTTGTACATGTACAAGATAACCAATGAAACAATACTTGCACCATATACACCATATACCAAGGAATAACATCTCATGACGAGATCCGGATATACCAATCCGTGTAACCATAGTGTCAAGAGAACATGTATATCTACACTAGATACAACGAACATAGAGGATATCATAAATGAGAAACTATCAGAGAATGTACTCGCCTGAAGTCCAATGAACAGTCTCACAAATGTCTGACTCGGTGCCTCGAAGACCTAGATATGGAATACCATATTAATACAAGGTCCCGGAAAGAGAACAAGTCAAACTAGGCAATTTCTAGGTCAATAAGTCAATTCTAAGTCAAAAGTCAACTATGGTCAACTCTAAAGTCCACTAAAGTCAAACATGGTCAAACCCAAAGTCAACCTCACAAGACATCTATAAAATAATATAGAGATAAACTACAATAATTTAGGAATCAAATTAGATTCAAAAAGAACTCACACAAAGTATACTAATAATATAATTAATATATACCCTAAAATAATATATATACAACCCAACATTTATATAAATAACATAATATATTATTACAATTATTATTCCTCACAAAACACATATATATATACATATATATATATATATATACAATTATAATATATAATATATACATTAAATCTGTCAAAGCGTCATTGAAAAACAGTGAATAAAATAGGATTAAATCAAAACAGTTTAAATAGTGACAGTCAGGACTGTCACCGAAGGACTGTCACCGAAACCCAAATAATAAACTGCCACTGCTTTGGTTTTCGCTGACAGTTAAACTGTCGCGGAAAAGCGTCGCAGAAAAGCTGCTGTTTCCCGCTGCTGCAATTAATGACAGGTTTGTCATTAATTGCCCGAAGGCTACAGCGGCTGCTATTAGTCGGCTAATTAATGACAGTTTTTTACTGTCATTAATTCACTGTCACTAAAACAAGTTGTATATATATAATTATATATAAAAAAACAGAATATATAAACAATATATATATATATATATAAACAGAATATATAAAACAGTATATATATATATATATATAAACCATTAATACAAAAATGTACATATATATATTAATATACACATAAACTTATACCTTCAAATATTTAACAAAGAACATATAATTTACATGGCTAGAAGCACACCTAAAATATTTACATTAATATCCAAATAATTACATAATAATTATAAATAATATAATTACACAATTAAACATACAAATATATTTTATAAAACATTTTATGTATAAATTATATTATTTAACAAGTAGTAACATATATATTTGCATGCAAGAAAGCTACCTATTATATTGTACATTATATTAGCACACCCAAAATATAGATCTATGCTACAATAATTACTATAATAAATACACAAAATAAATATTTAATATCCATATATATATACTAATTATAAATGAAGAATTGAACCACAATTAATTAGATCTATGCAAAAATACACACAATTGGAGAGTATCTCACCGTATCCCACTAGATCTAGGATACGCATGCGACACGAGTCCAACACACAACCAAATGCACCCCGAAGGACACAAACAAATCACAAATAATATTTATGAACAAATCAAAGCATCAAAAGTAGATCTATGTGTCCGTGTCAAAATACGACATGTTCAAAGCCCCGTGTCGGAGGAAAACCCCCAAATGACACGTATCACCAAATAGTTGGGATACGAACCACAAGTATCCCAATATGGACACGACACTAGCCTCAAACACAAATCTCATGTTCAATTGATCTATAGGATCAATTGACACACACAACAAAATATAAATTCAGAATTCCAACAAAATTGACACAAAAAGCACCATAACTTTCTCCATGGGTCTCCTATGAACACAAAACAAAGTCCTATGGGTAGTACATACATATAGGTTGATTTTACATGATTAAATCTCAGATTTAGAAGCTATTTAAATGGGAAAATCTGAATTATACCTATTGGGAGATGGATTCCCAATGAAACCTCCAATTGAGATGAACTTGCTTCCAAATTGTAGATCCTTGCTCCTCTTTGTAGATTCTTGCTTCCTTCTTCTAGATCCTTGCTTCCTCCTTCTCTAATGGTGAATTGGGAAGAATTTGGAATGAATTTGGTAGGGAATTGGATTGGGAATGGAGGGAATTTGGTAGTGGGAGAATTCTAGATCTAGATTTGGAATGAGATGAGAGGAGAGAGAAATTTCCCCCCTCTTTAATAGGCCGGCCATAGCCCCTCCCCCAAGCAATTGTAAAATGTCCAATGTACCCCTTGGGGCCTCTCATGAAGAAATAATTAAGGAAGGAAGCTTCTAGTCTAATCATTTAATTAATTTAATCCATCTCCTTAACTATGGGCTTTCTAAATGGGCCAAGTCTAACTAATTAATTCATGTTGGTCCATGGGTCCAAACTAAACTAGTTGGGTCCACTAAAATAAGTCTAAAATAATTAAATAATAACTAACAACAATTAAATAATACAACAAATAATTATTTACCATGCACAATATTTATTTAAATAGGAAATTACCAAAATACCCTTTCCTAGAAAATGTGGTAGTGACAAGTCTACCCTCCTTAAAATAATTTCGTCCTCGAAATTCAAAGACGAAAACTACCCCCAGAAAATCACAGAACAGAACTAAAGAATCACAACTAACTAATGAACAGAACATAACAATGAACAGAACATAACTAGAAATAACATACCTCAAGGTACAAACAAATATGGATAACGCTCTCGCATGTCATCCTCTCTCTCCCAGGTAGACTCCCCCGGAGAGTGATGCCTCCATGCGACGCGCACCAAAGGAATAGTCTGGTTCCTCAGCACCTTCTCTCTCCGATCCAGAATTCCAACTGGCTGCTCTGGATAGCTAAGAGTAGGGCCCACCTCTATCTCTGAGTGATCCAATACATGACTAGGATCTGCCACGTATCGTCTCAACTGCGACACTGAAACACGTTGTGCACTCCCTCCAATGCAGGTGGCAAGTCTAGTCTATAAGCAACTGCACCGATCCTCTCTAGAATAGTGAAAGGTCCAATGAATCGCGGACTAAGCTTTCCGCCTCCACCGAAGAGAATCGTGCCTCGTGTCGGAGAAATCCTCAGAAACACCAAACCACCCACCTAGAACAAAACACCACCTTAAGAACTTATCTATAACAAACAACCAAGAACAAGCACACAAAATAAAATCTAAACTATACCTCAAACTCCAAGGGTCTCCGATGGCTATCGGCCCAATGCCGTTGTCTGTCCTGTGCCACTCGAAGTCTGTCTCTGATCAACTGAACCTTCTCTGCTGCATCCACAACCATCTCTGGCCCAAGCAAAACTCTCTCTCCAACATCGTCCCAAGACAAAGGAGTACGACACCTCCGACCATATAGAGCTTCAAAAGGTGACATCTCTATACTGGCCTGGTAACTGTTGTTGTAAGCAAACTCTACCAAATGGAGATGGTCCTCCCAAGAACCCCCGAAATCTAGTACACAAGTGCGCAACATATCCTCGAGAGTCTGAATAGTCCTCTCTGACTGCCCATCTTTCTGGGGATGATATGCAGTACTGAACTTGAGCTGAGTGCCCAAACTCTCCTGCAAACTCCTCCAGAAATGAGAAGTGAAACGACTATCCCGATCTGAGACTATGCTGACGGGAACTCCATGTATCCTAACGATCTGCCTCACATACATCTCTGCCAGCTTCTCCGTAGACAAACCCACCTGGAAAGGCAAAAAGTGGGCCGACTTGGTCAATCTATCAACAATGACCCAAATCGCGTCTTTCCCTCCTGGAGATCGTGGTAGTCCGGACACAAAATCCGTAGTAATGTGTTTCCACTTCCACTCTGGAATGGGTAATGGCTGAAGTAAACCTCCTGGCCTCTGCCTCTCGGCTTTCACCTGCTGGCACACTAAGCATCTGGATACAAACTGTGCCACTTCCCTCTTCATGCCATACCACCACACACTCTCTCGCATATCCCGATACATCTTGTTAGCACCTGGATGTATGGAATACTGAGAGCGATGCGCTTCCTACAATATCTCCTCTCGCAACTCCCCACTAGGCACACACAATCTAACTCCATGCCTCAAAGATCCATCCTCTGCAATAGTGAAATCATCCTCCAATCCTGCTCTCACCTGAGCTCTGATACTCCTCAAAGATACGTCATCATACTGTGCTGCCTTGATCCTATCCATCAAATCTGAATGTATCTGCAATCCCCACATCTGCATAGCACCACCCGGAACAATCACCTCAATGCCCAAGCTCTCCAAGTCCTCCAACAAATATCGATCCTGCGTCAAGAACAAAGCTACCGGATACCTGCTCAAAGCATCGGCAACTACATTGGCCTTCCCAGGATGATATTGCAAAGAGATATCAAAATCCTTCATCAGTTCCAACCACCGACGCTGCCTCATGTTCAACTCCTTCTGCGTGAAAACGTACGTCAAGCTTTTGTGGTCTGTGAAGATCTCCACACGCTCTCCGTACAAATAATGTTTCCACAACTTCAGGGCGAATATGACAGCTGCCAACTCCAAATCATGGGTAGGATAGTTCTTTTCATGAGGACGCAATTGCCTGGATGCATAGGTAATCACTTTCCCATGCTGCTGAAGAACACAACCTAAACCCTTTCCCGATGCATCACTATAAATAGTGAAACCTCCGGACCCTGATGGCAATGTCAAAATAGGAGCAGACGTCAACCTCTTCTTCAACTCCTCAAAAGCGGCCTGGCAATCTTCCGTCCAAACAAACTCCACATCCTTCCTTGTGAGTCTGGTCATCGGCTCGGCAATCCTCGAAAAATCTTGCACAAACTTTCTGTAGTAGCCTGCCAATCCCAAGAAACTCCTGATCTCTGCTACCGAACTCGGAGTCTTCCAAGATTCCACTGCTGAAATCTTCTTCGGATCTACTGAAATACCATCACCAGTCACAACATGCCCCAAGAATTTCACCTTGTCCAAGAAAAACTCACATTTGGACAACTTTCCATACAGCTTCTCCTTCCTCAGCACATCTAACACAATCCTCAAATGCTCCTCATGCTCCTCCGGTGTCCTCGAGTATATGAGTATGTCGTCGATGAACACCACCACGAACTTGTCAAGGTACTGGTGGAACACCTTGTTCATCAAGTTCATAAATACCGCCGGTGCATTAGTCAAACCAAACGGCATCACCATAAACTCGAACTGACCATACCGAGTTCTAAAAGCAGTCTTCGGTATGTCCTCCGGCTTCACCTTCACCTGATGGTAGCCTGATCTCAAATCTATCTTAGAAAACACCTTCGCACCACTCAACTGATCAAACAGATCATCAATCCGTGGCAAAGGATACTTATTCTTGATAGTGAGATTATTCAAAGCCCTGTAATCAATGCACATACGCACCGATCCATCCTTCTTCGGTACAAACAATACCGGGGCTCCCCATGGTGAAGAACTCGATCTGATAAACCCCTTATCCTGCAATTCGTCCACCTGCTTCTTCAACTCGACCAGCTCGCTGTTGTTTACTCTATAGACATGCTGCAAAATCGGTTCTGCACCTGGCACCAAGTCTATAGAAAATTCAACATCTCGATCTGGCGGCAATCCTGGCAATTCTTCAGGAAACACATCCAAAAATTCTGTTATCAACGGATGTGGCAACTCCTTGTCTTCCACCATAGCTCCACAAATAATGCCTTCTTTCTGCTCCGCAGCTCCTCTAGCAAACTCGAACTCTGGCTCTCCTGGCGGACCAAACAAAACTCTACCTCCTCTACAATCTATGCTAGCACGGTGCCTACTCAACCAATCCATCCCGAGTACAATATCGTAGCTCGGAAGTGGCATTAAAAGTAGACACGCACTCAACTCCCGGCCTCCCAGAGTAACTCTTCGATCTTTGCAAATATCATTAACCAGGATAATGCCTCCCCCGGTCATGATCTTGCAAGTCCTAAGCAAAGACTCAGCTACCAAACCATGCTTTAGAGCAAAAGAAACAGATACAAAACTATGGGAAGCACCACTATCAAACAAAGCTAAAGCTGGAATGGAATCAAGAAGAATAGAACCTGCGATGACATCTCCGGTGGGTTCCTCCTCTTCGACTGTCATAGCAAACGCTCGTCCCTGCCGAGCACCTCCCTGCTGTTGATGCTGGACAAAATACTGCTGCTGTGTCGGAAGCGGTCCCCTCGGTTGTGCTGCAGGTGGTCTCATCTGTGCCCTCGGAGCTGGAGCTGCTCCCTGAACTGCACGACGAGGACACTCCCTCAATTGATGCCCTTCAGTACCACAATACAAACAAACTCCTAGCCTCTTTCTGCAAACTTCCCAGATGTGGCCGGGCTTCTTGCAGAAGTTGCATAGAGCTTGCTGTAACTGCCTCTGCTGCTGAGGTGCCTGGTGAAAAGGCACTCTAGCTGGAGTCTGGTTCTGCTGTGGCTGCTGGAAAGGTCTGGACTGGAAATGAGGACGTTTGGCAGATACTGCACTGCCGTTGGCCCCCAGAAAAGAATCACGGTCTCTCTTGGTCTTCAAACCCAGATCCCGCTCAACCTTGCGTGCCTCCGCAAGTATCTCCGAGTATGTCTCATAAAAAGACGGAATGAGAATCTTCACCTCCCAGTTTAGACCCTCTCGGAAACGAATAGCTCGAACCTCCGGCTCCCTCACCAGATACTCTGCAAATCGGCTCAGCCTACCGAACTCTGCAGCGTATTCCTCCACAGACAAGCTTCCCTGAATGAGACTCTCAAATTGTCTCCCCAAGTCAAGCCTGTCTATCCGGGCGAAAAACTTCTTCTTGAAAAGGTCCCTGAATACCTCCCAAGATTGTCCTGCGTCAACTAGAACCGGCTCATTCCTGAACCAGGTACGAGCGACGTCGAACAGTTGAAGTCCTACCGCCTCAACCTTCAGATCTTCAGAAAGACGGGACACCCTCATAAGACGCTCAATGTCCTCGAGCCAATCATCAGCATAGACGATGCCCTCCGTCCCTTTGAAAACCCTAGGCTCCAGTTTCTTGAAGTCCTGAATGTTGCCTGGCCGAAGCTGAGCAACCTGAGGAACAACCTGCTGCTGGACCGAAACTCCTCTCTCAACTACAGCACGAGCAAGCTGATGAGCACTCTCGATGCCCTGCCGTAGAACGTCGGTCTGCCTCTGATGTGCCTCCGACTGAGCCCTCTGTGCCTCGAGCATCTCACGAAACAGAGTAAACATCTGTGACGCCTCTGCTGGCACAGGAGGTGGAGGTGGAAGCCCCTCAGATACAGCTGGCACAGTCCTCTGAGTGGGTGGTGGACCTCCGAAAGCAGCTGACACTCCAATCACCGGAGAAGTGACTGGTGCAGGCCCTCGGGATGTCGCAGACCTCTCAGAAACTGCTCTCCCTTGCTGTGATCTAGTCTTAGGCGGCATCCTGAGACAAAGCGAAAGAAAGAATCAATATGGCACAAGATGTAAGATATTCAAGGAAAGGACAGTTTAAGAGATCAAGTATCAACGTCAAAGGAGAATAGTTGAATCAAAAGAATTTTCCTAGATGTGATTGAGTATCTCAGCCTATATCCTATATCCTATCGCAGGCTCGCAGTAGTACAACTAAGTTGTCGCACTACCACGACATCACATACTTGTGAAGCTAGACCTGCATGGGCCACCACCAAAAACGTGTCACGACCCACACCCGGGGTAAGGGTACTAGTCGGAAACAACGCCCAGCCTACGCCGCAGAATCGGCGGTAGAACGCTGTCTAGAAAGTCTATCTAATATAATGAACCACCAAAAGATAGTGTACTCAATCACAGAACTAAGATAGAATGAACACGAATCAGATAAGAATAGAATAGTCACAATACAACTCATGAGTTTAAAATAATACATCAATGAGTCTGAAGAAAAATACAGAAATATGCTGGAGACAAATCCAGTACAAAAGAATACTACAAAACTATAAAGCTACAACTCCAGGGTCAACTGTCTCAGTTGGGATAAGTCCCTCTTGAGCCAGGGTCTCAGAATCTAAATCCACAACATCCTGGGGTCCATAATAGGTAGGGTACTCCTCAGTGTCATCTGGAAAAATATATCCAGTCAGGAAAGGAGCAGAGTACAACCCTAACAGCAGTTCTCAAATAATGATAAAAACTATGTAACAGTAAGTAGCTGTGGATAAACAAGATGCATAAATAGATACAAGAAATGTATAGACAATAAGGAAGTACTGGAAAGAAATACAATAATGAACAATATGCTGATAGAACAAGAATACTAATGACTAAGTGTGTGAGTACTAGCTTTAACATGTGATCGGCTTAGGAACTTGCACAAGAGTATAATGGCCTGGCTGATTATACGTGCGGTGTATGATCAACACTCACAAGGAACAAGACATGCACAAGGAGGGTATGATCACATATCTACACTAAAATACTCCCCACCCCGACTGGTATAATAGATCCAACCACGGTACGTTATGGTACTAGATTCCCCAAGAAGATAGCTAGTCTCCCCGAGAATCGGTGTCTGTACATGTACAAGATAACCAATGAAACAATACTTGCACCATATACACCATATACCAAGGAATAACATCTCATGACGAGATCCGGATATACCAATCCGTGTAACCATAGTGTCAAGAGAACATGTATATCTACACTAGATACAACGAACATAGAGGATATCATAAATGAGAAACTATCAGAGAATGTACTCGCCTGAAGTCCAATGAACAGTCTCACAAATGTCTGACTCGGTGCCTCGAAGACCTAGATATGGAATACCATATTAATACAAGGTCCCGGAAAGAGAACAAGTCAAACTAGGCAATTTCTAGGTCAATAAGTCAATTCTAAGTCAAAAGTCAACTATGGTCAACTCTAAAGTCCACTAAAGTCAAACATGGTCAAACCCAAAGTCAACCTCACAAGACATCTATAAAATAATATAGAGATAAACTACAATAATTTAGGAATCAAATTAGATTAAAAAAGAACTCACACAAAGTATACTAATAATATAATTAATATATACCCTAAAATAATATATATACAACCCAACATTTATATAAATAACATAATATATTATTACAATTATTATTCCTCACAAAACACATATATATATACATATATATATATATATACAATTATAATATATAATATATACATTAAATCTGTCAAAGCGTCATTGAAAAACAGTGAATAAAATAGGATTAAATCAAAACAGTTTAAATAGTGACAGTCAGGACTGTCACCGAAGGACTGTCACCGAAACCCAAATAATAAACTGCCACTGCTTTGGTTTTCGCTGACAGTTAAACTGTCGCGGAAAAGCGTCGCAGAAAAGCTGCTGTTTCCCGCTGCTGCAATTAATGACAGGTTTGTCATTAATTGCCCGAAGGCTACAGCGGCTGCTATTAGTCGGCTAATTAATGACAGTTTTTTACTGTCATTAATTCACTGTCACTAAAACAAGTTGTATATATATAATTATATGTAAAAAAACAGAATATATAAACAATATATATATATATATAAACAGAATATATAAAACAGTATATATATATATATATATAAACCATTAATACAAAAATGTACATATATATATTAATATACACATAAACTTATACCTTCAAATATTTAACAAAGAACATATAATTTACATGGCTAGAAGCACACCTAAAATATTTACATTAATATCCAAATAATTACATAATAATTATAAATAATATAATTACACAATTAAACATACAAATATATTTTATAAAACATTTTATGTATAAATTATATTATTTAACAAGTAGTAACATATATATTTGCATGCAAGAAAGCTACCTATTATATTGTACATTATATTAGCACACCCAAAATATAGATCTATGCTACAATAATTACTATAATAAATACACAAAATAAATATTTAATATCCATATATATATACTAATTATAAATGAAGAATTGAACCACAATTAATTAGATCTATGCAAAAATACACACAATTGGAGAGTATCTCACCGTATCCCACTAGATCTAGGATACGCATGCGACACGAGTCCAACACACAACCAAATGTACCCCGAAGGACACAAACAAATCATAAATAATATTTATGAACAAATCAAAGCGTCAAAAGTAGATCTATGTGTCCGTGTCAAAATACGACATGTTCAAAGCCCCGTGTCGGAGGAAAACCCCCAAATGACACGTATCACCAAATAGTTGGGATACGAACCACAAGTATCCCAATATGGACACGACACTAGCCTCAAACACAAATCTCATGTTCAATTGATCTATAGGATCAATTGACACACACAACAAAATATAAATTCAGAATTCCAACAAAATTGACACAAAAAGCACCATAACTTTCTCCATGGGTCTCCTATGAACACAAAACAAAGTCCTATGGGTAGTACATACATATAGGTTGATTTTACATGATTAAATCTCAGATTTAGAAGCTATTTAAATGGGAAAATCTGAATTATACCTATTGGGAGATGGATTCCCAATGAAACCTCCAATTGAGATGAACTTGCTTCCAAATTGTAGATCCTTGCTCCTCTTTGTAGATTCTTGCTTCCTTCTTCTAGATCCTTGCTTCCTCCTTCTCTAATGGTGAATTGGGAAGAATTTGGAATGAATTTGGTAGGGAATTGGATTGGGAATGGAGGGAATTTGGTAGTGGGAGAATTCTAGATCTAGATTTGGAATGAGATGAGAGGAGAGAGAAATTTCCCCCCCTCTTTAATAGGCCGGCCATAGCCCCTCCCCCAAGCAATTGTAAAATGTCCAATGTACCCCTTGGGGCCTCTCATGAAGAAATAATTAAGGAAGGAAGCTTCTAGTCTAATCATTTAATTAATTTAATCCATCTTCTTAACTATGGGCTTTCTAAATGGGCCAAGTCTAACTAATTAATTCATGTTGGTCCATGGGTCCAAACTAAACTAGTTGGGTCCACTAAAATAAGTCTAAAATAATTAAATAATAACTAACAACAATTAAATAATACAACAAATAATTATTTACCATGCACAATATTTATTTAAATAGGAAATTACCAAAATACCCTTTCCTAGAAAATGTGGTAGTGACAAATAGGGTTAGTCAGTACACACTAAGTATTAGTTGATTAATTACTACATAAGTGTTATCTATTATATACTAATATATAGAGTATCTGATTATATATATAGTATCGTTATTATTAGTACTAGTTATTTAGTGACCCTTATAGGCTAATTAGCTAGTAATGGACCTAAAACTTTAGTGTGAACTTAGTTGGCCTAGTATAGCTAGAAAGACCTAGAAATGATCTAGAAATTATATTTGACTCATTTTAACTTTATTATCATTCATTGCACCCTTATGACATGATATTTCATGTATAGGACTGTGTGACACCAGCTTGGGCATCGAGAGACACACTTTGCTCAGGACCAGAGGTGAGTACATCTCTCTGTTAGTTTTTATTTCATGATAGTGTATATATCGCATGTTCTAGAACTGTATACTTGATTACAACACAGTGGTTACACAGAGTGATACTATATAGATCCTGTCAAGAGATGTTATCCCTTTTCGTGTTCAGCGGGTACCCCTTCACATGTATTTTATCGTGTGTATCGGGTATTAATTTTAGTGTACTTTGTATTCACACACTGCTCGTGTTCAGTATGACCATATTCGTGTTCGTAATATTTCATGATTGGATCCATAAATATTGGTTGGGGATGGGAAAGTAGGAGTTGGTTCTGTGATCAAGACCAAGTATATTCATGTACATGTCGATTATATATCACACATGTAATCGAGTTACCATATTATATTCGTGTTCAACCCAAACTGATCACATAATAAACTTTTACTTTATGGCACATTAGCTAGTTTCATTTATTTCCACTACTTGCAGATATTCATATTGCCTGTTCTTCATTCTAGTACATTACCTGTTCACTCTAGTTCATTCCATTTCTTATGATTAAGTTATCATGTATTCTTTTCTGTTATCTATTATATATGATCGATTATGTATTTGGAACTGCTTTCAGAGGCATGTACTTCGCTCTAATCCTGACTGGATATATATTTTTAGATGATTGGCTTATGGACTAGTGTCCCACCTACTACCGACGGCAGGACACATACCATTAGCAGATACTCCTTTAGATAAGGAGGACCTAATACCAGAGGCTGATGAGGCTTAGACTTATTTTTTAGACTTGTATTAGACTTTATTGAGGTTATTGGCATGTATATATATTATTTCGGACTTGTGGATGTATTATAACTCTTTTTCTTCGTTATTCCACATTATGCTTTATCTTCCTTTGACATTGAGATTGACTATAGTCTACCATTATCATATAGCATATTGTTCCTCCATTTGGAGTTGAGACGACATTGACAGGTACCTTACACATATTGTGTGTAATGTTAGATTGTATGTTTGACCCAGACATTGTTCTACCGTAGGTGCTGCGGCATAGGCTGGACATTGCTCACTACTCGTGCCCTTATTTCTGGTTTGGG
Organism: Iris macrosiphon; assembly: GCA_036927795.1. Lineage (NCBI taxonomy): Eukaryota > Viridiplantae > Streptophyta > Magnoliopsida > Asparagales > Iridaceae > Iris > Iris macrosiphon. The sequence continues at coordinate 90,189,684 of JAYESA010000011.1, read as the reverse complement.
TCATGACAAAGAGGGACTTGGAACATCAACATTTATGGGTACTAGCAAAGGGACATCAGGAGGAAGCTCATGCTGCTCATGCTTCTCCTACTGCTCCTGTTATTGCTTCTCATGCTTCTTCTGTTGTTGCTGCTCATGCTCCCTATATACTCTCAGCTCCCCCTGACTATAGGCTCCTATTGATACACCATCACTCCTCAGTGACTCAAAAAGACATAGAATTATACCAACCACGATGTCACTCTCATTCTCCCCCTCTCTATTGCCATCAGTAGAGCCATCCTCGAACAAGGAACGTAACTACGTCTTCTCACCATAAAATGGTTCAAACTTCCGGAAAGTCACATCTATACTAACAAATAATCTTATTTCAGTGGGACACCAATATTTGTATCATTTCTGACTTGGTGAATAGCCCACAAAAATATATTTAACTTCTTGTGGATCCATTTTGCTCACCATCATTATGTGATCTGTAGAAGCATAAAATACGCTGGAGAATTATACGCGTAAAATCCTCTAACATACATGAAGTCCGCGTAAAACAGAGCTTCAGCACTGTATGGCATAAAATATGACTTCAGAGCTATTGGCGTATAACAGAGCTTCAGCGCTATTTGGCGTAAAATAGAGCTTCAGAGCTGCCCGCGTAAAGCAATACTCCAAGGCTGTTTTGGCGTAAAATACATCTGCTTTTAATGCAGCGTGAAGTTGTACGAGGAACTCTTCGTATTCCTCGAATGAATCTGTCAGACAAAACAGTGAACCTGACTCCTGACAAAAAGTACTACACGACGATCGAGAGGACGACTGTGATGATAATTTTGCACAGAGACCCAGACCATCGTTTAGTAACATATTCTTGATATAAGTCATTTTTACGCATTCAAAGAATACGCAGCATATTCTACATGGACAGAAATGAGTCTTTACGCTCAAGATGAGACAAAATCAGACGACACGTCAAAAGCTATTTCTCGTACAGAACTCGAGGCATATCTCAGCATTTAATGCACGAGATGGGGGCAGACCTCTGCATTTAATGCACAAGATTTTGTTCTATTTTTAAATGACTGGGAAATATAAAACTGTGACTAATACGCTCACATCACCATCCATGTATTTTTATGCCAACCAGGCTATTTTTAACTATAGGAGTACGTCGTATGCTATCTCCTCGAAATATGCCAACTCGACTATATTTACAAAGGTATGTGATAAGGCTATTTATCCCAGAATATGCTCAAGACCTCAGTCGTGACAGACAATTTGCTATTTTACGCTGGTTGTCTATTATCCATGAATCCTCAAGTTTTACGTAGAGCTTGGCTTTTACGCCAACAAGACATTTATTTGTCTTTTACGCCAACAAGATATTTATTTGGCTTTTACACCAACAAGACAGTTATTTGGCTTCTATGCCAACCATCTCTACGCAAGGTGCAGTTATCTACGTGGCTTGTATGTCGTGATCTTCAAGAAGCAGTTATACGCGTTACCTCATAATGGGATACGTGTCATACGCGGATTCAGGAGATCATTCAAACGTGTGTAGCAGTTATTATAATCGCCGCATAAAAGATGCCACTTTCTTCACAGTTTGGCTTCTATGCCAACTGGACAGTTATTGTGACTGATCTCTATAAATAGAGATCCTTAGTCACAGGGTATCAGGGATCGAAAAAGGAGCAGAGAGCACAGACAGAGAGTGTTGATTGATAACTTTGGCAACGAGAATTCAATCCCACTTGCAACCTTTGAAGATTCTTCTTCTTCTACAACACTTCTTCATCATCGTGTGGTCCAAGGGACAAAGTGATCGACCACAGATCAGACTCCTATAGCAATTTTTCCCCAGAATTATTTTTATTGTACTTAACATCCTCGTATAGGATTAATTGTACTCTTTTTCTTGTTTGTAAGAAAAAAAGGAAAGGTTTCGTATAAACCCTCTTCTTCTCTTATTTTTTGTTTATTCAAACATAAGATGTCGACTCTACTGGGGACCACTTTCTCATCTGACGAGAAAGCAATTACTCAACACGATGATGTATCCATTGGATCGACGAAGAAGACTTTGGTCGTCTAATTCGACCAATCTGCTTATGAAGACATGCTTCGTGCAGGGGGTAGCTCTAATCCCCTCTCTGTCAAGAACAACTGGAAGCTACATAAAGTGTGGATGCCCAAGACATCCTCTACCCTTCCTGCAAGCTCTCCTTCTCTGATCGACAAGGTTGTGACAACACAGCCTATACGCCTTGTGTGTAAAAAATTTTCTCACGTCTGAGATGTGGCAGACAAAATATCTGGCAATGTCTCAGTGCCAATCCAGAAGTCTCAGACGCACTCTGCACGTAAAACTTTGTCTCGTGTTTGTGACGTGGCAGACAAAACTTCTGGCAGTGCCTCAGTGCCAATCCAGAAGTCTCAGACGTGCTCTATACGTAATACTTTATCTCCCGTCTGTGACATGGCAGACAAAACTTCTGCAAAACTTCTGGCAATGCCTCAGTGCCAATCCAGAAGTCTCAGACGCGCTCTGCGCGTAAAACTTTGTCTCCCATCTATGACATGGCAGACAAAATTTCTGACAAGGCCTCAGTGCCAATTTAGAAATTTTAAATGCGCCATGCGCGTTAAAATATATCTCCCATCTATGATGAGGCAGATGGACCCTTGGAACACATCAAGGGAAAATGAGTGGCGAATCTCCCAACCTCTAGGCTTGTACGCCCATAACAGAAGAAGTTGCCCACTCTTCAGATTACGCGTGACGTTGGAGGCCGTTTGAGGACTTTTCCTGTTTTACGCGAACCTGTGCAGAACACCGAATTATGCCAGGATAAATCTATTGACGTAAAGAAGACCCATTTCACGGGAAAATACGCTCCTCAGACGGATGATGGATCTATGCTACTCACATGGGTGAACTGTTGTATTCTTATGGCAGAGAGAGGGTTATGGTTCCCAATCTCCACGTTCCTACTGATGTAAAAAGGCAGAATAAGCCTTCTTCTTCTTATGTTAATCCCCCTGATTTACGTGATTTCTTGATCCAAAAATGCAAAGACAGGGGATCTCCTAAAATATCTATTACACTTCCTAGGGAGCATTGTTGTAATAGTCATAAAGTTATAATTAACTACTGCTGTTGTCACTACCATATTTTCAGATTAGGGCATTAGTGTTTTTTTCCCCTGAAAATTTGATCATGTAAATAATTAGTGTGTTGAGTTTTTTAATATTAAAGAGGTGTTCTTGATGATTAGGTTTTAGGTTAAACCCTAAAAATCCTATTAGGTCTAACCCTAATGGCTAAACCCTAACTTGTAATCTAGCCTTAGTGAAACCCTAAATTTCAATTTTAGTTTTAGAATCTCAAACCCTAGAAATGACTAAACCCTAGTAAATTAATTTCTTCATGACTTAACATGGAGGGTTAATTAAACCCATGCATTTGAAACCCTAACGCTAGCCTATATATTGAAGGGGAGCCTCCCTCAACCCATTCCTTTATGAAGAAAACCTAAACCTAGCCTCCATTTGAAAAACCATTCCCTCACCCCACAAATTTCAGAATCAAACCCTAGGCATTCACCTTCCTCCTCTATCAAAGGGGAATCAAGGAGCTTGGACCAAGAAGACTTGGAGAAGGAGAACCTCCATTGGAAAACCATCTCCCAATAGGTAAAATCTGATTTTTAACCCTTTTAATTCTATTTTTCTGTTGTGTTTGGCTATTAGGGATCCACCGAATAGTATAGATTTTGACTTCTAGGGTTCTACATGAAGACCTAGGAGATCTAGGGTTTTGGTGTACATTCGGGTCCTTTTCCTCCAAATTTCTGGAACCCTAATCCTAGGGATTTTGTATAGGCATGATTACACCTCCAACGTGTAAGTTTAGATCCAGTTTTAGGGTTTCATTTCGGGTTTTTGAGGGGATCTTAATATGGGTTCGATTTCAGCACACCAAGTGCTTGGTGAAATATTTATTAAGGACTTATCTATCTAATGTATTTGAATTTATGCATATTTTAATATACAAATCTATATACATAAATATGTTTGTATTGTGTAAATAGGTTGTGCACAGTCGGGTTTGTCTGTGCTGTATATTTAGGGAAAATTTCCTGTGCACAGCCGAGTTTTGGAGAATTCACTGAGCAGAGTTGATTCCTATGTGTGACTGTAGGTCTGTGTGTGTGTGTATTTAGTAACTAGTGTCTGTGTATGCCTGAGTGAATGAGAACTCGTGAGTATTAGTGAACAATGTGTGAGTTTCATTGTATTAGAGTGTCTGTGTATCAGTGACCAATGTGTGTGAGTGTCTACCAGTGTAGTTCACTATGTGTGTCAACCTAAGGAGTGTCGGTGTGTTAGATATCTGAGTATAGGACTGTGTATCAGTGCCTGTGAGTAGATGTGTAGGCCTGAGTGTCAGGTATCAGTGAGTTTCCTAACTGAGTGAACCTATGTATCAGTGTGTAGCAGTGTGTATTAAGTGCAGTAAACTATGTCAGTGAGAGCCTATGTGAACTGTGTGTAGGTGTGAGAACCTGTGTGAGTGAGTGGGAAATTACCAGGTCCTAATGTGTAGCTGTGTGTGTGTAAACTGTGTGTGAACCAGTATCTCAATGAGGAGTGTGAGTGAACCTATGTGTGTCTGTGTGAGTGAGTACTGTGTAGTGAGAACTTGTGTGTGTGGGTTGTATCAATAGGATGTATCAGTAGGATTCCAGTATTAGACACTGTGGATGTATCAGTAGGATTAGTAGTGTGCATTTGTTTCAATGAGAATGTTAAGTATCAGTGATGTGTTAGGGGTGTCTCAGTGAGAAGTTTATCTGTGTGTGTACAGCAGTGTGTATCAGTGAGTATGAGCAGTTCAGTGTATGTCCCAGTATGTAAAATGTGTGTTAGCCTAGCTAAGTGTCTGTGAGTGAGCCTGTGTGTGTTCCTATCAGTGTGAGTTATGTGAGAGTGATGTTTAGTAGTACAGTAGCAGTCCAGGGGCTGTGTCAACATGTTTATGTGTGTGCCTATGTAGGTATCTGTGTATTGTGTATCAGTTTGGAACTGAGGGTTAGTGACTGTTACGTTTAGACTCAGTATTAGGACTTGTGAGCCAGTGTCTGTGAACATGTGTGTGTATGTTCCTGTGTAGAGTATCAGTGTAGATCAGTGTGTATCTGTGTGAAATTTTGTGTGCTGTGAGTACCTTATGTTAGCAGTATGTATACCTGTGTGTTATGTCTGTGTGTGTAGCTTATGTGTGTCTGTGTGTGAGCAGTGAAATTCAGTTCAGTGTGTAGGTGTGTTGAGGTGTAGGTCTGAGTTCAGTGAGTTGGTATTAAGGTAATATCAGAAATAGCAAGTTATGGTCTATAGTATGTTAGATACTAGATAACCCTAGTAGACATGGATATAAGATAACTATATATTTTAATCTAGATATATTAACTAGCTTAGCCTGGAAATCAACCTAGAAACCTAGGTGTAGACTGATGCTACCAAGAATTTACTATTTAGACCAAGTTGGACCTAGAAAACACTTATTTACATAATTTAACCTAATTATCATTCAAGGACATTATTTTAACATTATATTTTATCATTAGGTCACTGTGATTTTATCTTGGACCTCGATCCTCACATTTTCCTCGGTACCACAGGCGAGTACATTCTCTGACAGTTTTCGCTTTTGTTGATTACTTCTATAAATCTTGTTGTATTACATACTTGATTCTGATACTGTGGATACACGGGTTAGCACCTTAGGTACCCGTCATGAGGAGTCGTGATCGGAATCCATTGTGCTAGCTGGGGATGGGGAAATATTAGTAGATTATGTGATCATATCCAACTCTACATGCATCATAGCTCACCCCACATCTCACGTCGGGTGCGGCCTGACCATTACATGCTTCATAGCTGTTATATATGATTAGCCTGACCATTACATGCATCATAGCTAACCAGATGGTTAGCCTAACCTACAAGAATCATAGCTAATCATATGTAACCAGCCTGATCTAGTCCCAAGCCGATCACATAATAAACTGATATTTCAAACACTTAGTCAGATGTTTATTTTTCATTTCAGATTCACTTGTTCTAGCATTCACTGTATATTGTTCATTGCTAGATGTTCTATTGCCTATTTCATATTCACCAGTACTCTGCATTTCTAGTATTTATTTCATCTTGTATTCCTTACATTGTTTTATAGTTTTTGTCAACATAAATGAAACTGCTATTTAATGTTTGTGCTTCGCTCCAATCCTGACTGGATAACATTTTCAGAGGACTTGGAGGATTTTTGCCCCACCCACTATGGCCCGGGACTAGAGGGAGATTTTATACTAGAAATTCCAGAGGAGTTGCCCATCCTAGAGGAGATCCTACCTACATGCACTTAGACTATTCTATTTATTATTATACTAGACTGAGATTGAGTTGTATCATTATTTGTGACTTTTGAGGATATCTAGACTCATGACTTGTGATGTACTTATTTGTGTTGACTTATGATAGAACTCTTTATTCTCATTTCTTATCGTGCCAATTACTTTCATATAGCTTATGATTGAGTATATTTATAAAACTGTGGGTTAATATTATCATTGTCCTCCTTATGGAGTTGAGACTATTGACATGATGTGTTATGTTTGAGACCTAGACAGCATTCTACCGCCGATGATGCGGCATAGGATGGACGTACCCACGGCTCATGCCCAAATTTCGGGTGCGAGTTGTGACACGTTTTTAGTGGTGGCCCATGCAGGTCAGACTTCGCAAGTTGTGCGATATCGTGGTAGTGCGACGTCTTCGTTGTACTACTGTGTGCCTGCTATAGAATATATGACATAGGATACTAGGATGGGAGAGGATACTCAATCACAAATTCTTGAGAGAATCCTGAGACGACCCCTTGAGAATCTTATTACAATTTCTAATTTTAAATCCTTCGCCCTTGTTTTCGTCCGTCCTCACTCGTTGATATTGAGTTTGATTCTTGTTGACCAGTTGTTAAATTTAAATTCTTGGTATCGTTGTTGAGTTAATTTTATATCGAGATGAATTTTTACGGGCTAAAATTTATGGTATCATCTGATGGCATATATTGATGAGGATAGTGAGAAAGGAAAAACGTCTATTTGGTTATGGAACCTAGAGTTTATCGCAGTCATTCTAGCTGTCGTGACGAGGACGTAGGAACCTGACTTGGATGTACATACTGTAGTTATGAAACTTAGAGTCTCTCGCAGCCATACCGGTTGGCGTGGCGAGGATTCTAGATGACATGATTATAGGGTTGCATACCTTAGTTACAGAACCTTTCGTTTATCGCACCTATGCTTACTGGCGTGGCGAGGATTCTGAGTGTCATGATTTCGGACAGACGTGTATGATTATCAGGTTGTATCTTAAATTGGTTCTTAAAGTCTCATCTCAACACTTATCTATTTCTGTTATTTCAGGACATATTCCATCGTTTCTTTGTCTGCTAGCAGTAGAAATACCTTCAGTCCTCAATCTAGTCTTTTTGAGCTTCTATTCTTTGAGGATTCCTTATTAAGTATGATAATTAGTGACTTGTAATTATGTCTGTGTCTTGAGTATTAGTATTGACTGAGTGTTGCTTGCGAGTTTGTAAGTGTTTCCTAGTTGGACATGTGAGCAGTAGGCCTTAATTTAGAGTTAACCCATAGCATAGTACCTTGTCGCAATAGTTCTAGGATAGGTGTTATTATAGTACTATGAGTAAAGGAGAGTATAGAGTATCAGTGATAGTTCCAAGAGTTAGTATCAGAGCCAACATACCCGTCCTGGATAATCATGATTATGTAATTGGATGATCTATGTAAACAATTAAGTATCCAGGAATTGTGTTAAGGATTAATGGAGCATGATGTTCAATTTGATAATTGATATCGGGTGTGTTAAAAATAAAGAAATATATATGCATAAAGAGTTATAATGAGATGTCATGAGTATAGAAATATCTGGATTGGTAATAAAAAATGGTGAAGCGTATCACAGATTAGTTTAACAGGCTGTAAAAGATTAAAGGAAAATACATATACATCAATCGAGATGAAGAACCATATACATGCCCATGAGAGTAAAGTGAAACATGGGTGTTATAGAAGGCGCAAGTAATCGTGAGTTCTAATAGGTTTGATGAGATGATCCAATAATGAAGCTAGTGTTATCATACCAAGGGTACTAATGATTCTATATCGAGGATTAGTTGAGCAAGGCGCTAATAGTAAGTGCCTTGTATGATAATGTTAAATTAGTATATCAGTTAATATAGATAGAAACTCATTGGAGAAAATACATATGATGATAACTTTGATCATTTGGAGATAATAGTGCAAGTGATTCGGGCGGTACAATTTTAGTACACAGTTGAGAGTTGCAGACAATGGGTGTATTTGAGTGCACCTTGAGTATTAGAGACCGTGAGCATTTATATGTATATTTGTGGATTAAAAATTGAAGAGTGGAAATGAATTTAAATTTTTAAGAATTTTGAGGAGTTGAGATTCTATGTTATTAAATTTTGAGGATTCTAAATTTGATTCAATAAACATAGTCAAGCTATAAAGATTTTGGAAGTGATAAAAAAAATTTTATTCGATATTGAGTATTGACTTTTGAGGAAGTATATGTCTCTTATTTTAAATCGTTCGAGAAGTTAAACTTTGATGATCTCATTTTAAGAATTAAATTTTTACGGTGGGTAAGAAATATATATTAGTATATGAGTGGATGGAGTGCATACGTAAGGATCCGTTGACTTGGGCAAGATTGAGATGGCACCGCAAACAGACTTTGGGTGTCCATCTAGAGTCGTATTAAATATCGTATTAGGGAGAACAGTACTTAGTGTGTTGTGTTGCACTTGACGTGCACTTGAATGATAAGAATAACCAGTATAAATAATTGTGGTAAGTAAGAGAACTAGCAGTGGATGTACTTGTAGTAGAAACTATGGTACTAAAGGGATACAGGTATCAAACCTTGGATGCATTATTAAACCATGGGTATATTAAAGATTTTTGGTATCAGATTTAGGTATCAATAGACAGGTATATGCAATGAGTATGTATTCATAGATGTCTTGTGGACTAATGATTAGTTGATATGGGTACCAGTGTACAAGGATAGGAATGTGTTAATGAATGTGCCAGAGTTAAGTTTATATTAGAGAACGAAGATATCCAAGTAATGGGTTAGAAGACTATGTTCTGTTCCTTTCTTCTGTTCCTTTTTTGTCTGTTGATTGATTAATTTATTCCTTAGTACCGTAGCCTTGTATTCATGATTTTCTAGTTAGAATGTAGTTAGTAGCACACCGCTCTCAGTACTCGATGCATCCCGGTGCCAACAAGATGTATCGAGACTTGAGGGAGCACGTATGGTGGTATGGAATGAAGCGCGAGGTAGCACGCTTCATATCCCGGTGTCTAGTGTGCCAGCAGGTAAAGGCGGACCGGCAGAGGCCAGGTGGATTGCTTTAACCTTTACCTATTCCAGAGTGGAAGTGGGGGCACGTGACCATGGATTTCGTTTCAGGGCTTCCGCGTTCTCCAGGAGAAAAGGACGCGATTTGGGTCATCGTGGACAGGTTGACCAAATCAGCCCACTTCTTACCTTTCAAGGTGGGCACGTCGACAAAGAGGCTAGCAGAGATGTACGTGCGATAGATTGTCATACTTCATGGAGATCCTGTGAGCATCGTCTCAGATTGGGGAAGTCGTTTTACTTCCCACTTCTGGAGGAGTCTGCAGGCTAGCATGGGCACTCAGCTCAAGTTCAGTACCTCATACCACCCCAGACAGACAGGCAGTCTGAAAGGACTATTAAGACTCTCGAGGATATGCTACGCACTTGCGTTCTAGATCTCGGAGGTTCTTGGGAGGATCATCTACACCTGGTAGAGTTTGCTTACAACAACAGCTACCAAGCCAGCATCGAGATATCGCCATTCGAGGCTCTTTATGGACGAAGGTGTCGTACATCGTTATCTTGGGACGACGTTGGAGAGAGAGCCTTGCTAGGACCAGAAATGGTCGTGGATGCAGCAGAAAAGGTGAAACTCATCAGACACAGACTGCGAGTGTGCAGGACAGACAGCGGCATTGGGCCGACAGCCACCGTAGACCCCTTGAGTTTCAGGTAAAGATTATTATTTTTCTGGCTTATGATTATTTTGTTTAGACTGCGTGTTGAGACTGTTTTATTTTAGGTTGGCGATCTAGTATTCCTACGGATTTTTCCGATGCGTGGCATGATTCGTTTTGGTGGAGGCGGGAAGCTTAGCCCACGCTACATCGGACCCTTCGGTATTCTTGTGAGGGTAGGTGCAGTGGCATATAGAGTAGACTTGCCGCCTGTACTAGAGGTAGTGCATGACGTGTTCCACGTGTCACAGCTGAGGTCGTACGTGGCATACCCTAGTCACGTACTTGATCACTCGGAGATCGAGGTTGGTCCGACTCTCAGCTACCCTGAGCAGCCCGTAGAGATCTTAGATCACGGAGAGATGGTATTGCGGAACCAAACTATCCCTTTGGTTCGTGTTGCATAGAGACATCACTCTCCAGGGGAGTCGACCTGGGAGAGAGAGAATGAAATACGCAAGCAATACCCGTATCTCTTCGAGACTTGAGGTATAATTCCTTATCTGATTTCGTTCTTGTTCTAGTTCAATCCAATTTCGAGGACGAAATTTTTTTTAGGAGGGTAGACTTGTCACTACCACATTTCCAGATTAGGGCATTAGTGTATTTTTCCCCTGAAAATTTGATCATGTAAATAATTAGTGTGTTGAGTTTTTTAATATTAAAGAGGTGTTCTTGATGATTAGGTTTTAGGTTAAACCCTAAAAATCCTATTAGGTCTAACCCTAATGGCTAAAACCTAACTTGTAATCTAGCCTTAGTAAAACTCTAAATTTCAATTTTAGTTTTAGAATCTCAAACCCTAGAAATGACTAAACCCTAGTAAATTAATTTCTTCATGACTTAACATGGAGGGTTAATTAAACCCATGCATTTGAAACCCTAACCCTAGCCTATATATTGAAGGGGAGCCTCCCTCAACCCATTCCTTCATGAAGAAAACCTAAACCTAGCCTCCATTTGAAAAACCATTCCCTCACCCCACAAATTTCAGAATCAAACCCTAGGCATTCACCTTCCTCCTCCATCAAAGGGGAATCAAGGATCTTGGACCAAAAAGACTCGGAGAAGGAGAACCTCCATTGGGAAACCATCTCCCAATAGGTAAAATCTGATTTTTAACCCTTTTAATTCTGTTTTTCTGTTGTGTTTGGCTATTAGGGATCCACCGAATAGTATAGATTTTGACTTATAGGGTTCTACATGAAGACCTAGGAGATCTAGGGTTTTGGTGTACATTTGGGTCCTTTTCCCCCAAATTTTTGGAACCCTAATCCTAGGGATTTTGTGTAGGCATGATTACACCTCCAACGTGTAAGTTTAGATCCAGTTTTAGGATTTCATTTTGGGTTTTTCAGGGGATCTTAATATTGGTTCGATTTCAGCACACCAAGTGCTTGGTGAAATGTTTATTAAGGACTTATCTATCTAATGTATTCAAATTTATGCATATTTTAATATACAAATCTATATACATAAATATATTTGTATTGTGTAAATAGGTTGTGCACAGTCGGGTTTGTCTGTGCTGTGTATTTGGGGAAAATTTCCTGTGCACAGCCGAGTTTTAGAGAATTCACTGAGCAGAGTTGATTCCTATGTGTGACTGTAGGTCTGTGTGTGTGTATTCAGTAACTAGTGTCTGTGTATACCTGAGTGAATGAGAACCCATGAGTATCAGTAAACAATGTGTGAGTTTCAGTGTATTAGAGTATCTGTGTATCAGTGACCAATGTGTGTGAGTGTCTACCAGTGTAGTTCACTATGTGTGTCAACCTGAGGAGTGTCTGTGTGTTAGATATCTGAGTATAGGACTGTGTATTAGTGCCTGTGAGTAGATGTGTAGGCCTGAGTGTCAGGTATCAGTGAGTTTCCTAACTGAGTGAACCTATGTATCAGTGTGTAGCAGTGTGTATTAAGTGCAGTGAACTGTGTCAGTGATAGCCTATGTGAACTGTGTGTAGGTGTGAGAACCTGTGTGAGTGAGTGGGAAATTCCCAGGTCCTAATGTGTAGCTGTGTGTGTATAAACTGTGTACGAACCAGTGTCTCAGTGAGGAGTATGAGTGAACCTATGTGTGTCTGTGTGAGTGAGTACTGTGTAGTGAGAACTTGTGTGTGTGGGTTGTATCATTAGGATGTATTAGTAGCATTCTAGTATTAGACACTGTGGATGTATCAGTAGGATTAGTAGTGTGCATTTGTTTCAATGAGAATGTTAAGTATCAGTGATGTGTTATGGGTGTCTCAGTGAGATGTTTATCTGTGTGTGTATAGCAGTGTGTATCAGTGAGTATGAGCAGTTCAGTGTGTCCCAGTGTATAAACTGTGTGTGAGCCTAGCTAAGTGTCTGTGAGTGAGCCTGTGTGTGGTCCTATCAGTGTGAGTTATGTGTGAGTGATGTTTAGCAGTGCAGTAGCAGTCCAGGGGCTGTGTCAACATGATTATGTGTGTGCCTATGTAGGTATCTGTGTGTTGTGTATCAGTTTGGAACTTTGGGTTAGTTACTGTTATGTTAGTCTCAGTATTATGACTTTGAGCCTGTGTGTGTGAACATGTATGTGTGTTCCTGTGTAGAGTATCAGTGTAGATCAGTGTGTATCTATGTGAAATTCTGTGTGCTGTGAGTACCTTATGTTAGCAGTATGTATACCTGTGTGTTGTGTCTGTGTGTGTAGCTTATGTGTGTATGTGTGTGAGAAGTGAAATTCAGTTCAGTGTGTAGGTGTGTAGAGGTGTAGGTCTGAGTTCAGTGAGTTGGTATTAAGTTAATATCAGAAATAGCAAGTTATGGTCTATAGTATGTTAGATACTAGATAACCCTAGTAGACATGGATATAAGATAACTATATATTTTAATCTAGATATATTAACTAGCTTAGCCTGGAAATCAACCTAGAAACCTAGGTGTAGACTGATGCTACCAAGAATTTACTATTTAGACCTAGTTGGACCTAGAAAACACTTATTTACATAATTTGACCTAATTATCATTCAAGGACATTATTTTGACATTATATTTTATCATTAGGTCACTGTGATTTCATCTTGGACCTCGATCCTCACATTTTCCTCGGGACCACAGGCGAGTATATTCTCTGACAGTTTTCTCTTTTGTTGATTACTTCTATAAATCTAATTGTATTACATACTTGATTCTGACACTGTGGATACACGGGTTAGCACCCTAGGTACCCGTCATGAGGAGTCGTGATTGGAATCCATCGTGCTAGCTGGGGATGGAGAAATATTAGTAGATTATGTGATCATATCCAACTCTACGTGCATCATAGCTCACCCCACATCTCACGTCGGGTGCGGCCTGACCATTACATGCTTTATAGCTGTTATATATGATTAGCCTGACCATTACAAGCATCATAGCTAACCAGATGGTTAGCCTGACCTACAAGAATCATAGCTAATAATATGTAACCAGCCTGATCTCGTCCCAAGCCGATCACATAATAAATTGATATTTTAAACACTTAGTCAGATGTTTATTTTTTATTTCAGATTCACTTGTTCTAGAATTCACTGTATACTATTCATTGCTAGATGTTATATTGCCTATTTCATATTCACCAGTACTCTGCATTTCCAGTATTTATTTCATCTTGTATTCCTTACATTGTTTTATAGTTTTTGTCAACATAAATGAAACTGTTGTTTAATGTTTGTGCTTTGCTCCAATCCTGACTGGATAATATTTTCAGAGGACTTGGAGGATTTTTGCCCCACCCACTACGGCCCGGGACTAGAGGGAGATTTTATACCAGAAATCCCAGAGGAGTTGCCCATCCTAGAGGAGATCCTACCTATATGCACTTAGACTATTCTATTTATTATTGTACTAGACTGAGATTGAGTTGTATCATTATTTATGACTTTTGAGGACATCAAGGCTCTGGACTTGTGATGTACTTATTTGTGTTGACTTATGATAGAACTCTCTATTCTTATTTCTCATCGTGCTAATTACTTTCATATAGCTTGTGATTGAGTATATTTATAAAACTGTCGGTTCATATTATCATTGTCCTCCTTATGGAGTTGAGACTATTGACATGATGTGTTATGTTTGAGACCTAGACAGCGTTCTACTGCCGATGCTGCGGCGTAGGCTGGACGTACCCACGGCTCATGCCCAAATTTTGGATACAGGTCGTGACAGCTGTTCTAAGGCAAAACGGTCAATTTTTGACCGGTTGAACTACTCTTTGTCCTTACAGGAAGAAGAAGAACCGACATTCGCGTCAGTAAACATGGCTTCGCACATTCCTAGAGGAAGGTCAAGTTTAAGATATCATCCCTCTATAACTCCAAGCCAAATGAGATTTGACAGACTCCTTGAGAATATTGAAGCAGGTATTTTTTGAAACACTCGCTCGAGGTCACGATAATCGGCTTCATATTCTTCTAATTTTGACACTGGGGGTCGCCAGCTTTCTTAATTTGATGCTGAAAGTATAGACTCAATCTCTACAGAGATCTATGCTAATCCCTCAGTGGCATCCAGAGAAATGGGAGTTTATGCCGTTGGAGATGAACATGAAAAGGCTTCCCCATCAGGAAGTACTGAGCAACGCATTGCTGTATTGGAAGCATCGCTTATAGAGATGCATACCATGATGGAGAGTATCCGCCAGATGATGGTGACTCAACATACAGCTGCAATAGCTCAATCACCGGTTCCTTCGACTCAACTACGTATGGGGGTAGACATGCCACCACCCAATGCAAGCCAGGAGCCAGTTCCAAATCAAGAGTCAGCTGCTCCTCAACCCCTTAACCCGGAGAATGTATTACCTCATGTTGGAGTTATAATACAACCGATCTCTCACCTCTCTGCTGTCCCTTTCCCAACTGAAGATTTGATACAGGCAGTTCGAGAATTAAAAGCCCAATTCGATGCCTTGAAGCATAAGGATCAGCTCAAGATGTTTGGAATCAACCAGCCATACCCAGCTGTCTGGGACGAGATCCCTTTTCGACCAAAATATAAACCACAGGATATGGTTTTGTTTGAGGGAAAGACATCACCAAGCCAGTATACAAATTACTTTAGCATGATGACGGTGTTGTTGCAAGAGAATGATGCCCTTCTCACTCGAGTATTTTAGGGCTGTCTGTCTGGAGTAGCCTACCAATGGTACCGAAGTCTAGCGGGCAACTGCATTACTTCTTCTGAAGATTTTAAGACTCTATTCTTCGCTCGATTCTATGAGGGATGAATGGACATGTCTATGTCATCACTCATCGAAGTGAAGCAGAAGGATAAAGAAAACGTTCATACTTTTATTGAACATTTTCATCAGGCTACTTTGCAGATGCCTCCTGGAGTTCCAGACTCAGCCTTGGTGGACATTTACAGGAAGAACCTTCTCCCACTGATCTCAGTATTCACGGGACCATATCAGTTCCATGATTGGCCCTCATTTATCATATCAGCGGTAGCCGCTGAAGATAACAGTCGGAAAGCTCGTGACAACGGAATCATGATCTCTACCTCTGATGGAGGGAAGCGGTCATCCTCCAATAATGACCATACTCGTAGTTCCAAAGGAAAGAAAGCTCTGGCAATCAACACGTCCAGGCAACATACTCCAGTAGCTACGCAGACGAATCCTGGGACTTCCAGGCCTAAAGAAGAATATTCTTTTGACGACGATGATATTCCGAACATATTCGATTGTCTGGTCAAAAGTGGCAAGCTTACTCTCCCCGAGATAAAGCGTCCAAATGAAGTCGGCAGTACAAATAATCCTAAGTACTGTATTTTCCACCGGTACATACATTACCCCACAAAGGAGTGCTATGTAATAAAAAAGAAAATCTAGGAGTTGATCGACGCCAAGGCCATCACTCTGCGTAATAGAGAGAAGACGGTCACTGCCAACATAATCTCACTCCAATTTGGCAATATGTCCCCTCAAGAAGTCCTGGATGGTGTGGTACCTATTCCACATGTAATGATAAACATAGTTAATCTCCCTCCTACCAGGGGTCAAAATTATGACCTAGTGCCCCTAACTACCAAGCGTGGGGAGATCATGTGGGTTCACCCTGATCTGATATTAGAAATTGAGGAAGAGACTAAAGCGGCTAAAGCTAAGTCTAAAAAGAACTCAAGATGTAAACCATGCCATATGGTTGCAATATCCCTGACATCGGAAGAAGAGGCTTTGGCAACCGGAACCCGGTCAGGAAAAGCCTACCTTAAAGACTATAGAGGAAACCAGGAGGAAGCAACGGCAGACACTTCAGCTGCCAAACATCTAGAACCTGAACCTGTTACGCCAGAAGCAGGTCCTTCTAAACCAACCTCGGTGGACAAAGGCAAGCAGAAAGAAGTTTGTTTTGATAAACCTTTGAAGAATATTCAAAACAAAGGTTTAGAGAAACCATATAACTTCGACATCTTGGCTCAGTTGTCTAATACTCCGGCCAGATTATCCATTTTTGAGCTACTTAGGCTATCCAAAGACATTCGTCAAGCCTTAAGTGAAGCGTTAATGCAAGCAGATGTATGCTTGGCTCAGCTCAAATCTCCTGATAAAGAGCCTGTAGCATATCCTCAATGCCATAGTATGATGGAAGTGGTCCCTAACACCACTTTCACACAAGAGGATATGTTGTTGAAACATAACAGATACGACAGGCCTCTTTATTACACCGGATACGTCAGCTCCATTGAGGTAGACCGGATTCACATAGATCCGGGTTCGTCGATCAACATTATCCCTCATAGTCTGCTAAGACCTTTGAGAATTCCTATATGTGAACTGGCTTACACTACCACTACAATTGTGGACTTTAATGCCAAGAAAAGCAGGCCGTTGGGAAAGATTTGTCTAAGGACCCAGATTGGTGACCTTAGATCAATGGATACATGCTATGTCATTGATTCGGAGGTGTCTTACAACATTCTGTTGAGCAGACTATTGATCCACGATCACAATATTGTTCCATCAACTCTACATCAATGCTTCAAATATGTAGACGTCAAAGGAACAGTGAAGATAGAGTTTGCTGATCTCAATCCTTTCAAAGGGGTTAAGTCCTACTATTCTGATGCCATATTGTACACCCAAGACTACATGAAGGAGGTGTCAGGCAAGATGGAGAAGAAATCCCACCGGTAGCCGGGAGAACCATCTGCTGAGCAACCTTTGTCAATCCAGGTGAAAGGGCGGACTACCCGTCCGAAAGTCATGGAACCTATGACTATCCACTTGGGCAAAACCAAATCGGAAGGAGGAAATAATCCTCTAGTGATCAGTCTGAACCAGAAACGTCCACCTTTGGTCATTGACCTTAGGCACAACAAGCAGTCGGCTGATGTAAATATAACCGGGAACGTAGTTTCTGACGATAATAAAGATTCTCTTTTTCAGTATACTAACGTCCAATTTCCTAATCAGGAATCTTCTCCTCATAACGATATAGAACCTATAGCACAAAAATTCTTGGAAGCTATAGACTTCTGTCATCCATATGTGTGGTAAGTAGCATCAACATCTAATATCGTCACGACATATAGGCCGCACGAAGATTCTATCTCTATTGTTCCACCTACTCGCAACGATCAGCATCCAATAGTCTTCGGTCGCATGCGGAATAGACCAATTGTACAAGAATATTCTCACGAGTCTGATGTTGGAAAAATGCAAGTCCACAGATATAGCCCACAGTCTTTGAAGATTATGCAAAGCATGGGTTATGATTTAAAGTTGGAGCCAGGCCTCAACTATGAAAAAGATAGACGAATGTCGTTGCATGGTGATCCCTACTGTCAACGAACTCGTTTCGAGTTAGGGTATACCATATCTCTTGCAACTTCAAATAACTCTGAGTCAAGAGAGGAGACCATTTCCTCTTCTCAAGATGATTTGTCGTCCTCTAATTCAGATTATGAACTCGAACGGGCATTATCAGTAAATATGGTATTGACAGATTCCCTCGGAACAGAGGAACAAAAATCTGAACCATTTAAAAATAAATCCTGAAGATGAGAAGCATACTGCCTTTCGTACACTATTGGGGGTATATTGCTACACCGTCATGCCTTTTAGATTGAAGAATACCAGGGCTACATATCAACGAGCTATGAGTAACATATTCCATGAGCATCTACGCAAAACGGTGGAGTGTTACATAGACGATATTGCTGTCAAAAGCTGCCTCAAGGATAATCACATCCAAGACTTGAAGACAGTATTCGAGTTGATGCGCCAACATCAACTCAAAATAAACCCTACAAAGTCCTTTCTTGGTGTATCCAGTAGCAAATTTCTGGGATTTGTCATTACTGCTAAAGGCATTCAAGTTGACCCTGATAAAGTAAAAGCTATCCTAGAAATGCGACCGCCCCATAATCTGAGAGAACTCAGGGGATTTCAAGGTCGTCTAGCTTACATCAGGAGATTCATATCCAACCTCTGGAAGATGTCAACCTTTTTCTCATCTAATAAAGAAAGGTGTATCATTCATATGGGACAAAGCCTGTCAACAAGCGTTTAATTATATCAAACGCTATCTTACTAAACCACTAGTTCTGGTGCCTCCCGTCATAAGAAGACCATTTTTGCTGTATGTTCGAGCAATGGATCATTCTTTAGGGGCTCTTCTAGCACAGAAGAACAATGAGGGTCATGAACAGGCTATCTACTATCTAAGAAGGATGATGGTCGGAGCTGAATACAGGTATAGTCCAGTGGAAAAAGAATGCTTGGCCCTAATATTTGCTATTCAAAAGATGCAACATTACATGACGGGCCAAACTATTCATATCATCTCCAGAATCAATCCACTCCGGGTTTTAATGAATAAGCCGAGTATTCTTAATTCCTGACTCGTGACTTGGGCAATGCTACTAACACCGTATGATATGGTGTACGTCCCTCAGAAGTCCATGAAAGGTCAAGCCTTGGCTGATTTCTTAGCCGCCAATCCAATTCCGGAAACCTCCAAATTATATGAGGATATTCCCAACAAAGTTGCAGAATGCAATTCGGCAATGGAAGGTGATACATGGCAGCTATTCTTTGATGGTGTTTCCAGGACTGGTCCTAAGAAAAATATGGTTTCAGGAGTAGGAATTATCTTGGTGACCCCTGATAAACTCGTTATCTACCGAGCTTATTCTCTTAGCGAACCATGCTCTAATAATGTGGCAGAGTACAATGCTCTACTAATCGGGCTTTAAGCCGCTAAAGAATTGGATGTTGAATACCTGGAAGCTTTTGGTGATTCTCAGCTGATCGTAAATCATGTTAGAGGAATATATGAAGTCCGCAATCCAGACCTCATTCCTAATCACCAAACAACGATCGAGATAGCCATATCTTTTAAAGGATTCTTCTTAGAGCACGTTCCTCGATCTCAAAATTTGGAAGATGATGCTCTGGCCAATCTAGCTGCAGATCTTGCCAGTCCTATAAGAAGGCAGAATTTGGTGATCCTTCTTAACAGAGATTTGTTCTGTGTGAAAAATAATTTTCACATAGAACGCAGCTACGCTATAAACACGGTTCCTCCTAAGAGAGATTGGAGAAGTCCCTTTATAGACTTCGTGTCATACGGAATCTTACCAGAGGATCCTAAAGAAGCAGTATCTATCAAAAGACAATCATTACGTTTTTATTTTGATACTTCTTCACAAAGTCTATATCGTCGAACATATGATGGACTGTTGTTACGATGTCTCTCTGATGATGATGCAAAGCAGATTATTCGAGAAGCTCATGACGGAGTATATGGAGCACATCAACCCGGTCCTAAGTTACAGGACCGTATCAGGGGGATGGGCTACTACTGGCCTACTATGATTGCAGATGCCGTAAAATATGAAGACAATGCAAAGCTTGTCAGGTTCATACGGATTTCATATATCATCCTTCTGAATAATTACATCCTACCATTGCATCATGGCCCTTTGAAGCATGGGGTATGGATATCATTGGTCCTATTCATCCTTCATCCTCTAGAGGACATCGGTTCATATTGGCTATCACTGATTATTTCTCTAAATGGGCGGAGGCGATCCCTCTTACTGAGGTAAAGGCATCCAATGTGATCAGCTTTATCAAGCACCATGCAATTTATCACTTTGGGATACCCCGAAGGATAATTCATGACAATGGGCCTCAATTCATCAGTCAAGCGTTTCACCAATTTTGCGATAGAAATCGGATACAAAATATGGCCTCAACGACATATAATCCTGCTGCTAATGGTTTGGGGAAAGCCTTCAACAAAACCATCATCCGGCTCTTGAAGAAGTTTGTCTCTTCAAACAAAAGAGATTGGAACGAGAGACTGGAGGAATGTCTCTGGGCATACCGCACAACGGTACGAACACCAATGGGTTATACCCCATTTTTATTAGTTTATAGGTGTAAAGCAGTCCTCCCCATTGAAGTTCAAATTATATTACTCAGAATAGCAGTGGCTAATAAGCTGACTCAGGAAAATAATGATCGTTTAAGGCTTCAAGAGCTAGAAGGATTAGACGAGAAACCCCTTCAAGCTCAATAGTGCATTGAGTTCTACCAGGCATGCATCTCCAGAGCTTTTAATTAAAAATTGAAGGAAAAATTGTTCAAAGTTGGTGAGCTAGTATTAGCTGTGAAGAGGCTAATGATCATTACACACAAAAGTAAGGGCAAGTTCCAGCCCAAATGGGAGGGCCCTTATGTGATTGAAATGACATTTTCAAATGGCGCTTACAGATTAGCCAAGCCTAATGGAGATTTGATAATGTCTCCTATCAACGATAAATTTCTGAAGAAGTACTATGCTTGATCTCCCTTGCTCAATGGAGTATGATGAAGGTTTCATTCTGACGATACTACGTACAAAGATTAGTTAGATCATATTCTATCACGTCCATATTACCTCTGATAGTGTTTTGTATACAAATTTAGTTGGATCATATTCTATCATGTCCATATTACCTCTGAATAGATATGTTCAGCTGAACCCTACCGAAAGTATATCATGTCCATATTACCTCTAATATCACTTTCATCTTACCTATCATTTACATTCTAAAAAGTGATGGGTCCATAAAGTCAGAAAATATATCTTTATTATCTCTGGGAATAACAAATTACAAAAAGAGCAAAAAAGTACATCATAGGGGAGGAGCAGTTAAATCGTGGATCTGTTGCGCCAAAGCAGTCATCCTCTCATTCCTGGAGTTCAGAATGTTAATACGAGCCCATTCTAGCCTTGCCTCATCATTATTGAAGAGAGATAGTTCAGACAGAGTATCAACAAAACTTGTATGGATGACACTCACATGTGTCAAGTTCTGCTAAGCTGCACTCACTTGGCCCTCCAATACATTGCGAACTAGCGATGCTTTGAGAAGCCTCTCCCTTGTCTGAGCAAGTTCAGCTTCCAATTCTCGAACCCTCACTTTGTATCCCTCATATTCTGCGTAATACTGGGACAGCTAAGGAATACTCTCCACCAATACTGCTTGCTCTTTCTCTATCTCTTGTTGATGTTCCTGGATGGATTTGTTTAAAGATTCTGTTTGCTGATCAAGTTCCGCAGTTAGGGAGTCATACTCAGCCTGAACCAGGTCATCGATGCTGCCTCAGGATAGTTGTAAATATTCGTTAATGGGTTGTTCTAAACCATTAACTATTTGCTCTAGCACATTAGCTCTTTTAGCGCCATTGAAATATCTAATCTGCGCTATGGTGAGATTGGAGGACATCTTCAGAGCATCAAAGCCTATGTTCTTCCCCAGCACTATGGATATCAATTATTTTAAAGTGAGGTAGAATATGCTAGTGTATTGATCCACTAGTATAGCAAAGCTCGAATGGACGCTGGGGGCGGCCGAAATATCGGTAAGCCTCCTTTCCGGAATGACTGTAGAGGATGTTGCCACAGTCATTGCTTCAACAGATGGACGACAAAAGAAGAGACACCAACAACAGTTGAAGTTGTTGGCATGCTCGACGAAGGAGGCACAGTCGAGATGGTGGATTCATCATTCTCTGATGTTATCTGAACTGCTACTGGCGGAATGACACCCGAGAATGTTGCGGATGAAAGATCAGCAGTTTCAAAGTATGCTTCTTCGACGTCGGGCACCACTGTTTCATTAGCTGGATCCGCAACAAAATCAAAAGTTGTGTCAACTCCGCCCTCCCCCGAGATGTCTTTGCCTAAAAATAAGAAAAGAGAAAGTTAATATCAATTTGATATTAATTTTCTTGAAAAAAGCGTGGAGACAGCATTTATCCATGGCCGATGGTATGTATAGTACATTTGCATCCTGTATAGCTAAATTATTTCTTAATGATGCTAAATGAGCTATCATAGCTGGAGAGGAGGGTGCACCAACTGACGTTTGAGGGTTGTCATCCCAGTCATCACCCAGATCTACTCGAGGTTCATCGGGTGGAATCTCGCTTGAAATACTTACGGACGAAGGAGGGGCTAGGCCCATTATTTATCTCGGTAAAGGTATATTGATCCTTATTATGCTCGGCCTCGAAGGCGATCTAGAAGCACTACCAGTAACGGTGGTAGCGGCAGCAGTAGCGGGCAAAGAATCTCTAGCACTGTCAGCTGGAACTGTGGAGGTCCCTTCTCTAAAAGGCGAAGGACCCCTGATCAAAGAATCATCCCCAACAGGGGAAATAATAGGCTCACTCCTAGAGGCCCCCTTGGTGGAAGTCTTTTTAGGACCTCTGGCAGCCTGCTTCTTCTTGCGGGGGAAAGGCTCTTTCAGAGTGGAAGCCTTTTGTTTATTGGAGATTATGAGAGGCTCTGCTGGCGGAGCTATTACGTCTCTCAGTAAAATCAATAAATAATCATCTGCTCTGGTGGTTTCGTCACCTTCATCAGAGGAAACAGTCGGTATCTCCCCTTTTCCAGTGGACCTATGGGAGGGCATTCTGAAACTTCCATGTACATCAAAATCATGATGGAAGGTATTGGTGGACGCATAAACCTATGTACGAATGAAGAATGTGCAACTCCGTGGAGAGAGAAGTCGCGGGAACAGCAAAGATTGCTCCAGTACAATCTATGATGAAATACTGCCATCCTCTAGCCCCGTCAATAAGTCCACCTTTGAACTTGAAGCTGGTGATGTGATTACCCACGTGCAACTGGTCATACCCAAATTTCCTGGCTAAACGGCTAGGCAGATACGGCTCCAAGTAGCAGTGGTCCTCACTTCTGTATAACAGGTAGGAAGGTCTAATGCAGACCAACCAGTAAAAGGCTTCAGGAGAAAGAATAGTCTTCCCATGACCTGCATCCTGAAGCTTCGTCCCCTGTTGATTTATATGTACGGGGGCACGGTACAAAAGAATTTCCAACTATGGGCAAAATTGAGTGCTAGTCGACAATCTATGACGCTAACCACATTCCAAAGAGAATTCTTATAATTCAACAAGAATTTATGTCCCGGACCACTGGCAGATTCGGGAGACATCACTCTGGTATTGTGAAGGATTAACCATCCCATCAGATATAGGAATGGTAATTCCACTCTGGGATATCCTTCACGCTGCAGAGTATCGGCCAGCAGCCTATCAGTAATAGCCTTTAGGCCAGCTTGTATCCTGCATACCATAGCAGGGAGTAGGCCTAATCTTGCTCCAAACACCAAATGCACCGCAGGCCATAAGGTGTTGCGATGAATGCGATCCACAGACGCGATGCCAGGCACCACCTATCGGCGTACCCAGATAGAAAGAAAGCCAGCCAGTTGAGCTTCCCTTAACAGAGGCTTGCGACAATGCCTCATATAACTGTAGGCTTTGAGGCCTGCAAGATGACCCCCTATCTCTTCATCGAGAACATAATCTGGAGCCCCTACATCTTCAATGAGATCATCGACTGTATTGAAACTAAGCATGCTCAGAAGGTTCAAAGGCTTATCCTTGCTATCTACAACCTTGTCCTGCTTGGCATTTCTAGCCTGATGGAAGAAGAGATAGGATACCCACTTGTTAATGTGGGCTAAATTATAAGGCTCTCTGTATAAGGTGGTGCATGCAAGATAGTGGCTCATCAGATCTTGGTACACTGCCACTATCCGAGGGTTGGTATCCTTCAACTCTCTGTTGGTGGGGACGAATTCTTCGTAAGGAATGTCTACCATTGGCAGCTTTGAGATGTCTGTCATCTCATGAAGGGCTAGGCCCAACTCACCTATCGGAGTGGCAAAAGTCCCAGTGAGCGAGTTATATCGTTCCATCAAAGTTAAGAACAAGTTGGGGTTGATAGGCAGCCCAACACTAGTGGTGCTCACAGCCTCAAATAAGTTAATACTTTCCAGCTCCATCTGGAAGTGCTTCAAGGCCCATGCAGTTAAACTGGCCCACCGAAGATTTTGGGGGTTGAGCCATCCACTAGTGCAAGGGTTAACCCTGGGATATACTCCTCCCTACGCCATGAACTTATTGCAGAAGTTTGCCATTTGAAATGGTTGGATCAAGGAAGAGTCTTCACTCCGGACGCTACCCGGAAGTAATCCTCTGAAAGGCATGATAGGGCCTGAGGGACTACTTACAAAGACTCATCGGTTTAATCCTTTCTTATAAAAGATCTTTCTCGGCTGGCCATGAAGATCAGGAGTCAGAGTCCATACCATCTTTCTAGGATGTGTGGCATGGAAGAATACAGAGATAGGGTAATCTCTAGTCATCTTTGGCAGATACATGACCGTGCCCTCAGCAGAAAATACCCAATCTTCCTTCTTGGGCTTTGTTTGGGATTGTTTGTCAATAACATCCCCAAATAAGAAAGCTGATTTCTTATACTCAGTGTCGTCTATGTACGTCAAGGGTTCCCCACTGATCATACTCAACAGCATTTTTTTCCCTTGGGCAAAGATCAGAGTTTCCCTTTCTTGAGGATACTCGTTTCCAGAGATGGAGAAGGTCACATGGGACAAATCCTCCAAATAGTTGGAATTCAGCATTCCAGCAGCAGATCCCATCACTTCAACCAGAGGAGGGATCTGTAAGTCCACTGCAAAAAGCAAAAGAAAAAGTCAGTTTTTATACTGAAATTTTCTTTCAGCGCGTAAAACATAAGGTGCTACACTCTTGCCGTATACTCCAAAACTTGGCAGTCTGCATTTTATACCAGATTGCAAAATTTTGAGTTTTACGCTAAAATTTACATCCAGTGTGTAAAACTCAAAGTTGGTAGTATACGCCAAAACCTAACAGTCTGAGTTTTTATGCCAGACTGCCAAAATTTGAGTTTTACGCTAGAATTTACATCCAGTGCGTAAAACTCAAAGTTTTCAGTATACACCAAATTTTGACAGTCTGAGTTTTTATGCTAGACTGCAAAAATATAGAGTTTTACGCTAACACATTAGGAATGTGGATGTATTTGCGCATACACGTACAACGTGTGCGAAGGGTTTTTCTCCTCTCGAAGTCTTTACCTGTGATGCCCGGTGCACAGCTAGACGGCGGAATACTTCGTTCAGAACGAGGCTCGCTTGGCCTAATAAGGGTCGCTCATGCTTGAGCAGTGGAACGAGATGAAGACGCGACTTTCTTTACCTTAGCGACGGAGGCCTGTTTTGGTGCCATGGCGAAACTCAGAGTTTTCATAAAGAGACGAAGAGTTTTCAGAAAGAAACGAAGGATTTTGCAGAGACAGATGAAGGGTTTTTCTCTCTCATGACCATGGCTTATTTAAGAGTTCAAGTGACTCTCCGAATCCTTAACCAAATCAGACTTTTAATAGTCATTTATGATTTGGGACCACGTCAGCCTATCATTGAACAGGAAGATATATAGTCATGTTGTATAACGGATCCCTGATTTTATGCTCAGACTCTTTTACGCGCATAGCAAGGATCTACGATTTTACGCTCAGAAGCTTTTACGCTTAGAAGCTACAGATCTATAATTTTATACTCAGAAGCTACAGATCTATGATTTTACGCTCAGAAGCTTTTACGCTCAGAAGCTTTTACGCTCAGAAGCTACAGATCTACGATTTTATGCTCAAAAGCTACAAATCTATGATTTTATGCTCATAAGCTTTTACGCTCATAAGCTACTGATCTACGATTTTATGTTCAAAAGCTGCGGATATATGCTACGCTCATCTTAAATTATGCAGGACAGATCAGCTAGAAGAATACGCGTACATCTTGATAATTTGGGTTTCACGTTTAGAAAAGCCAGTTACAAGAGTTTTGCGCAGAAAATGTTCTTCTTCCTCAGTCGAAAGGACTTCATCAGACGAAGGGCCAAAGAGTTCCCTGAAAGTATCCTCTTCCCTGGAAAGTGACTTTTTCTTCCTTGGCCATTGATAGTTCATTCGAAGTGTGGCCAAAATTTTTTACATCTAGTTCAGGGATGTCCTGTTCGACGGATATTTCTTGCCCTGTCTCGAGAATCTTTCGAGAAGACATTTTTGAAGATGATGTTCTAAATAGGTGTTCTTCACATTTATGAAGGAGAAATGACGGTTCAGAATTCTATGTGACTCCTCGTCCAAAAATAGCATGACAATTGGATCCTCAAGACAACTTAATGCTAAAGAACTTTTTACGTGTCTTTCGTTACGCGTATAAGTTGGGATATGACCGGATGCGTATTTATCAGAGTCTGCATAAAAATTACTCAAGCATGTTGAAGCTTCTTATTATTAGACTCCCTCACAGCAATATGGCAAATCAATAGTGCACAAAAAAAGATGAGTTTATTAATCATGATTACATATGATGGAAATCCATTTTACAAGGAATCTTTCATTTCAAGATCATGATTACATATGATGGGAATCTATTATGGTAGATTCTCGTCTGATGGAGATCTTCATTGCTCCTTCTATAGCACTTCTTCGACCGGGAGGCCAAGAAAATGGTGAATGGAGGGAGGATACAGAACTGGGCATGTATAAATTATTCAAGTCCACCCCCCATACGCCATGGCGGCCATGCTTAGAATTATGTTAGGGATTCAGACCCAACACTATACTGGAAGACACGACCAAGCTGCCTACCTGGGTCCAGCGTCATAATAGAGGAAAATATAGTTAGCAAACTGTATGGTCCGATGAGACCCTTCCTATCTCCCGGACAAATTGCCATATAAAATTGTTGATTATCCCGAGCAAAGGAAGCTATGATATCCTTCCATGATCCATCGTGGCAGAGAATATTTTTTCAAAGACGTCTCTTTTTATGGCTCCTTACATGCTGGAAGAGCATAATCTTCTTTTTCCTTAGATCGGCCCAATGAATCTCAACAGCCATCTTCGTGGTGAAGGGATTATGGAAAAATAGGTTCATTTGCTTGCCTTTATATAGGCAGAAGAGAACATATCAAATCCTAACAACTTCCTAAATATAATCGAGAAATCAGCCTCGCAGAATGAGTCAAATTTGACCGTTTCATGCTTCATTTAAAGTATTTCAAATTACGAGGAATTTGAAAACTTTGAAGGGGGTCTTGTAGAAGCATAAAATATACTGGGAAATTATACGTGTAAAATCCCCCAACATACATGAAGTCCGCGTAAAACAGGGCTTCAGCGCTGTGTGGCATAAAATATGACTTCAGAGCTATTGGCGTACAACAGAGCTTCAGCGCTATTTGGCGTAAAATAGAGCTTCAGAGCTGCCCGCGTAAAGCAGCACTCCAAGGCTGTTTTGGCGTAAAAAGGTTGTTATACCCTCCCTGCGTAAAATATGTCTGCTTTTAATGCAGCGTGAAGTTGTACGAGGAACTCTTTGTATTCCTCGAATGAATCTGTCAGACAAAACAGTGAACCTGACTCCTGACAAAAAGTACTGCACGACGATCGAGAGGACGGCTGTGATGATAATTTTACACAGAGACCCAGGCCGTCGTTTAGTGATATATTCTTGATACAAGTTATTTTTACGCATTTAAAGAATATGCTACCAATTCTACATGGGCAGAAATGAGTCTTTACGCTCAAGATGAGACAAAATTAGATGCCACGTCAAAAGCTGTTTCTCGTACAGAGCTCGAGGCATATCTCTGCATTTAATGCACGAGATGGGGGCAGATCTCTGCATTTAATGCACGAGACTTTGTTCTATTTTTAAATGACTAGAAAAGCTAAAACTGTGACTAATACGCTCACATCACCATCCTTGCATTTTTTACGCCAACCAGGCTATTTTCAACTATAGGAGTACGCCGTATGCTATCTCCTTGAAATACGCTAACTCGTCTATATTTGCAATGGTACGTGATAAGGCTATTTAGCCCAGAATACGCTCAAGACCTCAGTCATGACAAACAATTGGCTATTTTATGCTGGTTGTCTATTATCCATGAATCCTCAAGTTTTATGCAGAGCTTGGCTTTTATGCCAATAAGATATTTATTTGGCTTTTACGTGAACAAGACATTTATTTGGATTTTATGCCAACAAGACAGTTATTTGGCTTCTACGCCAACCATCTCTACGCAAGGTGTAGTTATCTATGTAGCTTGCATGCCGTGATCTTCGAGAAGCAGTTATATGCGTTACCTCATAATAGGACACGTGTCATACGCGAATTCAGGAGATCATTCAAACGTAGGTAGCAGTTATTATAGCTGTCACGTAAAAGATGCCACTTTCTTCATAGTTTGGCTTCTACGCCAACTGGACAGTTATTGTGACTAATCTCTATTAATAGAGACCCTTAGTCACAGGGTATCAGGGATCGAAAAAGGAGCAGAGAACACAGACAGAGAGTGTTGATTGATAACTTTGGCAACGAGAATTCAATCCCACTTGCAACCTTTGAAACTTCTTCTTCTTCTACAGCACTTCTTCATCATCGTGTGGTCCAAGGGATAAAGTGATCGACCGCAGATCAGACTCCAATAGCAATTTTTTCCCAGAATCAACTTTATTGTACTTAACATCCTCGTATAGGATTAATTGTACTCTTTTTCTTGTTTGTAAGCAAAAAAGGAAAGGTTTCGTATAAACCCTCTTCTTCTCTCATTTTTTTGTTTATTCAAACATGATCTAGCACAAAATATTTACAGCCAAATACTCTAGGAGGAACAATAAAAATATTAGAGCCCAAGATTATCTTACATGGTGTCTTCATCCCTAATACTCTTGACGATATCATAATGATTAGATAAGCTGCTATCATAACAGCCTCACTCCAAAAGAATTTTGGCACATTTATTGTCAGCATCAAAGAACGTGCCACTTCTAGTAGATGCAAGTTCTTGCATTCAGCCACCCTATTCTGAGCAGGAGTGTCTGGGCAAGTGGTTTGATGAAGAATTCCTTGAATAGAGATGAAATTAGCAAACTCCTTGTTGGTATACTCAGTCCCATTATCTGTCCGAAGAATATTCACATGTACTCCAAACTGGGTCTTCACATATGCCAAAAAGTCTTGAAAATATTTGTTCACCTCAGATTTCTGCTTCATCATGTGAATCTAGGTCATACGTGAGTAGCAATCAATGAAAGTAACAAACCATCTGAATCCACTGATATAAGTAATAGGACACGGTCCCCAAACATCAGAATGAACAAGTATAAATGGCTCAAAACTTCGAAGACCAACCATTGTATAAGTTGAACGTGTATGCTTTCCAAGTTCACAAGCATACAAAATAATATTTTCTTCTACTTTATTCATTATCTCAGGTTCCAAATTATTTAAACTATCAAAAAATAAATGCCCTAATCTGCAGTGTTAGATCATTGCTTCTCTCTCTGGACCTCCACTCGTAGTAGCAGTCTGAACTGACTCGGATGCATATATTTTTTCGGATAATATAATGCAAACTTACTAGATGCACCTGTGATATGCCTAGATGCATCTGAGTCTATGATCCAACTAGTATAAAATTTAGAGGATGCAAGTGCCTGAACCATAATACCTTTGCCCATATGAGCAGCGTAACTAGTAAAGTTACCAAGGTAGGTAGTGTTATCCAGATCCTGAGTGGCCAGTCCCTTGTCCTTAGAACTCCCAACCTGAAGTTTGAACTGACGACACCCGGGGGTTGGGGGGGGGGCTTCTAAGCACAGAGGAATGTGAGGGGGGTTCCACCCGAGTAGAGGAAGGCAGGGGGAATCGGGTGAGAGATAGGAGGAAAGGAATTTTTTTTTGTGTGAAAAATGATTCAGAGTTTTGGTTCTGATACCATGTAAAGAAAAAATAATTAATTGATTTACTTCCAAGAGAAGGGGTACATATATATAGGAGGAAGCTAGCCTCCTCCTTATTTACTATCCGATGTGGGACTAAATAAGTCCTCCATAACTCAACATATATGTACTATTTGTCTTACCTAAGACTATGAAATACTAAGACATAATCAATGTTTTTAATAACAAAAATATAAGAATATGGATACACGTATGCATAAGCAATATTATTTG
Organism: Iris macrosiphon; assembly: GCA_036927795.1. NCBI lineage: Eukaryota > Viridiplantae > Streptophyta > Magnoliopsida > Asparagales > Iridaceae > Iris > Iris macrosiphon. Next base: position 90,159,095 of record JAYESA010000011.1, on the reverse strand, counting down.
GGGCCAAGTATACAAAATAGACTATTTGGTTCTTTAAAGATAGGATTTATGCATAAACATAGTAATTTAGAAATTCTTGTCGTTTACTTGTATTTAGAACTAAAAAAATGAAGCATAAGGGAATGATTAGAAAGATATAGTTAGAGTATCCATCTAGGTCGTTTCAGGTTCAAAATTTGGAGTTGGATTCCAACTGGTAGTCTAATATATAATTAGCTTATTTTCTATAATGTGGTGACTCTAAGATTGTTTCTAAATAGTAAGTCTATACTTACCCTGGAACTATAAACTTTAGAATTTAAAAATTATTAAAGAACCAAGCGTTCCATATTCCTTAATAATTATTGTTTATATGGAATTTCATATATAGAATTAAGTACCTAGACGTTCCAAATAATCAACGTCTCACAAGTATTATTAAATATGGAATTTCATTTGAGTAGGTGTAAATTTTTGAGGTTGGAATTGTATGTTTCTAATAATTGTGTTCCTTTGAACTTTATTTAGCATTACAATAGCTATAGCCAAGGTAAATAATTTGCTTGCCACGGTAATAAAGAGAAGTTTTACTTGAATTTCATATATATATTATACTTGTTTGGGTTCTGGTGAGATGTTCCATCGAAGGGGTCATCGTACCCAAGAAAAATACATCGGTTGGTTGCTCTGGATCTGAAATATAAATTATCAAATTTCTAAAGCTCGAAATAGAAAGGAGTTTATCAAAACTTTTAAGAATTTTGGAAGTTAACCAAAATTTTGAAACTCAATAATTATCCTTAATATTAAATCATAAAATTCTAGGTAACTATATTTTAATTAGTGACGGGCTCTCGATAACCCTTACATAAATATGCTTAGGGGTCGAGTAGAAAAAGTCTAGGACGCATTGGCCACAGACACAAGTCACGCAAGCGAAATCTAAAACCATATCACCAATATTTTCTGTATGGTTTCATTTGGGAGAAACATTAACTTGAAATGTATTCTTATATTTCATAAATACTTCAGGATTTGAATCGAGATGCATACTTGAAATTATATTCTCGTGTTTCACAAATACTTCACTATTTGAAATGAGATGCATGCTATAATCAATGCAGAGCTAATATAATAGAATATGGAATATTTATAGCAATAGATTAGTTTATTGGACGGGGGGGAGGGGGGGGATAAATTGAATTCCACTGTATGAAATCTCTGCAATATAATAACAACAAAATTTTGTAAGTATTTAACTCCATCTACAAGGCCTTGCGAAGTGAGTGTGTGAGACTTAGCTCTCTTACTTACCTTGAATCCATATCTATTTCGATTAAAAAGATTGATTAGGTGAATCAATGATTATATATAATTTTTTCTTACCAGATGCGAGGGACCGGACTTTAAGTACTGAGCAATCCTGAAACAACTGATCTTTGGTCACAAAATTATTACCAAAAAACTAAACAATGTGACCATTCAAATAGTTGTTCTCCAAAATTACATCTTCATATAGAAAACTTGTTGATGATTGCGTTAGTGAATCTAGGTTGTGTTGTGCGATAAAACACTAAGGTATCACTAGAATAAGGCTTATACAGTCATATTTTAAAATTAACTCACCACTGTAATATTCTTTTATTGTATAACCATACCTATTTCATATACAAGAATCAGAAAGATTCACTATCATTCCTTTTCATATTACACATATATTTACATTTTCTTATCGTTCTTGATCGAGGACTAGCATGTATTTGACGACCTAGTACTTGATCACTTAGAAAATATATAGCACAAGAAAAATGATGCATTTATACAGCATAAACGAAGCCGAGGAATGATTGAAGACGGTCCAAGGAAGCGGCAACTTCATTTTGTAGCTAGACAACTTATGTAAATTAATGGTTTTGGAGGTTCTTACTAGTATCGGTTGTACTTTTCTTAAAAAGTTTTATGTATATTAGTTGTGGATATTAGAATACAAGTATGTTTAGTATTATATATAAATATTTCCATCCTACATTCTTATAGGATACAATCAAGGATATGGGTACTGGCATATTCGTATGGCGCATAGCTTGAAGATTTTGGTTACGTATCCAACTGATCGTATTCTGAGAGCGGGACATGACAATGATGAACAACCTTTTATATTTGGTGAACATTATAATTTCTACATATTGGATCTATGTCACGCCCCAGTCCCAAAATATCAAGGGACTAGACACGTGGCAATGGCCAGCAGCACACACCGATAAGCAAACCCAATTTAATGGACCCATCAGGGTGTACTTAAGATGTAATACAATAATATGGGCAATGATACTAATCTCATCCACATAATAAATATAATCAATATCATAAATATAAAGAAATATCAAATCTCAATAAAACATAACTCGGGAAACAACCCGATAGTGAGTTTGATACATCAACTCAATAGACTGGAAATAAAGAGTCTAACAATAGAAATAACTGAGTATAGAATAAGCAGATACTCAGGGAAAATCCTCAGCGATTACCTCATCCTCGGGTTATGGTACTGCTCCAAGGTATGCTCCTGTCCCGTATACCTTGGGGTAGATCTCCTCTGCTAAACATGGGGACACAATTCGGATCCAGGTCCTCAGGAGACATAGCAAGGTACAAGAATAACTCAAGCCAAAATTAATACAGTGCAATAATAAATAAAACAATAGGGTAAACTATATAACCAGCTAAGTGATGTGCAAGTGAGAGCATTATTCATACTCAGGAGAAATCATCGGCAATCACCTCGTCCTCAAGTTCTGGTACTGCTCCAATGTATGCACCGGCTCCTGCTTCTGCTCCTGCTAATGCTCATGTCCCGTATACCTCGGGATAAATCTCCTCTTCTATTCCTGGGGACATAATCCGGATCCAGGTCCTCAGGTGACGTAGCAAGGTACAAGAATAACTCAAGCCAAAATAAATGCAGTGCAACAATAAATGAATCAATAGGAAAAACTATATATCCAGCTAAGTAATATGTAATATGAAAGCATTAGTCATACTCTGGCTGACACTACCATAGGCTCTGTGTCGGAGAAACCCATAGCAGCATTTTCTCGAAGGGCCAATAAATGATAGCTAAGCATATGCAATATCATGTTCACGATGTCTCATGTCCAAGTCACGCAAGATCATGACCTCTAACTGATGCAGCGAGTCATAATGATAGCTAAGCATATACAATAAAGTCTATGTCACAAATCCTGTAACCTATATAGAATCACCAGGAATAACTCAGAAGATTATGTCTCATGAACAGGTCATGTGTCCTATGGTATGACGTACTTGATAATGCAAGCACGAAGATATATATAGTATCGCGATATCAATCTGTAGGTGACGTTACACAACTCCGCGTACGATGTTGGCACCCGAATATTATTCAGACGCTAAGCAATGTCACACGGTCCTAGGTTGAACATTTATATCATATAATTAAATCAAGAGAATATTATATAGCAAATACTGCAAGATTGGCAAGGTACACTTGCTTGGGATTTGGTTAACAACTGCGGCTCTGGTATCAGCGGGTTCTGTAGGTACTCCTTCGGTTGCTGAAATAGATATTACTATCATGTTCAAAAGATATCAAATAGATAGAATTGCTTGTCCATAATTCCAATTTGGACACAGGGGCAAAAGTGATCGTTTCTGGTCAAAGCGGGGTCCACATGTGGCCCGCTTCGCACCAAAAAATGTGTCAGAGAAAATATTCTCCAAATTCATCAAACTTAGTGTCCACAAGTCCAAAATGACGATACGAACCCAACGAAATGTTCAAAACTAAATTTCGATGAGCCGATCACAAAATTGCCCGTCAGGTGAGCCGTGGGGCCTACGATACGCGACTTTGTCAACGTTCTCAGAATCGAACCAAACTTGGGTCACAGGACCAACGTATTACTATGAGTCTGATGGCGCAAGTTTTATTTCGATATGACGTACGTATACGAAGATACAATGAGTTCCAGAACAGGGCCGATACGGGGTGTTGTCGACGGATACGCGTTGATTCCGGAGTGCACGCACATCCAAATCAATTTCCGTAAAATCTCACACTTTTGTATTAACGGCGCACACCTTTCGATAAAGCTTACACACGACCAAGGCATCCCGTTTAGCGGAGCGCACTCAGTTTCGGGGAAAAATAGGGTATTAATTTTCCTGATTTTGGATAGCAGTTCGCGATCGCCACAGGACGCGATATCCCAAACAAATTGTACGGGTATTGAGAGGGTCACGCAGTCTACGCGTCAAAATAGACGGAACAAAAAATAGGGCAGCAAGGAGAGAGAAACATTCACCTGAATAGGGCTCCGAAGAAGACTGAAAAAACGTGATTCCATGAGGTGGCGCGACCCGGCACGGTGGCGGTTGCTAGGGTTTCTGCGGTTCTCGTCGGTGGTGTCGCCGGAGTTGGAGGCGGCCAAAGAAAGGCGGTGCTGGGGTCGTCAAGGCGGCACTGGTGACGACCGGGGCTGCTATGTGTCGCAGGCAGCTAGGGCACAGTGGAGGCTCGTCTCGGTGGTCTTCGTCGAAGGAGAAGGTGGCGGTGGCACAGGAGGAAGGCGGTGGCCGGGATGTTGGTGAGGGTGGAGGGTGATGGTGGTGGTTGTGGGGGCGGGGCACGGCGAGGTGAAGGTGGCTGAGGGTGAAGGGGGTGGTTGGGGGTTTATATAGGCTGGAGTGGGAGGAGAAAGGCCGGCCGTTCTGGCAGAGGGAAGGCGGACGGACGGACGGTGGGAAGGCGAGTCGACAGGATACAGACGGACGCGACAGATGCGAGCGGAGGGCGTCAGATTCGAATCGGCAGAGTCGTCGGTTACTTTGGGTTACTGTAGCTAATGATTCGGGTCGAGTCGGGTTGTGGGATTCGGATCCGACCCGATCCGATATGCAATGGGTTCAGGTATTGGGTCAGCGGGTCGGGTCGGGTAACGGGTCCGAATTCGACCCGCTAGGGTTAGTTTGAGTCAGGGTTTGGTTCACAAAGGTGGTTTGGTTCAAGTTGGTTTGATTAAACTGGTTGGTTCAACCCGGTTTAATTGGTTTTACTTAAAAACTTGGTTTTTAGGTTTTTAAAAATGGTTCTGGGGTCCAATAAATTTCAGAAAAATTACCCTATGTCTAATATTTTATTTTACACCAAAAATATTATTTTAATAATATTTTAATATTTAATAAAAACATTTAAAATTATATAAAACCAGAATACCTTGATTTTAATTAGTTAAAAATTCTAGAAAAATTCTAAAAATTATTTTTTAAAATTCTAAAAAATCTGGGGGTTTACAATCTATCCTCCTTAAGAGGATTGTGTCCTCACAATCAAAGAAATAACCGGTCAGCAGAGATGACACGGTTTGCAAAACAAGTTTGAAGCACGACACCATCAAATAATTATGATCAAGGAGAATCAAAGGATGAGGGTTTAAGCAAAACAACACCTAGGGAAGAAAAATATCATTTTCCTATGCAATGGAAGTTATGCAATTTCAAGAGTGAAGAAAATCTAGTTAAAGCAAGAAAACTATAGCTTAGAAAAACTAGGTTATTATTTATTAATAAGTTCAAAATACCAGGTTTAAGGCTAAGGTCACGAACTAACAGGCACAAGCTAAAGCAATGTATCTATGAATAACTTACGCGCATTTGCTACTCCACGAGTCTGCGCGTCCTCCAAGGTCATCGCGAAAGCTTGTCCACGTCCTTGCGGTGGATTCCTCTGCTGCTGCTGGGCTTGCTGGAAGGGTGCTGCCCATGGTGCCAATGGTGGCCTCGGTTGATATCCTCCTGGTGCTGGTAGAGCTTGTCAGATTCTCATTTGTGCTCCTTCTCGACGCTCAGGGAAATCCCTTACCGAATGCTGACGGGATCCGCATGCTAAACATAATCCTAATCTGCGTCGGCATTCCTTGGCGAGATGGCCTGCTTTGCCACAGTAGTGACAAGTAGAAAGGACTATTACTAGTTGTCACTACACTATTTCCAGAGCAGGGTATTTTTTTATTTTTATTTTAATTTGGTTAATTGTGTATTTATCATAAATATTTGTATTAATATTTAATTGTTGGTTGTATTATTTTTTATTAGTTATTTTAGTATTTTGGCTAGCCTGGACCCATGTCAGACCCTAGTGAACCCATGCCAGACCCAACCAACACCCTTGTTAGACTTATTTATTGGCTTAGAATAGTTATTTATATTTTAATTAGCTAGTTGGAGTGATTAGGGATTTATTTGAGTACATTTGGAACCCCAAACCCAAATCCCAATTAGAATGACTTAAGAGAGGGGCATTTTAGTCATTTTGACTAACCCTAACACAAACCCTAACCCATTTTCTTTTCTTAGCCGAATATGACCAGACCCCCTCCCTTTCATTTCATTTCCTTTCTTTGTCTTCTTCTTCTTCTTCTTCTTTTTCTTCTCTCTCCACTCTTTTCTTCTTCTTTCTTCTTCCAACTTTCACCATTCAAGTAAGTTTTTCCATTTTTCTCCTCTTTCTTTACTTGCTTTTCTCTCTAATATAAATCATAATCCTTTGCTTTTCCCTAACCTAGGTGTGTAGAGCTTAGATTTGGTGTTGGAGCTTGGGTTGGAAGCTTGGTGTGGTGGATTTGGGATTTTTTGGAGACTTTGGCTTGGGGTTCCAACTCCCAAGAGGTAAACCCTAATTTTTCCCCTTGTGATTACTCTAATGTAGTGTAATTAGTAGTTTAGAACCTTCCTAGACCTTAGGGCTACCCGTGAGAGGAAGTTGGAGCTTATTTGGATGTGTTTGGAAACTTTGACATTAGGTTTTATGTCAATTTTGGGTAAAATCTAAGATTGGCCCAATTTTTGGTGTTGCCCTAGGTTAGACGGACCTAGGTAGATATGCTTGGGTGTCTTGAGGGTAAGTACGTGTCTTCGTTCGGACACGTGAGGTCGTGTCGCGGAGATTTGGGCATTTCGGGCAATTTAGGGGTTTTCGTCGTCGTAGGTTCTATGTGCGTGCGCATTTTTGTCACGGACCTAGAATCAGCGAGTTAGCATTTTTTCTAGGTTCTAGACATCGATTAAATTTTAGGCCGATTCCGAGTAGGCTTGGTGTGCATTTTACGAGGTTTCGTGAACCGCACTCTACGTGTTCGTCGAAATGACCGAATGGCCATTTCAACTTGGTTTCTAGGTTTCGGGCTTGTGCGCACATTGGTTTAGCTTCGGGGAGTGTGTACTAGAGTTTTTGAGTATATATTTATATATATATGTGTTTTTGTGTGTGGGGGTGAGTGTGGTTTAGTGTGTGTGTTGGTGTTTGTGTGTGTAGGTGTGAGTGTGTTTGTATATATTTGTATGAGTGTGTGTGTATGTATATATATATACGGGTGTGTTTGTATATATGTTAGTGTGTGTTTATATATATATATATATATATATATATATATATATATATATATATATATATATATATATATATATATATGTGTGTGTGTGTGTGTGTGTATCTATATATATATGGTAGTGAGTGTATATATATATATATATATATGGTTGTGTGTGTATATATATGTATATATGTTTGTGTATGAATATATGTATCTGTGTGTCGTGGTGTCCGTATCAGTGTGCCAGAGAGCGAGGGAGGCAGAGAGGTGAGATGGGGAAGCTGAATACAGCAAATAGGAGCAGCTGCAGCAGCGTTTGCAGGCGATGTGGAGCGCAGCAGCAGCTACCGACAGCAGGGCAGCAGCGCCGCGGCAACAGCAACAGCAGCAGTTGCGTGCAGCAGCAGCTGCAGGAGTTGCAGCAGCGCCGCGGCAGCAGCAGCAGTAGTAGCATTTGCAATGGCAGCGCGACAGCAGTTCGCAGCACAATTTTCCCCCTTCACCTTCTTTTATATATATATATATATATATATATATATATATATATATATATATATATATATATATATATATATATATATGTATATATATATATATAGATGTGTATATATATATATATGGGTATATTTATATAGATAGATAGGTATATATATATCTATAGCTAGATATAGAGATAGATAGATAGAGGTATATATAGATAGTTATATAGATTAGTATAGATATATATACATATAATTAGAGATGGATATATATATATATGGTATGAATATATGTATATGTGTATGTGTGATATATATATATAGATAAGTAGATATATATGCATATGTGTTTGCATATATATATTTGCTTAGATATATATCTAGGTATATGTATATATAGATAGTTATCTAGTTAGTTAGTGGAAAGTAAGTTGGGTATCTCAATACCTTGAGATAAGCAAGGTATTGAGGTACTAGGGGTAAGGTACTGAGGTAGCCTAATACTAAGTTTATATATATATATATATATATATATATATATATATATATATATATATATATATATATATATATATATATATATATATATATATATTGATGTTATATATATTGGTATATATACATAATATTGAGGTATAGGGGTAAGGTATATATATATATTGATGTTATATATAATATATACCTATATATATAACATCAATATATATATATATATATATATATATATATATATATATATATATATATATATATATATATATATATATATATATATATATATATATATATATATATATATATATATATATATATAGCTAGTTAGTTAGAGTTAAAGGGTAAGGTATACGGGTAGGGTATCTCAATACGATGAGATACCAAGGTATTGAGGTATAGGGGTAAGGTATTGAGGTATTTACCTATACACTAGGTTATATATATATATATATATATATATATATATATATATATATATATATATATATATATATATATATATATATATATTATATATATAGTAGCATATAGTAGTATATATATAGATAGTTAGTTAGTTAGTTAGTTAGTTAGTGTTAGTGAGGGGTAAGGCTTGAGTATCTCAATACCTTGAGATACTCAAGGTATTGAACGTCGGGGCAACGTATTGAGTTTTAGCCTAGGAATGAGGTTAGAGATGCTTTTATATATATATTTATATATATATATATATATATATGTGTGTGTGTGTGTGTGTGTGTGTGTGTGTGTGTGTGTGTGTGTGCTGGTATATATTTTAGAGGGTGTAGACGGGACGTATAACATAGGTTGAGGTATCGGATACCGAGGGTATCCTGGTATCTCAAGGAGTCGAGTTTGAGGGTTTATTAGCTTTTGACCTAGTTTTGACCTAGAATTTTAGGGGCACCCTACTTTGACCTAGAGTTGACCGTAGTTGACTAAATTGACCGCCAAAGTCAACTTTTGACCTAGTTTTGACCCAGAGTTGACTTTTTGGACCCCGAGTTGACTTTTGACCCAGATTTTACCGGTTTGACCCGTTTGACCTAGAACAACCCTAGAAGCTTATTTTTAGCTATTTTATATCTATTTCACTCTTTAGAACCCTGTTTAACCTTGCTTTTCGTAATAGGTCCTAGCGATACCAGTTCGGATCGCTAGTTGCTCAGGACGTCAGGCGAGTACATTCTCTGATAGTTTTCATTATCTATGATTATTATGATTCAGCTTCTACTATAGTATTCTCTGATTTTTTTGGCACGACACGGACTAGTATTTCTGGATTCATTTACTTATGACACGTATATTTCATATTTCTGGCCTCTATTCTGGAATCACCAACTGGCATCACTACAGGCATCACTCATGTTTCTGGCTGGACTCATACTTGATTTACGTGTCGGGTCTTGGATTCACTTATACTAGTCGGAGTAGGAAAATACTCGAGTAGACATGTAAATATTCCCAACTGGAATCACTGAAATCACCCCCTCTGATCTAATCTGGAAAGATAGCAGCCACGCACCCAGTGCGCAGTGAGCCATACTGACCCCTAGCCGTTTACATGTCGAAACAGGTTTTTCAAAGACACGTGTTCATTCTTTCTGGTCTAGACTCTCTTATATTTCTTGCTGGTCTCACTTATAGTTTTTGGACTTGACTCATTATATGTATTCTTGCTGGACTCACTATATGTTCGTGTGCACGCACTTACTCTTAGTTTAGATTTCTTATATCCTGCAGTTATTACTATCTTGCTTCTGATATTCATGCATCTTTACCTTTATGCACCAGTGATATATATATATATATATATTTTTTGTTCATACTTTATTTCATTCTCCTTGCTACTTCCTACAACTGTTTTATAGATTTTATCATTTAACTGGAACTGCTGTTAGAGGTGTACTAGCTCCAATCCTGACTGGATATATTTTTCCAGAGGATCCGGAGGATTGGTGTCCGACGTTTTATGGACCTTAGCCTGTCGATGGTGCAGATAGGGAACCCCTAGTTTAGGAGTAATTCTGGGTTGGTAGCCAGGATCACTAGGACCTCAATTGTTGTGTTTATTAGCTTTTGATACCGGATTTGTCCCCGATTTTGGATTGAGACCTTGTATTGTATATGATTCCGGATAATGTTTATTATTATTATTGATGTTGTTGTTGTTTTAGTAGCAGTTGTTTAGACTTTGTAGTTGTTAGTCTTCTGTGTTATCTTATCGTGCTTAGATTCGTGATTGAGTACTTGCGTTATCATTATGATATTGCTCCTCCGTTTAGAGTTGAGATCTTGTCAGGTATATATATTGATTGCGTGAGATTGTCAGCTAGATAATAGACCTAGACAGCGGTCTACCGCCGATGCTACGGCATAGGCTGGATGTACCCATGACTCATATCTGATTTTCAGGGTGCAGGTTGTGACACATTTTTGGTGGCGGCCCCATGCAGGTCTCGATTCGTAATTAGTGCGATATTGTGGTAGTATAACGACTTAGTTGTACTGCTGCGAGCCTGCTCTAGGATATAGGATCTAGGATGAGAGTGTACTCAATCACGACTAGGAATAATTTTAATCTAATTATTCTAAAATTGTTTCTTTTAAAATATTACTGTCCTTCCTTGATGATGTCGTATCTTGCGCCGTATTAACTTTTTTTAATCTGTGTTCGGGATGCCTTCGAAGACACGATCCCATTATACCGTCCCAGCAGTTGCCACCGAGAGATCTGCTACCTCTTGTCCAGCTCGTATTCAGGCAGCTGCTACCGCTCCACTTACCACTCCTATGGTCGAGGGAGCATCTATTTCTCTCGGGTATCCTCCTCTACCTGTCGATCCGAGGACTACCCCAGTCGTTCCGGTGGTTCCTCCACCACCTCCTGCACCAGTAGACGCCGCGCAGTTGTTTGCGTTCTTCAGGAAGATGATAGACGCGCAGCACCGTCAGGTGGATGTGATGAGGCTGGGCATTGAGAAAGCCTACCAGGTGGCCATGACGGTAGTGGATAGAGTGGCACAGATTCAGCCACAAGCAGATCAAACTCAGCATCCGAGGCTGGGAAGCATCATTGACTTCCAAAGGATGTGGCCCAAGGAGTTCTGGGGTACAGAAGGGATCCTGTATGTGGATGACTGGATATAGCAGATTGAGGGGATTTTTCGGCTGGCACATATTCTAGGAAGTATGCAGATAGAGGCAGCGGGCAGTCAGATATTCGACCTTGCTTTGACGTGGTATCGTACAGATACGAGGATCGCGGCACCAAGGCTTACTTGGGAGGCTTTCAAGAGGCTTTCTAAGGAGAAAATTTTTCCAGATGTGGCGCTCATTGCTTTGGAGAGCCAGTTTGAGGCACTCGTCCAGGGGAGCATGCTAGTGGACGAGTACGCAGCGGAGTTCTACCATCTGGGCAGATTTGTGGACAGCTTGAGTGAGGCAGCAAAGGCGAGGAAGTTTTGTAAGGGCTTGGTCATGGCGGTCAAGTCTTTGACTAGGAGCGACCGCGAGGCAACTTTCGAGCAGATAGTAGGAGACGCTCAGAGGGTAGAGGATGACTTGGAGCTCAAGTCAAAGAGAGGCAGGATGATTCAGGTAGTGCGAGTGATAGTGCGGGACCAGCTAAGCGTCCCTATGGGCAGAAGACAGCGCAGCAGGGTCAGGATCAGAGAGTGACCACTTGTGCCTACTACAGGAAGGCAGGACACACTTGGGATGTTTGTAGGAGAAGGTTGAAGGTGTGTTTGTTCTGTGGATCCGCTGCTCACCAGATGCGAGATTGCCCTACTACACCTCCATTTGGTGGAGCACAGGATCGGAGAGTTGGAGCTAGGCCATCTGTGGCACAGCATCATGCCCCGCACCAGCAGAGGGAGATATCCCAGCAGGGCAGGGCTTATGCGTTGACGGTCGAAGAGGCCGATGCTACGAGTGTCGGGTTAGCAGGTCTGTCTCTTTGTTCTTCTTCCTGTCCTTTTCTATTCCTTGTGGTGTGCTTTATTAGTACCTGTTAGACTTTTTTTGTGCTGTGGTAGATAGTGTAGTGACCCTGATTGGGACTGTGATAACACGACCAGTAGGACCATGATCTTGCATGTTGTTTAGGTAGAATTTCTTGACTGTGATTGTTGGGGGTTTGACCTAGAAGAAGTGCGTTCTACTTTAAATTTCGAGGACAAAATTTTCTAAGGAGGATAGGCTTGTCACTACCCCATTTCCAGAGCAGGGTATTTTTTTAATTTTATTTTAATTTGCTTAATTGTGTATTTATCATAAATATTTGTATTAATATTTAATTGTTGGTTGTATTATTTTTTTTATTAGTTATTTTAGTATTTTGGCTAGCCTGGACCCATGTTAGACCCTAGTGGACCCATGCCAGACCCAACCAACACCCTTGTTAGACTTATTTTTAGCTTAAAATAGTTATTTATATATTAGTTAGCTAGTTGGAGTGATTAGGAATTTATTTGAGTGCATTTGGAACCCCAAACCCAAATCCCAATTAGAATAACTTAAGAGAGGGGCATTTTAGTCATTTTGACTAACCCTAACACAAACCCTAACCTATTTTCTTTTCTTAGCCGAATATGACCAGACCCCCTCCCTTTCATTTCATTTCCTTTCTTCTTCTTCTTCTTCTTCTTCTTCTCTCTCCACTCTTTTCTTCTTCTTTCTTCTTCCAACTTTCACCATTCAAGTAAGTTTTTCCATTTTTCTTCTCTTTTTTCACTTGCATTCCTATCTAATGTAAACCCTAATCCTTTACTTTCCCCTAACCTAGGTTTATAGAACTTAGATTTGGTGTTGGAGCTTGGGTTGGAAGCTTGGAAGCTTGGTGTGGTGGATTTGGGATTTTTTTTGGAGACTTTGGCTTGGGATTCCAACTTCCAAGAGGTAAACCCTAATTTTTCCTCTTGTGATTACTCTAATATAGTTTAATTAGTAGTTTAGAACCTTCCTAGACCTTAGGGCTACCCATGGGAGAAAGTTGGAGCTTGTTTGGATGTGTTTGGAGACTTTGACATTAGGTTTTATGTCAATTTTGGATAAAATCCAAGATTGGCCCAATTTTTGGTGTTGCCCTAGGTTAGACGGATCTAGGTAGACGTGCTTGGGTGTCTTAAGGGTAAGTATGTGTCTCCGTTCGGACACGTGAGGTCGTATCGCGAAGATTTGGATGTTTTGGGCGATTTGGGGATTTTCGTCGTCGTAGGTTCTATGTGCGTGCGCATTTTTGCCACGGACCTAGAATCGGCGAGTTAGTATTTTTTCTAGGTTTTAGACATCGATTAGAACCCGTGGGTAAATTTTGGGCCGATTCCGAGTATGTTTGGTATGTGTTTCACGAGGTTTCACGAACCGCACTCCACGTGTTCGTCAAAATGTCCGAATGGCCACTTTGACTTGGTTTCTAGATTTCGTGCTTGTGCGCGCGTTGGTTTAGCTTCGAAGAATGTGTGCTAGAGTTTTTGAGTATATATTTATATTTATATATATATATATATATATATATATATATATATATATATATAATGTGTGTTTTTGTGTGTGGGGGTGAGTGTGGTTGAGTGTGTGCGTTGGTATTTGTGTGTGTAGGTGTGAGTGTGTTTATATATATTTATATATGTATGAGTGTGTGTATATATATATGTGTTTATATATGTGTTTGTATATATCTATGAGTGTGTGTATATATATATGTGTTTGTATATATCTATGAGTGTGTGTGTATGTATGTATGTATATATATGTATGTGCTTGTATATATATTAGTGTGTGTTTATATATATATATACATATGTGTGTGTATCTATATATATATGGTAGTGAGTGTGTGTATATATATATATATATATATATATATATATATATATATATATATATATATATATATATATATATATGGTTGTGTGTGTATATATATATATATGTATATATGTTTGTGTATGTATATATGTATCTGTGTGTCGTGGTGTGCGTGTCAGTGTGCTAGAGAGCGAGGGAGGCAAAGAGGTGAGATGGGGCAGCTGAATGCAGCAAATAGGGGCAGCTGCAGCAGCGTTTGCAAATGATGCGGAGCGAAGCAGCAGCTCGCAACAGCAGCTGTTGCGTGCAGCAGCGGCAGCAGCAGCTGCAGGCGTAGCAGCAGCGGTAGCGGCGGCAGCGGCAGCACGCTGCAGCAGCAGTAGCATTTGCAGTGGCAGCGCGGCAGCAGTTCGCAGCGCAATTTTTCTCCTTCCCCTTCTTTTATATATATATGTATATATATATATAGAGAGAGAGATGTGTATATATATATAGGTATATTTATATAGATAGATAGGTATATAGATATCTATAGCAAGATATAGAGATAGATAGATAGAGGTATATATAGATAGATATATAGATTAGTATATATATATATATATATATATATATACATATAGTTAGAGATGGATATATATATATATATATATGGTATGAATATATGTATATGTGTATGTGTGATATATATATATATATATATATATATATATATATATATATATATAGATAAGTAGATATATATGCATATGTTTTTGTATATATATATATATTTGCTTAGATATATAGCAAGGTATATGTATATATAGATAGTTATCTAGTTAGTTAGTGAAAAGTAAGTTGGGTATCTCAATACCTCGAGATACACAAAGTATTGAGGTATTAGGGGTAAGGTATTGAGGTAGCCTAATACTAAGTTATATATATATATATATATATATATATATATATATATATATATATATATATATATATATATATATATTAATGTTATATATATAGGTATATATATATAGATAGATAGATAGATAGATAGCTAGTTAGTTAGAGTTAGAGGGTAAGGTATCCGGGTAGGGTATCTTGTCACGACCCGCACCCAGAATTTGGGCATGAGTCGTGGGTATGTCCAGCCTACGTCGCAGCATCGGCGGTAGAACGCTGTCTAGGTCTCAACATATAATATATCCTGTTAATAGTCTCAACTCCGCACGGAGGACAAGATAATAATCCACAGTTCTATAATATACTCAATCACAAGCTATAAGAAGTAATGGCACGATGAGAATAGAAAAGAGTTCTAAATAAACCAACCACAATAATCCAACTCAAATCCTGGTCTAGATGACCTCACAAAGTCACAAAATAATAAATACATCTCAGTCTCAGTCTAAAACAATAAATGCAGAAAAAATAATCTAAGAACAGCCAGGTACGTTCTCCTCTAGGCTAGGCAACTCCTCTGGGGTTTCTGGAGTGAAATCACCCTCTAATCCTGGGCCGTAATGAGTGGGGCAAAGATCCTCCAAGTCCTCTGAAAAATGTTATCCAGTCAGGATTGGAGCGAAGCACAAGCACTAACAGCAGTTTCATTAAATTGACAAAATTTATAAACAGTGTAAGAAATACAAGATGGAAATAAATGCTGGAAATGTAATTACTGGAGAAAAATGGAAATAGGCAATAGAGCATCTAGCAATGAACAACAAATAGTGAATGCTAGACAATAAGTAGTGAATGCTGGAACAGGTGAATCTGAATAAAATAGACATCTAGCTAAGTGTTTGAAATATTAGTTTATTATGTGATCGGCTTGGGACTTGATCAGGCTGGTTATATATGATTAACTATGATTCTTGTAGGTCAGGCTAACCATATGGTTAGCTATGATGCATGTAGTGGTCAGGTTAATCATATATAACAGCTATGATGCATGTAAGATGGTCAGGCCGCACCCAACGTGAGAAGTGGGGTAAGCTATGATGCATGTAAAGGATTTGGATATGATCACATAATCTACTAATAGTTCCCCATCCCCCAGCTAGCACGATGAATTCCAATCACGACTCCTCATGATGGGGGTCTAGGGTGCTAACCCGTGTATCCATAGTGTCGGAATCAAGTATGTAATACACTACAATTTATAGAAGTAATCAACAATGAAAACTGTCAGAGAATGTACTCGCCTGTGGTCCTGAGCAAGGTGTGAGGATCAATGTCCAAAGTGGGATCACAATGACCTATTTATGAAATATTAATGTCAGATATTAAATCAAAAGAATAACATGTTTAACTAATTAAACACGAGGCCTCTAGGTCAATTCTAAAGCCTACTGGTCAATACTGGTCTAACACTAGCTAATTGTGTCATCCCTAGTTAGAAACACTAGGGTATACTCATAACACCTTAAACTGGGTTCAAATCTAGTTTCTAGGGTGATTACAAGTATAACTTTAGCTAATGCTAAGTGATACAATATATATATATATCTTATAATATAATAGTTAATCTATCATCAAATTTTATCTTAGTTTAATACTTTAATACTTATACTCAACTCTACATATTAACCCACACCAATACCCCATTTTATTTCCTAACTGCTAACTGATCCCACAATTTCCTGGGCACTTGAATACTGGTACACTACACCCACTGCTCACCCAAATCCAAATCTGCATAGTGTACACACACCCTCTAATATGTATACTGATACATATTCACATGTACACACAGGATTTAGCTAGCTACTGATACCTTTAGAACTATCCCCATGTATTCCCAGAACACAAAACCACACTGCACTCTCATACACTCACTGACACAAGACACACATATACGTGCACAGTTCATTCACTGGCACCCACACAGTCACTGATACCCTGCTATACACACACTGACACAGTATCCTGATACACAAACCTCACTGCACATTTGATTCCCCCTGCACACTGAGTAAACACAACTCACCTAGTCCATTTACTCATTGAACCAAACACTCATAATATCTAGACACCCTTAGCAAGACACACTGAGTCATTCTTCATCTGTATACTAATACACAGCTACACATAGCTATCTTAACACAGAAATCTGCACACACACCCACACACTCACTGATATAAAATGCACAGGCACAGGTAACCACAGTTCACATACAAATAGACCTACCTACACATTACTGGCTACACTTACTGTACAGCACAGTAAAATTCTCACAAACACACAGCCACTTGGTTACTTGTTGTTTCTACTCAACCCATCCATAAACCCAACTGGACACATAAACACTTGATACTTACTCACAGATATCACTCAGCCACACACAGTATTCTGTTGATCCTGGGATAACTCTACACACTGGCTACACAGGTATTTTGCTCCCACATACACATATGCACACAGCACAGTATTCACAACACTAAATTCTGCATAAAGAACCTTGTAAAATAGAACATCAGGCCAAGTATCAGGGATAAGTGAGAGTATCAGTAACAAAGGTATCAATATCACACACAGATACACCCCCAGTTATCTAACATACTGAATTTTACTGATACATACACACATCCTATTGTTCACACACACATACTGCTCTGAAAATTTCTGATACATAGAAATCCTGGCCTGACTCTACACTCCAATGCACATACTACATTCACACACCCACATTAGCTTGCACTGACACAGGGATACCTAGGTATCTAACTGATACACCCAGGTTCTAATTCTGCACAGCTGCACTAACCCAGGCATGAACACACAGTCAACACACTGATTTCCCTCACTAACACACTTCCCAGGTCCATACACACACAGATATATTAATTCCCAGGTATCCTAGTTCTCACATACACATTGAGTTCTACACTGCAACTACACAGAATTCCTCCCCTCTCTCAGAGTTTTACACTCAAACACACACAACACATGTACATGTATTTCTGCCACAGCACAGCCATGCACAGTTCACACAAGAACTTGACTGCACACTTCCCCCACACCCGACTGTGCACAAAATTCTCCCCAATGCACACCACAGCCCACAAACACTCGACTGCACAGGAAATCAAAACAATAACACATCTACACATATGCATATATCTATACATCAACATCATACACCAAATTAGATAAAATAGAGTAGGTTAGATAGGTGTTCATCCATCTGGGCATTTCATCAAACACATAACGTGCTGAAAACAGATTTAACAATTACTCATGAACCCAAATGTAAAACTCTAAAAATCAAGATCAAAACTAAGTGTAGGAGATGTGAACATGCCTACACGAAATCCCTAGGCTTAGGGTTCCAGAAATTTGGGGAGAACACTCGAAAATTCACCAAAACCCTAGATCTCCTAGGTTTACATGTAGAATCCCTAAAATTCGAATTCTAAACCTTAGGGTGGGTTCCTAATGGGCATTAACATCTGAAAACAGAATTTAAATGAATAAAAAATAGGGTTTTACCTGCAGGGATGGTTTCTCCAATGGGAGTTCTTCTTCCCCAAGGCCTTTGACCCAAGTTCCTTGCTTTTCTTGCTTTGGAGGAGAAGAATGGGATCCCTAGGGTTTGCTTCTGAGTCTTGGGGTGAGGGAATGGTTTTAAGAAGGAGGCTAGGGTTTCTTCTACTACATGAAGAATGGTGGCTCCCTTTTATATAAACAACTAGGTTAGGGTTTCCAAGCTTAGTTTTAGGTTAAACCTTTATGTTAAGTCATGTAGAACCTAGTTACTAAGGTTTGGTCAGTCCAGGGTTTGAGGTCCAACCTAAAGTTTGAATTCTAGGGTTTCTCTAGAATTGGTCTTCAAATTAGGGTTTAGTCAATAGGGTTTGTCTTAATGCATTCTAGGGTTGACCTAAAACCAAACATCACTAACAATATATAAATAGTTTATATAACTCAGCAGATTAATTGAAATACATAACTATTCAAAATGGTGAAATTACATAATTGCCCTTGCCTGGAAAAGTGGTAGTGACAAGTCTACCCTCCTAAAAGAAATTTTGTCCTCGAAATTAGACATAACTAGTACAAGAATGAAATCAGAAAAGGAAATACCTCAAGTCTAGAAGAGATACGGGTATTGCTCGCGCATTCCGTCCTCTCTCTCCCAGGTCGACTCCCCTGGAGAGTGATGTCTCCATGCAACACGAACCAAAGGAATGGTTTGGTTCCGCAACACCTTCTCTCTGCAGTCCAAGATCTCTACGGGCTGCTCGGGGTAGCTGAGCGTCGGACCAACCTCAATCTCCGAGTGATCAAGTACATGACTAGGGTCTGCCACGTACCGTCTCAGCTGCGACACGTGGAACACATCATGCACTCCCTCTAGTACAGGCGGCAAGTCTAGTCTATACGCCACCGCACCTATCTTCGCAAGAATACCGATGGGTCCGATGTAGCGTAGGCTAAGCTTCCCGCCTCGACCAAAACGAATCGTGCCACGCGTCGGAAAAATCCGTAGGAATATTAGATCGCCAACCTAAAACAAAAACTGGCTTGCTCTGTTCCTAAGTTCCTGGAATATTAGATCGCCAACCTAAAACAAATCAGGAAATTAATTCGAATCCGATATAGAGATCAAGAACGATTCAAGCAAGTGGATGAGATCATATAACTTATCATATCCTTGTCGCAGGCTTGCTCTGTTCCTAAGTTGAAACTGAAGCAATTTAGTCGTTGACCTGCATGGGCCACCACAAAAACTATGTCACGCCCCAGTCCCAAAATATCAAGGGACTAGACACGTGGCAATGGCCAACAGCACACACCATGGGCAAACCCAATTTAATGGATCCATCAGGATGTACTTAAGCTGTAATATAACAATATGGGCAATGGTACTAATCTCATCCACAGAATAAATACAATCAATATCAGAAATATAAAGCAATATCAAGTCTCAATAAAATATAACTCGGGGAACAACCCGATAGTGAGTTTGATACATCAAATCAATAGACTGGAAATAAAGAGTCTAACAATAGAAATAACTGAGTATAGAATAAGCAGATACTCAGGGAAAATCCTCAGCGATCACCTCGTCCTCGGGTTCAGGTACTGCTCCAAGGTTTGCTCATGTCCCGTACACCTCAGGGTAGATCTCCTCTGCTAAACCTGGGGACACAATCTGGATCCAGGTCCTCAGGGGACATAGCAAGGTACAAGAATAACTCAAGCCAAAATAAATGCAGTGCAATAATAAATAAAACAATAGGGTAAACTATATAACCAGCTAAGTGATGTGCAAGTGAAAGCATTATTCATACTCAGAAGAAATCCTCGACGATCACCTCGTCCTCAAGTTCTGGTACTGCTCCAATATATGCACCTGCTCCTGCTTATGCTCCTGCTAATGCTCATGTCCCGTATAACTCGGGATAGATCTCCTCTGCTATTCCTGGGGACATAATCCAGATCCAGGTTCTCAGGGGACATAGCAAAGTACAAGAATAACTCAAGCCAAAATAAATAAGTGCAACAATAAATAAATCAATAGGGTAAACTATATAACCAGCTAAGTGATATGCAATATGAGAGCATTAGTCATACTCAGGCTGAAACTACCATAGGCTCTGTGTCGGAGAAACCTATAGCAGCATTTTCTAGAAGGACCAGTAAATGTGCCAAAGCTCTATGTCAGAGTCTAAGGCACCTCCAGTAAAGTAATATATATATATATATATAATCAGCCTTTTATATGGTAATACTCTCCCCAACCAATGAAATCATACGTCTCATGTTCACGATATCTCATGTCTATGTCACGCAAGATTATAACCTCAAACTTAGTGTCCACAAGTCCAGAACGGCGATATAAACCCAATGAAATGTTCAAAACTGGATTCCGATGAGCCGATCACAAAATCGCCCGTCAGGTGGAGCCATGGGGCCTACGTTACGCAATTTTGTTAACGTTCTCAGAATCGAACCAAACTTGGGTCACAGGACCAACGTATTGCTACGAGTCCGATAGCGCAAGTTTTGTTGCGATACGATATGCATACACGAAGTTACAATGAGTTCTAGAACAGGGCTGATACTGGGTATTGTTGACGGATACGCGTTGATTTCGGTGTGCACGCATATCCAAATCAATTTCTGCAAAATTCCACACGTCCGTATTAACAGCACGCACCTTTCGGTGAAGTCTGCACACGACTAAGTCGTCCCGTTTAGCGGGGCACACTTAGTTTCGGAGAAAAACAGGGTATTAATTTTCCTGATTTTGGGTCGCAGTTCACGATCGCCACAGGACGCGATACCCAGAACAAATTGTATGGGTATCGAGAGGGTCACGCAGTCTACGCATCACAGTAGACGGAACGAAAAATGGGGCAGCGAGGAGAGAGAAATAGTTACCTGAATAGGGCTCCGAAGAAGACTGAAAATGCGTGATTTTGCGAGGCGGTGCGACACGGCATGGTGGCGGCAGCTAGGGTTTCTGCGGTGCTCGTCGGAGGGGTCGCCGGAATTGGAGGCTGCCTGAGGAAGGTGGTGCTGGGGTCATCGAGGTGGCGCTGGTGACGGCCGGGGCTGCTACGGGTCGCAGGCGGCTAGGGCACAGCGGAGGCTCGTCTCGGTGGTCTTCGTCGATGGAGAAGGTGGCGGTGGCAGAGGAGGAAGGCGGTGGCCAGGATGTTGGTGAGGATGGAGGGTGATGGTGGTGGTTGTGAGGGCGGGGCACGGCGAGATGAAGGTGGCTGAGGGTGAAGGGGGTGGTTGGGGGTTTATATAGGCCGGAGTGGGAGGAGAACTGCCGGTGGGAAGGCGAGTCGGCGGGATGCGGGCGGACGCGACGGATACGGGCGGAGGGCGGCAGAGTCGAATCGACAGAGTCGTCGGTTACTTTGGGTTACTGTAGCTAATGATTCGGGTCGGGTCGGGTCGGGTTGTGGGATTCGGATCCGACCCGATCCGATATGCAATGGGTTCGGGTATTGGGTCAGTGGGTCAGGTCGTGTAACGGGTCCGGATCCGACACGCTAGGGTTGGTTTGAGTCAAGGTTTGGTTCACAAAGGCGGTTTGGTTCAAGTTGGTTTGATTAAACCGGTTGGTTCAACCCGGTTTAATTGGTTTTATTTAAAAACTTGGTTTTTAGGTCTTTAAAAATGGTTCGGGGGTCCAATAAATTCCAGAAAAATTACTCTATGTCTAATATTTTATTTTACACGAAAAATATTATTTTTATAATATTTTAATATTTATTAAAAACATTTAAAATTATTTAAAACTAGAATACCTCAATTTTAATTAGTTAAAAATTCTAGAAAATTTCCAAAAATTATTTTTTAAATTCTGAAAAATATGGGGGTTTATAATCTATAATCGGTGGAACAGTATTACAAGTTTTACGTAAACATGATATTCATAAGAACTAAATAAAAAAATTTATCAAAGCTAGTAATAATACTTGTTCTATTAATATTTTAAAATCTAAATTTCTATATGTATTAACATGATGATTTTTTTATATAAAATGTGCTTGTCTTAATGTTAATTTAATTATACAAGAATGTCTTCAATTTTTCAAGAAAAATTAAAAAAAATTAGAACATAAATAATTAGTTTGAACACTTATCCAAGAAGGCAACAAGAGTTTAAAACATATAATTTGACATTTAGGATATTTGATGCACCACATAGATGGAATTCTATTTATTTAATGTTAAAATTTTGTATTAAATATAGATAAGTTATTGTTAGTCCTGAGACAGATCTACGATGGAGGAATAGAGATTCGTGCAACACCTCCCACAGGGAGTATGCTCTCTTCTTTCAGAATAATCTACGTTGAGATTGAAATCAGAGGATCACACAAGAGTTCTACTCTGATTATCCACGATCCAATAAAGCACTATAAAATATCTGTTACAACTTTCTCTATCTCATATTACAAACTGACAGAAAGTTCTTCCTTGCAAACTTGTCGCAATAGGATAGAACCTTACAATCAAAGAAAACAAAAAGAAGAAGAAGAAGAAAAAGAAAAAGAAGATAATGAACTCGAAAGATGAATCCTCGTTGTGTGATAAGGATCACCGTTGCTCAAAATAAGATTCGTCGCTACGGGATCTGCTTCCAGGAACCAACAAATTTTTATGAACTTCTAGAATGCTCGCTGCCACTCTTTCCACGAACACGGACAAACTTTCTAGACGAAAGGGTGGCCGCCAACTATATTCTCTTCTGCCTCTCAATTTTTGAATTCAATCCTCAATGGATGCACAAAGAAAGTATTTATAGAGTAGGGTTGAAACCCTAACCCTCGTAATATCTCCACACCAATTACGGAAAGATATAAATAAATTAAATTCAAATCTCAATAAAATGAATCTGATTAATTGACTCAATCTTTCCGTTATTATGGCCTTCCACCAATTATGGTAGGATAATAATGAAATAAATGCACATCCCAAAAGATTAAAAGATATTTGAATTCAAATTATTCTGCCATATTCGCCTAATAATTATGGTATGATAATAATGAATTAAATACGCATTTCAAAAAATTAGGAGAGATTCGAATTCATATCATTCTTCCATAACTGCCCAATAATTATGGTACAATAATAATGAATTAAATGCACATCCCAAAATATTATGAGAGATTTAATTCAAATTATTCTGCCATAACTGTCCAGATCCACAATTAGTAGGATCTGATCAATCTTACGTGCTAAGTGCAAAGTCCGACAACAATGTGTCACGTTGTGCCCTTGAGCCCAATTCCAAGTCTGAGTCTGAGTTGCTAATAGCTCCTAAGAGAATTTTTCCAAGAGAGTGACTGTTTGATAATAAATAAAAGAAATTGAAACTAGGTTTATACGAAACCCTTTCTTTGTTTACAAACAAGAAAAAAAAGTATAATTAATCCTATACGAGGATGTTAAGTACAAAAATTAATTCTGGGGAAATATTACTATAGGAGTCTAATCTGCGGTCGATCACTTTGTCCCTTGGACCACACGATGACGAAGAAGTGTTGTAGAAGACAAAAAAGAAGCTTCAAAGACTGTAGGAGGGATTGAACTCTCGTTACCAAAGTAGTCAATTAACACTCTCTGGATGTGCTCTCTCTCTGATCTTGAACTTTGCTCTTTTGTTTTTGACCTCCACTCGACCTTGGACCTCTGTGGCCGAAAGTCTCGATTTATAGAGTTCGGTTACAGAAACTGACCGGTCGGCATAGAAACCGAACAGCAGAGAGAGCTGCACCTTTTACGCGGCGGTTATATTAACTGCTATCCACGTATGAATGATCTCCTGAATCTGCGTGTGACGCGTGTCCCATTATGAGGTAATACGTATAATCGCTCATCGAAAATCACGGCATACAAGCCACGTAGGTAATTGCCCCTCGCGTAAAGAAGGTTGGCATAAAAGCCAAATAACTGTCACGTTGGCGTAAAAGCCAAATAGTCATCTTGTTGACGTAAAAGCCAAATAACTGTTCTGATGCCGTAAAAGCCAAAATAGCCGTCTTGATGGCATAGAAGCCAAGTAGCTGTCTTGATGGCGTAGAAGCCAAATAGCTGTCTTGATGGCGTAGAAGCCAAGTAGCTGTCTTGATGGCGTAGAAGCCAAATAGCTGTCTTGATGGCGTAGAAGCCAAATAGCTGCTTTGATGGCGTAGAAGCCAAATGGCTGTCTTGATGGCGTAGAAGCCAAATAGCTGTTTTGATGGTGTAGAGGCCAAATTCTGCGTAAAGATTGATGCTACATGGATAGGTAACCAGCGTAAAGATAGCCAATTATCCTTCTTTGACTGAGGTCTTGAGCGTATTCTGGGCCAAATAGCCTTATCACGCACCTTTGCAAATATAGCCTGAGTTGGCGTATTTCAAGGAGATAGCATACGGTGTACTCCTATAGTTGAAAATAGCCAGGTCGACGTATTTCGAGGAGATAGCATACGACGTGCTCCTATAGTTGAAAATAGCCAGGTCGGCATATTTCGAGGAGATAGCATACGGCATGCTCCTATAGCTAAAAATATCCTGGTTGGCGTAATATGCAGGAATGGTGATGTGAGCGTATTAGCCCTAATTATAGCTTTCCCAGTCATTAAATGTAGAACCAAATCTCGTGCATTAAATATAGAGATCTGCCCCCATCTCGCATATTAACTGCAGAGATGTGCCTCGAGTTCTGTACGAAGAATAGCTTTTTACGTGGCGGTTGGTTTTATCTCATCCTGAGCGTAAAAGCTCATATCTGCCTGTGTAGAATAGGCAGCGTATTCCTTGAATGTGTAAACGACGTCTTATATCAAGGATTATGTCACTAAACGACAGTCTGGGCTCTGTGCAAAATCATCATTACAACCGTCCTCTTGATAGTCGTGTAGTACTCTTTGTCAGGAGTCAGGTTCACTGCTTCGTCTGACAGGTTCATTCGAGGAATATGAAGAGTTCCTCGTACAACTTCTCGCTGCATTAAAAGCAGACAGGTTTTACCCCAAAGTGGCGATGTTGCAACCTTTTTACGCCAAAGCATTCTGGAAATACTGCATTACGCGGGTTGTTCTGGAGCTATATTTTATGCTGAATAGCATTGAAGCTCTGTTGTACGCCAACGGCTCTGAAGTCATATTTTATGCCACCCAATGCTGGAGCTCTGTTTTACGTGGGCTTCCTGCATATTGAGGGTTTTACGCGTATAATTCCCCAGCGTATTTTTCTTGCTTCTACAAGAACCCCTTCAAAGTTTTTAAATTTCTCGTAATTTGAAACACTTTGAATGAAGCATGAAACGGTCAAATTTGACTCGTTCTTCGAGGATGATTTCTCGGCGAATTTTTAGGAATTTATTGGGATTTGGTGTGTTCTCCTCTACCTATATAAAGGCGAATGAGTTAACCTATTTTTCCCACACTTCCTTCACCACAAAGAGATGGTTGCCAAGATTCGTCGGGCTGACCTGAGGAAGAAGAAGATCATGTTCTTCCAGCATGTAAGGAGCCGTAAAAAGAGGCATCTTCGAGCAAATGTCCTCTGCAACGATGGATCATGAAAGGATATTATAGCTTCCTTTGCTCGGAATGATCAATAATTTTATATAGCGATTCGTCCAGGAGAGAGGAAGGGTCTTATTTGGCCACACAGCTTGTAAGCTGTATTCTCTCCGATTATGGCGTTGGACGAAGGTAGGCAGTTTGGCCCTGTCTTCCAATATTGTGTTGGGTCTGAACCCCTAACACAAATCTAGGGCATGCCTGCCATGGCGTATGGAGGGTGGGCTTGCGTAATTGATACATGCCCAATTTTGTATCCTTCCGCCATTAATCATTTTTTTGTTAATCGGCCGCGGAAGCCGATTAACCGCTGTAGAAGACAAAAAAGATCTAATCCAATATGAGAAACTAGCATAGCAGATTCTTGGTGTGATCTTAAATAAAAATAAGAAACTCTTTTATAGAAAAAGGATTTCCATCATATGTAATCATGAAGATGAAAAAACCCTTTATAAACTGGATTTCCATCATATGTAATCATGATTAATAGACTTGTCTTCTTTTATGCATCTGATGATTTGCCCTATTTGCTGTGAGGAAGTCTGATAATGTGCAGCTTCGGCACGTCTGAAATAATTTTACACCGACTCTGATAAAAGAGTATCTGAACTCGTCCCGTCTTGTACGTGTAACGAAAGACGCGCAGAAAGCTTCTTAGCATTAAGTTGTCTTTGAAGATCCAAACTGGCATGCTATTTTGGACGAGGAGTCGCGTAGAATTTCTGAACTGCCACTTCTCTGATACGAAGAATTTTCTGTTCAGACCATCATCTTCAAGAATGGCTTCCCAAAAATCCCTTGAAAAAGGGCAAGAAATGGCTGTCAAACAAGCCATACTTGAACTTTTGTAAAAGATTTTGACTGGACTTTGGATGAACTTCCAATGGCCCAAGAAGAAGAGTCATCTTTAATGCTGAACTCTGTGTGTTTCAGGTACTTGGAATATTTTGTAGCCAAAAAGGAGCATTTGTTACGTAAATCCTTGTAATTGGCCATCTGTAGATTTCGAGCGTAGAATCGTAGATTTATAGCCTCTGAGCGTAAAAAGCTTCCGAGCGTGAAATCATAGATTTGTAGCCTCTTAGCGTAAAACCGTAGGTTTGTAGCCTCTGAGCGTAAAAATTCTTGAGCGTAAAAGTATCTGAGCGTAAAACCATAGATTTATAGCCTCTGAGCATAAAACCGTAGATTTATAGCCTCTGAGCATAAAAGCTTCTGAGCGTAAAATCATAGATCTGCTCTACGCGTAAAATCTGGATCCACTGACTGTCCATCTTCTTTTTTCAAATGATAGGCTGACGTGGTCCCAAATCATAACCGACTTATTAAATATCGGATTTGGTTAGGGATTCAAAGAGTTATCCGAACTCTATAAATAGCCCAAGGTCTTGAGTGAGAAACTCTTTATCAGTCTTCGCAAAACCCTTGCTTTCCAAGAACCCTTCTTCTTCGTCTCTTTCCTGAGAACTCAGATTCACCATGGCACCTAAATAGGCTTCCACTGCTAAGGGAAAGAAGGTCTCTTCCTTATCTTGCTCCTCTGCTCAAGCATGAGCAACTCCCATTAGGCTGAGCGAGCCTCGATCGGAATGCAGCGCTCCACCGTCGAGCTGTATTCCGGACGTTACAGGTAGAGATTGCAAGAAGAAAACCCTCCGCACACGTTGTACGTATATGCAAACCAATACGCCGATATTTCTAATGTGTCAGCGTAAGAACTCCATATTTTCGCAGTCTGGCGTAAAAACTCAGATTGTCGAAATTTGGCGTATACTACAAACTTTGAATTTTTACGCGCAGGATGTAAATTTCGGCGTAAAAACTCAAATTTTGGCAGTCTGGCGTAAAAACTCAGACAGTTAGATTCTGGCGTATACTGCCAACCTTGAATTTTACGTCTCGAAAATAGGTTCCAGCATAAAAGCTCAAGTTTTTTGCAGTCTTGGCGTAGAAGCTTCAGACTGATAATCTTTGGCGTAAACTGCAAGAGTGTAACGTCTAGTGTAAAAACTGACTTGTTTTCTCTTGTTTTGTAGTGGACTTGCAGATCCTTTTTTTGGCTGAGGTGATGGGCTATGCTGCCGGGATGCTGAACTCAAACTATTTGGATGACTTATCCCATGTGACATTCCCCATCTCTGGAGCCAATTATCCTAAAGAAAGGGGAACCCTGATCTCATCCCAAGGAGAACGCATGATGCTGAGTATGATCAATGGGGAGCCCCTGACATACATAGATAGGATGGAGTATAAGAAATCGGGTTTCTTATTCGAGGATGTTATCGACAAACAATCCCAGACCAAGCCCAAGAAGGAGGATTGGGTGTTTACTGCTGAGGGCACGATCATGTATCTGCCCAGGATGCCCAGGGATTACCCTATCTCGACATTCTTCCATGCCACACATCCTAGGAAGATGATGTGGACTCTGACTCCAGATCTTCAGGGCCGACCGGGGAAGATCTTATACAACAAGGGATACGACCGGGGGGCCTATATGAGCCGTCCTTCAGGCCCTGTTATGCCCTTTAGGGGATTACTACCGGGTAGTATCCCGAGTGAGGATACTTCACTGATCCAGCCGGTTCAGATATCAACCTTCTGTAATGACTTTATGGGACAGGAAGGAATGTACCCCAAGGTCAACCCTCGGACCAGTGGATGGCTTAGCCCGGGGAATCTTCGATGGGCCAGTTTAACTGCATGGGCCCTGAAGCACTTCCAGGTGGAGCTGGAAAGTATTGGTTTGTTCGCGGCGTTGAGTGCCACAAGTGTTGGGCTGCCTGTCAACCACAACTTTTTCTTAGTCTTGATGGAGTGATACAACTCACTCACTGGGACTTTTGCCACTCCGCTGGGTGAGTTGGGCTTAGCCCTTCATGAGGTGGCAGAGATTTCAAAGCTGCCAATGGGGGACGCTCCTTATGAAGAGTACGTCCCTACAAACAAGGAGCTGAGGGATACAAACCCTCGGACAGTGGCAGTATATCAAGTGCTGATGAGCCATTATCTTGCCTACACTACTTTCTATAAGGAGCCCTCTGATTTGGCTCACATAAACAAGTGGGCAACCTACCTCTTCTTCCACCAGGCCAGAAATGCTAAGCCGGACAAGGTGGTAGATGTCACGACCCGCACCCGGGGTAAGGGTACTAGTCGGAAACAACGCCCAGCCTACGCCGCAGAATCGGCGGTAGAACGCTGTCAAGAAAGTCTATGTAATATAATGAACAACCAAAAGATAGTGTACTCAATCACAGAACTAAGATAGAATGAACACGAATCAGATAAGAATAGAATAGTCATCAACTCATGAGTTTAAAATAATACATCAATGAGTCTGAAGAGTAACAAAAATAAGCTGGAGACAAATCCAGTACAAAAGAATACTATCATACTACAAGCTACACTCCAGGGTCAACTGTCTCAGTTGGGATAAGTCCCTCTTGAGCCAGGGTCTCCGAATCTAAACCCACAACATCCTGGGGTCCATAATAGGTAGGGTACTCCTCAGTGTATCTGGAAAAATATATCCAGTCAGGAAAGGAGTAGAGTACATCTCTAACAGCAGTTCTAATCCATGATAAAAACTATGTAACAGTAAATAGCTGTGGATAAACAAGATGCACAAAATAGATACAAGAGATATATAGACAATAAGGAAATACTGGAAAGAAATACAATAATGAACAATATGCCAATGAAACAATAATACTAATGACTAAGTGTGTGAGTACTAGCTTAACATATGATCGGCTTGGGCAAGATACAATACGGCCTGGCTAATCATACGTGCGGTGCATGATCAACACTATTCGCTTACCAATACTTTATTCAATAGGGATTTGATCACATATCTATACTAATACTCCCCACCCCCAACTGGTATAATAGATCCAACCACGGTATGCTATGGCACTAGATTCCCCAAGAAGATAGCTAGTCTCCCCGAGAATCGGTGTCTGTACATGTACAAGATAACCAATGAAACAATACTTGTACCATATACACCATATACCAAGGAATAACATCTCATAAGGAGATCCGGATATGCCAATCCGTGTAACCATAGTGTCGAGAGAAACATGTAAATCTACACTAGATACAACGAACATAGAGGATATCATAAATGAGAAACTATCAGAGAATGTACTCGCCTGAAATCCAAAGAACAGTCTCACAGATGTCTGACTCGGTGCCTCGAAGACCTAGATATGGAATACCACATTAAAACAAGGTCCCGGAAAGAGAACAAGTTAAACTAGTCAACTCCTAGGTTAATAAATAAATTCTAAGTCAAAAGTCAACTATGGTCAACTCTAAAGTCAACTAAAGTCAAACCAAGGTCAACCTCACGAGAAATCTATATAAATAATATAGAAATAAAATACAACAATTTAGGAATAAAAATTAGATCCCAAATCATACTCACACAAAGTATACTACTAATACAAATAATATATACCCTAAAATAATATATATACAAACCAATATGTATACAAATAACATAATATATTATTACAAATATTATACAAAACCCATATATATACACACATATATATATACAATAATAATATATAAAATATAATTTAAAACTGTCAAAGCGTCACTGAAAACAGTGAACAAAACAAGATAAAATAAAAACAGGTTTAATAGTGACAGTCTTGACTGTCACTGAAAATAGTCGCAGAAACTCCATATACAAAACCGCTGCTGTCACAGTTTGCTGACAGTTTCAAACTGTCACAAAAAAAAACGTCGCTGAAAGGTTGCCGCTCAAAACTGCCGCAGCATTAATGACAGATCTGTCATTAATGCTGACCACTGTACAGCGGCTGTTGTTCAGACCAAATAATGACAGTTTCACTGTCATAGAAACCACTGTCACCAAAACAAATAAAAATATAAAAAAAAATATATATATATATATATATAAATGTATATATGCAATAATAATCATAATACATATATATAAATAAATAATTATATACTTATATATATATGCACATATAAACTTAAAATTAAATACTAATAGTTACAACACATGCACATATTAATGTTCATATTTTATATGGCTAGAAGCACACCTAAAATATATACATTAATATACAAATAATTACATAATAATTATAAATAATATAATTACACAATTAAACACATAAATATATTTTATAAAACATTTATGTATAATTTATACTATTAACATAAGTACATATATAATTACATGCAAGAAAGCTACATATTATATTTATACATCATATTAGCACACACAAAAATATATAGATCTATGCTACAATAATTACTATAATAAATACATAAAATAAATATATAATATCTATATATATTTACTAATTATAATTGAAGAATTAAAACCATACATAATTAGATCAATTCAAAAATCCACACAATTGGAGAGTATCACACCGTATCCCACTAGATCTAGGATACGCATGTGACACGAGTCCAACACACAACCAATTGCACCCCGAAGGATACAAATAAATCATAAATAATATTTATGAATAAATCAAAGTGTCAAAAATAGATCTATGTGTCCGTGTCAAAATACGACATGTTCAAAGCCCCGTGTCGGAGGGAAAACCCCCAAAATGACACGTATCACCAAATAGTTGGGATACGAACCACATGTACCAAATAATGGACACGACACTAGCCCCAAACACATAAGCTCATGTCCAATTGATCTATAGGATCAATTGATACACAACAAAATATAAATTCGAAATTCCAACAAAATTAACACAAAAAGCACCATAACTTTCTCCATGGGTCTCCTATGAACACAAAACAAAGTCCTATGGGTAGTACATACATATAGGTTGATTTTACATGATTAAATCTCAGATTTAGAAGCTATTTAAATGGAAAAATCTGAATTATACCTATTGGGAGATGGATTCCCAATGAAACCTCCAATTGAGAAGAACTTGCTTCCAAATTGTAGATCCTTGCTCCTCTTTGTAGATCCTTGCTTCCTTCTTCTAGATCCTTGCTTCCTTCTTCTCTAATGGTGAATTGGGAAGAATTTGGAATGAATTTGGTAGGGAATTGGAATGGGAATGGAGGGAATTTGGGAGTGGAAATTCTAGATCTAGATTTGGAATGAGAATGAGAGGAGAGAAATTTCCCCCCTCTTTTAATAGGCCGGCCTTGCCCCTCTCCCAAACAATTGTAAAATGTTCAATGTACCCCTTGGGCCTCTCCTGAAGAAATAATTAAGGAAGGAAGCTTCTAGTCTAATCATTTAATTAATTTAATCCATCTCCTTAACAATGGGCTTTCTAAATGGGCCAAGTCTAACTAATTAATTTATGTTGGTCCATGGGTCCAAACTAAACTAGTTGGGTCCACTAATACAAGTCCAAAATAATTAAATAATCTCTAACAACAATTAAATAATACAATAAATAATTATTTACCATGCACAATATTTAATTAAATAGGAAAAGACTAAAATACCCTTTCCTAAAAATGTGGTAGTGACAGTAGATAGCCGAGATAAGCCCTTGAACCTCCTGAGTATGCTTAGCGCCAACACGGTCGATGACCTTATTGAAGACGCAGGGGCTTCAGATTATATTCTCGATAAAGAGATAGGGGTTACCCTGCAGGCACAAAAGCCTTCAGTTATATGAGGCATTGTCGTAAGCCTCTGTCAAGGAAAGCTCAATTTGCTGGATTCCTCTCCGTCAGGCTACACCGATGGGTAGTGCCTGGCATCGCGTCTGTGGATCGCATCCATCGCAACACCTTATGGCCCGCGGTGCATTTGGTGTTCGGAGCAAGACTGGGCCTGCTTTCTGCTATGGTATGTAGAATACAAGCAGGCCTGAGGGCCCTTACTGATGGGCTGCTCGCAGATGAGATGCAACGTGAAGGATTTCCCAGAGTGGAATTATCCTTCCTATACTTGATAGGATGGTTGATCCTTCAAAACACCAAGGTGATGTCTCCCGGCTCTGCCAGCAGTTCAAAAAATAACTTCTTGTTGAACTACAAGAATTCCCTTTGGAACGTGGCGACCGTTATAGATTGCCGGTGGGCATTAAACTTTGCCCATGGCTGGAAGCTCTTCTGTTCCATCCCCCCCGTACATATTAATCAACAGGGGATGAAACTTAAGGATGGGGGTCAAGGGAGGACCATTCTTTCTCCTGAAGCCTTCTACTGGTTGGTCTGCATTAGACCTTCCCATTTGCTGTACAGAAGTGAGGACCACTGCTACTTGGAGCCGTATCTGCCCAGTCGGTTCGCCAGGCAGTTTGGGTACGACCAGTTGTATGTGGGGAATTCCATCACCAGCTTCAAGTCCAAAGGTGGAATTACTGATGGAGCCAGAGGATGGCGGTACTTCATCACGGGCTGTACTGGAGCAACTTTTGCTGTGCCCGTGACTTATTTCTCCATGGAGCTGCGCATCCTTCACTCGTACGCGCAGTTCTATGCGTCCATCAATACATTCCATCGCGATTTTGATGTGCATGGAAGTTTTAGGATGCCCTCCCATAGGTCCACTGAAAGGGAGAAGATTTCGTCTGTTTCCTCGGATGAGAATGAAGACACCACCGGGGCAGACGAGTTCTTATTAATAATACCGAGAGGCGTAATAGCTCCGCCAGCAGAGCCTCTCGTTATCCCCAATAAATGGAAGGCTTCCACTCTGGAAGAGTCTTTCCCCCGCAAGAAGAAAATGGTCAGAGGTCTGAAAAGGGCTTCCACCTGGGGGGCTTCTAGGAGCGAGCATGGCGTTTCCCCTGTTGGGGATGATTCTTTGATCAGAGGTCCTTCGCTTTTTAGAGAGGAAACCTCCATAGTTCCGGCTGACAGTGCCGGAGATTCTTTGCTCGAGATCGCTGCTGCTACTACTGCTTTTGGTAGTGCTACGAGATCGCCTTCGAGGCCGAGCATATTAAGAATACCTTTATCCAGACAAATAATAGGAATTACCCCTCCTTCATTTGTAAGTATTTCCAGCGAGATTCTACCCGAAGAACCTCGAGTGGATCTTGGTGACGACTGGAAAGACTATCCTCCAACGTCAGTTGGTGCACCCTCTTCTCCAGGTATGACAGCTCGCTTAGCATCATTAAGAAATGTTTTAGCTGTACAGGCTGCGAACGCAATATACATACCATCGGCCATGGGTAAATATTATCTTTATGCCTCTTTTAGGAAAATTAACATCAAGTTGATATTAACTTTCTCTTGTCTTCTTTTCAGGCGAAGACATCTCAGGGGAGGGCGGAGTTGACGTAACCTATGACTTTGTTGCGGATCCTGTCGATGAAACGGTGGTGTTTGATACCGAAGAGGCATGCTTTAAAGCTGTCGATCCTTCGTCTGCAACATTTTTGGGTGTCGCCTCGCCAACAGCAGTTCAGATATCATCAGAGAAGGATGAGCCCACTATCATGACTGTGCCTCCTTCGTTGAGCACGCTAGCAACTTCAATCATTGCTGGTGTTCTTTCTTTTGTCACACCATCTGTTGAATCGACGGCCGTGGCAACATCCTCTGTGGTCATTCCTGAAAGGAGATTTCCCGGTATCGTAGCCACTCCTAGCGTGCATCCGATCTTTGATATGCTGGTTGAACAATACACTAGCCTATTCTACCGCAGTTTGAAGGAGTTGATTTCTATGGTGCTGGAGAAGAACCTGAGCTTTGATAATCTGCTGACGTCCTTCCAGCTTGCGATAGCGCCGATCAGAAATTTCAACGACGCTGGATGAGCTGATACGCAGAAGAAAATAGTTAATGGTTTAGAATAACCCATTAACGAATATTTGCAACTATCTTGAGGCAACATCGATGATATGGTTCAGGCTGAGTATGACTCCTTGACTGCAAAGCTTGCTGAGCAGATGGAATCTCTGAGCAAATCCATCCAGGCACAGCAGCAAAAGATGGATGAAGGGCAGGCCGTCTTGGAGGAGGTTATTCCTCAGCTAACGAAGTACGAGGCCGAATGTGAGGGAAATGAAGCGAGGGTCCGCAAATTGGAAGCTAAACTCGCTCAGGCAAAGGAGTGGGCTCTCCAGTCATCGGCAGCTCAAGATGTGTTGAAGGGCCGAATGGATACAGCTCAGCAGAACTTGGCACATTCGGGTGTCATCCGTGCCGGTTTTGTTCATGCTCGGTCTGAACTATCCCTCCTGAACGATAACGAGGCACGACTGGAACGGGCTTGCGCTAATATCTTGAACTCCAGGAATGAGAGGATGGCTGCTTTGGCGCAACAGATTCGCGACTTAACTGCTCCTCCCTAATGATGTACTTTTTGCTTCTTTTGTAATTTGCTTTTCCGGAGATAATAAAGAGGCTTTAGCTGACTTTGTGGACCCATTATTTTTGAATATAAATGATAGGCTAGGGTGAAAGTGATATCAGAGGTAATATGGACGTAATATACTTTCGGTAAGCTTCAGCTGGATATATCTATTCAGAGGTTATATGGACATGATAGAATATGATCCAACTAAATTTGTATACAAAATACTATCATAGGTAATATGAACGTGATAGGTTTTGAAGTTCCAAATTAGTTAAACATATCTATTCAGAGGTCATAAGAACATGATAGAATATGATCCAACCATTCTTTGTACATAGTTTTGTCAGAATGAAATCTTTACCATACTCCGTTTAAACAAGGGAGATTAAGCATAGTACTTCTTCAGGAATTTTCCGTTGATAGGAGCCATTATCAGATCTCTATTAGGCTTGGCTAATCTGTAATCGCCGTTTGAAAATATCGTTTCAATCACATAAGGGCCCTCTCATTTGGGCTAGAATTTACCCTTACTTTTGTGCATGATGATCATTGACCTCTTCACAGCTAAAAATAGCTCACCAACTTTGAACACTCTTTCCTTCATTTTTTGATTAAAAGCTCTGGAAATGCGTGCCTGGTAGAATGCAATGCGCTGTTGAGCTTGAAGGCGTTTCTCGTCTAATCCTTCTAGCTCTTGAAGCCTTAGTCGATCATTATTTTCCTGAGTCAACTCATTAGCCACTGCTATTCTGAGTGATAGAATTTGGATTTCAATGGGGAGAACTGCTTCGTACCCGTAGACTAATGAGAATGGGGTACAACCCATCGGTGTTCGTACCATTGTGCAGTATGCCCAGAGGCATTCTTCCAGCTTCTCATTCCAATCTCTTTTGTTCGAAGAGACAAACTTCTTCAAGAGTTTGATAATGGTTTTGTTGAAAGCTTCCACCAAACCATTAGTAGCAGGGTTATATGTCGTAGAGGCCATATTTTGTATCCGATTCTTATCGCAAAATCGGTGAAACGCTTGGCTGATGAATTGGGGTCCATTGTCATAAATTATCCTTTGGGGTATCCCAAAGCGATAAATTACATGGTGCTTGATAAAGTTAATCACTTTGGATGTCTTTACCTCAGCAAGGGGGATCGCCTCCTCCCATTTAGAGAAATAATCGGTGATAGCCAATATGAACCGATGTCCTCTAGAAGATGATGGGTGAATAGGACCAATGATGTCCATACCCCATGCTTCAAAGGGCCATGATGCAATGGTAGGATATAGATACTCAGAAGGCTGACGTATAAAATCTGCATAAACCTGACAGGCTTTGCATTATCTTGCATACTTCACGGTATCTGCGATCATAGTAGGCCAGTAGTAGCCCATCCTCCTGATACGATCCTGTAACTTAGGACCGGGTTGATGTGCTCCACATACACCATCGTAAGCTTCACGGATAACCCGCTTCGCATCATCATCGGAGAGACATCGTAGCAGTAGTCCATCGTATGTTCGACGATATAGACTTTGTGAAGAAGCATCAAAATAGAAGCGTAATGATCATCTTTTGATAGACACTGCTTCTTTAGGATCCTCTCGTAAGATTTCGTACGCCACAAAATCTATAAAGGGACTTCTCCAGTCTCTCTTAGGAGGAACCGTGCTTGCGGTGTAGCTGCATTCTAGGTGAAAGTTATTTTTCATACAGAACAGATTTTTGTTGAGAAGGATCACCGAATTCTACCTCCTTATAGGAATGGCTAGATCTGTAGCTAGACTGGCTAGAGCATCGGCTTCCAAATTTTGAGACCGAGGCACATGCTCTAGGAAAAATCCTTTAAAAGACATGGCTATCTCGATCATTGATTGGTGATAAGGAATGAGGTCTGGATTGCGGACTTCATATACCCCTCTGACCTGATTGACAATCAGCTGAGAATCACCAAAAGCTTCTAGGTATTGAACGTGCAATTCTTTAGGGACTTGAAGCTCGATTAGTAGAGCATTATATTCTGCCACATTATTAGAGCAGGATTCACTAAGAGAATATGCTCGATAGATGACGAGTTTATCAGGAGTTACCAGGACAATTCCTACTCCTAAAACTACGTTTCCCTTGGGACCAATCCTGGAGGCGCCATCGAAGAATAGCTTCCATGTATCACCTTCCATTGCAGAGTTATATTCTACAACTTCGTCGGAAATATCCTCATATAGTTTAGAGGTTTCCGGAATTGGATGAGCAGCTAAGAAATCAGCCAAGGCTTGACCCTTTATGTACTTCTGAGGGACGTACACCATATCATACGGTGTTAATAACATCGCCCAAGTCACGAGTCAGGAATTAAGGATGCTTGGCTTATTCATCAATACCCGAAGAGGATTGATCCTAGAGATGATATGAATAGTTTGGCCAGTGACGTAATATCGCATCTTCTGAATGGCGAACATTAGGGCCAAGCATTCTTTTTCTATTGGATTATACCGGTGTTCAGCTCCGACCATCATCCTGCTTAGGTAGTAGATAGTCTGTTCATGACCCTTATTATTCTTCTGTGCGAGGAGAGCTCCTAAAGAATGATCCATTGCTCGAACATACAGCAAAAATGGTCTTCCTATGACGGGAGGCACCAGAACTGGAGGATTAGTGAGATAGCGTTTGATATCATTAAACGCTTGCTGACAGGCTTCGTCCCATACAAAGGACACACCTTTCTTCATCAGGCGGGAAAAAGGTTGACATCTCCTAGAAAGGTTGGATATGAATCTCCTGATATAAGTTAGACGACCTTGAAATCCCCTGAGTTCTCTCAGATTACGGGGAGGTCGCATCTCTAGGATAGCCTTTACTTTATCAGGGTCAACTTGAATGCCTTTAGCGGTAATAACAAATCCCAGGAATTTGCCACTGGATACACCGAGAAAGGACTTTGTAGGGTTCATTTTGAGCTGATGTTGGTGCATCAACTTGAACACTGTCTTCAAGTCTTGGATGTGAGTATCCTTGAGGCGGCTTTTGACAACGATGTCGTCTACGTAACATTCTACTGTTTTGCATAGATGCTCACAGAATATGTTACTCATAGCTCGCTGATAAGTAGCCCCAACATTCTTCAATCCAAAAGGCATGACTGTGTAGCAATATACCCCCAGTGGTGTACGAAAGGCAGTATGCTTCTCGTCTTCAGGATCCATCTTAATCTGATTGTATCTTGAAAATGTGTCCATGAAGGATATGCGCTCAAAGCCGCATGTATTGTCGATAATGACGTATGTGATGGGCAGAGGAAACTCGTCCTTGGGGTAAGCCGCATTGAGATCTCGAAAGTCGATACAAATGCGAACTTTCCCACTTTTCTTAATGACCGAGACAACATTGGCAACCCAATCAGGATGTTTTTCTTCCCGGATGAACCCGCAGGCTACCAACTTCTTGATTTTAGCTTTAATGTCATCCATCATATTCGGGCGGAACCGGCGTTGGTGCTGCTTTACAGGCTTTGAATTGGGCAGTATATTGAGCTTATGGGTGCCACTTTTGGATCAAGACCTGGTATATCCTCATAATTCTATGCAAAGACGTCGATATATTCTTTTATCAGCTTGATCATCTCTTTTCTTTCTTCTTCGGAAAGATTGTGACTGATAAATATCGGCTTTGGTAAAAATTTATCCCCAACATCGACCTGGATAACTTTATCTTCAGTGGGCAATTCTCTCTGCTCGAACCGAAGTTCCCATTGTGTGTCCATTTGCTGTGCCCAGGAGTCATTTTCGAATGGTTTAAATTCCTGTTCGTCTGCTTCGAAAGAATCTGTCAATACCGTATTTGCTAACAGTACTCGTTCGAGATCGGCATATGAGTCGGAGGACGATAAACCATCCTGAGAAGAGAAAGAGACGTGGTATACCGAAGTGAGTTCGTTGATGGTAGGGATCACCATGCAACGACATTCGCCTGTATTTTCCATAGTTGAGGCCTGGTTCTAACTTCAAGTCATAACCCATGCTTTGCATAATCTTCAAAGCCTGTGGGCTATATCTGTGAACCTATATTTTTCCAGCATCGGACTCGTGAGAATCTTCTTATACAATCGGTCTGCTCCGCATGCGACCGAAGACTATTGGATGCTGATTGTTGCGAGTAGGCGGGATAATAAAGATAGAATCTTCATATGGCCCGTATGTCCTGATGACATTAGATGTCGATGCTACTTCCCACACATACGGATGATAGTAGTCTATAGCTTCCAAGAATTTTTGTGCTATAGGCTCTATATCGTTATGAGGGGAGGATTCCTGATTTAGAAATCGAGCGTCAGAATATTGGAAAAGAGAATCTTTATTATCGTCAGAAACCACGTTCCCGGTTGTATTTACATCAGTCGGCTGCGTGCTGCGCCAAAGGTTGATGACCAAAGGTGGAGGCTTCTGGTTCAGAGTGATTACTAGGGGATCACTTCCTCCTTCTGATTTAGTTTTGTCCAAGTGGATAGCCATGGGTTCGATGACTTTCGGACGGATAGTCTGCCCTTTCACTTGGATTGACAGAGGTTGCTCAGTAGATGGTTCTCCTGGCTCCCGGTGGGCTTCCTCCTCCGTCTTGCCTGACACCTCCTTCATATAGTCTTGGGTATATAACATGGCATCGAAATAATAGGACTCAACTCCTTTGAACGGGTTGAGGTCAGCAAACTCCATTTTTACTGTCCCTTGGGCATCTACATATTTGAAGCATTGATGTAGATTCGAAGGAATAATATTGTGATCGTCGATCCATGGTCTGCCCAACAGAATATTGTAGGACACCTCTGAATCAATGACGTAGCATGTAGCCACTGATCTAAGGTCCCTAATCTGGATCCTCAGATGAATCTTCCCCAATGGCTTACTTTTTCTGGCATTGAAGCCCACGATTGTAGTGGTGGTGTAAGCCAGTTCGCTTGTAGGAATCCTCAGTGGTCTGAGCAGACTATGAGGGATAACGCTGATCGACGATCCCGGATCTATGTGAATTCGGTCTACCTCCATGGAACCGGCGTATCCAGTGTAATAGAGGGGCCTGTTATGCTTGTTATGTTTCAACAGCATGTCCTCTTGAGTGAAAGTGATATTAGGGACCACTTCCATCACGCTGAGGACATGTCACAGGCTCTTTATCCGGGGACTTAAGCTGAGTCAAGCATGCATCCGCCTGCATTAAAGCTTCACTCAAGGCTTGACGAGTGTCTTTAGATAGCCTGAGTAGCTCGAAAATGGACAGTCTGGCTGGAGTATTAGCCAATTGGACCAGGATGTCGAAGTTATATGGTTTCTCCAAACCGTTGTTTTGAATATTCTTCAAAGGTTTATCAAAACAAACTTCTTTTTGCTTGCCCTTGTCCGCCGAAGTTGGTCTAGAAGGACCTACCTCTAGTATGACAGGATCAGGCTCTGGAAGTTTGGCAGCTGAAGTATCTGTCGTTGCTTCTTCCTGATTTCCTCCATAGTCCTTGAGGTAGGCTTTCCCTGAACGGGTTCCAGTAGCCAAAGCCTCTTCTTCTGATGTCGGGGATATTATAACCATATGGCATGGTTTGCATCTTGAGTTCTTTTTTAGACCTAGCCTTAGCAGCTTGAGTCTCTTCCTCAATCTCTGACACCAGATCCGGATGAACCCACATAATCTCACCACGCTGGGTAGTTAGGGGTACCAAGTCATGATTTTGACCCCTCGTCGGAGGGAGATTAATAATGTTCATCATCGTCCGGGGAATAGGTACTACACCATCCGGGACTTCTTGAGGGAAAAGATTGCCGAATTAGAGAGATCATATTGGCGGTGACCGTCTTCTCACTATTACGCAGAGTGATGGCCTTGGCATCGATCAACTCTTGGATTTTCCTCTTTAGTACATAAGATGCCTTCGTGGGATGATGTATGTACCTGTAGAAAATGCAGTACTTAGGGTTATTTGTACTGCCAACTTCATTGGGCCGCTTTACCTCGGGGAGGGTGAGCTTGCCACTTTTGACTAGACAATCGAATATGCTCGGAATATTGTCGTCGTCAAAAGAATATTCTTCTTTAGGCCTGGAAGTCCCAGAATTCGTTTGCGTAGTCCCTGGAGTATGTTGCCTGGACGTGTTGATTGCCAGAGCTTCTTTTCCTTTAGAACCACGAGGATGGTCGCTATTGGAGGATGACCTCTTCCCTCTTTCAGCGGTAGAGATCATGATTTCATTGTCATGTGCCTTCCGACTGTTGTCTTCAGCGGCTACCGCTGAGATGATAAACGAGGGCCAATCATGGAACTGATATAGTCCTGTGAACACCGAGATTAGTGGAAGCAGGTTCTTCCTGCAAATGTCCACCAAGAATGAATCCGGAACTCTGGGAGGCATCTGCAAAGTAGCCTTACGAAAACATTCAATAAAAGTACGAACGTTCTCTTTCTCCTTCTGCTTCACTTCGATGAGCGAGGACATAGACATATCCATCCCTCCTTCGTAGAATCGAGCGAAGAACAGAGTCTTGAAATCTTCAAAGGAAGTAATGTAGTTGTCCGCAAGACTACGGTACCATTGATAGGACACTCCAGACAGACAGCCCTTAAATACTCGAGTGAGAAGGGCGTCATTCCCTTGCAGCAACACCATCATCATGCTGAAGTAGTTTATGTATTGACTTGGTGACGTCTTTCCTTTAAACAAAACCATAGCCTATGGTTTATATTTTGGTGGGAAAGGGATCTCGTCCCAGATAGTTGGGTAAGGCTGGTTGATGCCTAACTTCTTGAGCTGATCCTTGTGCTTCAAGGTATCAAATTGGGCTTTCAACTCCCAAACTGCCTGCATCGGATCTTTAGCTGGGAAAGAGACCGCCGAGAGGTGAGAGGTCGGTTGTATTATAACTCCCACAGAAGGCAATACATTCTCCGAGTTCAGAGGTGGAGGAGCCGTTGACTCTTGATTTGGAGCAGGCTCCTGGCTTGTGTTGGATGGTGGCATGTCCACCCCCACACGTAGTTGAGTTGGAGGAACCGATGCTTGAGCTATAGCAGCTGCATGTTGAGTTATCACCATCTGCTGCATATTCTCCATCATGGAATGCATCTCTTTCAGCGATGTCTCCAATACAGTGATGCGTTGCTCAGTACTCCCTGACGGGGAAGCTTCTTCATGTTCATCTCCGATGGCATAAACTCCTATTTCTCTGGGTGCCTCTGAGGGATTGGTATAGATCTCTGTGGAGATCGAGTCTATACTGTCAGTATCACATTCAGGAAACTGGCGACCCCCAGTGTCAGAATCGGAAGAATATGAAGCCAATTGTTGCAACCTCGAGCGAGTATTCCGAAAGACACCTGCTTCAATATTCTTAAGGAGCCTGTCAAATCTCCTTTGGCTTGGAGTTCTAGAGGGATGATGTCTTAAACTTGACCTTCCTCTAGGAATGTGTGAAGCCATGTTCACTGATGCGAATGTAGGCTCTTCTTCCTGTAAGGGCACAGAGTAGTTCAACCGGTCGAAAACTGATCGTTTTGCCTTAGAGCAGCAGTAGTTAACTATAACTTTATGAATATTACAACAGTGCTCCCTAGGGGATGTAATAGACATATTAGAAGATCCTCTGTCTTTGTGCTTCTGGATCAGGAAATCACGCAAGTTAGGGGGATTAACAGAAGAAGAAGAAGAAGAAGAAGGCTT
Source organism: Iris macrosiphon (assembly GCA_036927795.1). Lineage (NCBI taxonomy): Eukaryota > Viridiplantae > Streptophyta > Magnoliopsida > Asparagales > Iridaceae > Iris > Iris macrosiphon. Next base: position 90,115,910 of record JAYESA010000011.1, on the reverse strand, counting down.
ATTTTGCCTTTTTACATCAGTTGGGGTATGGAGACTGGGAATCATAACTATCTCCCTTCCATAAGAATACAGCAGTTCAGCCATGTGAGTAGCGTACGATCCGTCATCCGTCTGAGGAGCGTATGTTCCCGTGAACCGGGTCTTCTTTACGCGGAGGGGCTTGTCCTGGCGTAATCTGGAGCTTTGCACGGGTTGGCATAAAACCGGGGAAGTTCCTAACCGGCCTCCAACGTTCCGCAAAATCTGAAGAGCGGGCAAATTCTTCTCTTAATGGCGTAAAAGCCTAGAGGTTGGAAGGTTTGCCACTTGCTTTCCCTTGCGGTGTTTGAAGGGATCATCTGCCTCATCTTAGATGGAAGATGTATTTTTACGTGCAGGACGCGTTTGGAATTTCTGAATTGGCGCTGAGGCCTTGTCAGAAATTTTGTCTGCCACGTCACAGACGGGAGACAAAGTTTTACGCGCGGGGCACGGTGTAGACTTCTGGATTGGCACTAAGGCATTGCCAGAAGCTTTGCCTGCCACGTCACAGACGGGAGACAAAGTTTTATGCGCAAGGCGCGGTGTAGACTTCTAGATTGGCGCTAAGGCATTGCCAGAAGATTTGTCTGCCACGTCACAGACGGGAGACAAAGTTTTATGCGCGGGGCGCACAGGTTGCGATGTCACAACCTTGTTGGTCGGAGAGAGAGCTTGCAGGAAGGGTATAGGATGTCCGAGGCATCCATACTTTACGCAACTTTCTGTTGTCCTGGACAGAGAGGGAACGAGTGCCACCCCCTGTGCGAAGCATGTCTTCATAAGCAGATTGGTCGAATTAGACGACCAGAGTCTTCTTCGTTGATCCGACGGATACAGCATCGTGTTTAGCAATAGCTTTCTCGTCAGATGAGAAAGTAGTCCCCAGCAGAGTCGCCATCTTGTGTTTGATAATAAACAAAAGAAATTGAAACTATGTTTATACGAAACCCTTTCTTTGTTTACAAACAAGAAAAAGAAGTACAATTAATCCTATGCGAGGATGTTAAGTACAAAAATTGATTCTAGGGAAATATTGCTATAGGAGTCTGATCTGCGGTCGACCACTTTGTCCCTTGGACCACACGATGACGAAGAAGTGCTATAGAAGACGAAAAAGAAGCTTCAAAGACTGCAGGAGGGATTGAACTCTCGTTACCAAAGTAGTCAATCAACACTCTCTGGATGTGCTCTCTCTCTGATCTTGACCTTTGCTAATTTTTTTTTGACCTCCACTCGACCTTAGACCTCTGTGGCCGAAAGTCTCTATTTATAGAGTTCGATTACAGTAACTGACCGGTCGGCGTAGTAACCGAACAGTGGAGAGAGCTGCACCTTTTATGCGGCGGTTATAATAACTGCTACCCACGTATAAATGATCTCCTGAATCTGCGTGTGACGCATGTCCCATTATGAGGTAACGCGTTTAATCGCTCATCGAAGATCATGGCATGCAAGCCACGTAGGTAACTATCCCTCGCGTAGAGAAGGTTGGCATAAAAGCCAAATAACTGTCACGTTGGCGTAAAAGCCAAATAGTCATCTTTTTGGCGTAAAAGCCAAATAACTGTTCTGATGGCGTAAAAACCAAAATAGCCGTCTTGATGGTGTAGAAGCCAAGTAGCTGTCTTGATGGCATAGAAGCCAAATAGCTATCTTGATAGCGTAGAAGCCAAGTAGCTGTCTTGATGGCATTGAAGCCAAATAGCTGTCTTGATGGCGTAGAAGCCAAGTAGTTGTCTTGATGGCGTAGAAGCCAAATAGCTGTTTTGATGGCGTAGAGGCCAAATTTTGCGTAAATCTTGATGCTGCATGGATAGGTAACCAGCATAAAGATAGCCAATTATCCTTCTTTGACTGAGGTCTTGAGCGTATTCTGGGCCAAATAGCCTTATCACGCAACTTTGCAAATATAGCCTGAGTTGGCGTATTTCGAGAAGATAGCATACGTCGTACTCCTATAGTTGAAAATAGCCAGGTCGGCGTATTTTGAGGAGATAGCATACGGCATGCTCCTATAGTTAAAAATAACTAGGTCGGCGTATTTCGAGGAGATAGCATACGGCGTGCTCCTATAGCTGAAAATAGCCTGGTTGGCGTAATATGCAGGGATGGTGATGTGAGCGTATTAGCCCTAATTATTGCTCTTCCAGTCATTAAAAGTAGAACCAAATCCCGTGTATTAAATGCAGAGATCTACCCCCATCTCGCGTATTAACTACAGAGACGTGCCTCGAGTTCTGTACGAAAAACAGCTTTTGACGTGGCGGTTGGTTTCGTCTCATCCTGAGCGTAAAAGCTCATCTCTGCCTATATAGAATAGGCAGTGTATTCCTTGAATGCGTAAACAACGTCTTATATCAAGGATTATGTCACTAAACGACAGTCTGGGGTGCTGTGCAGAATTATCATTACAGCCGTCCTCTTGATAGTCGTACAGTACTCTTTGTCAGGAGTCAGGTTCACTACTTCGTCTGACAGGTTCATTCAAGGAATACGAAGAGTTTCTCGTACAACTTCTCGCTGCATTAAAAGCAGACAGGTTTTACGCCGAAGTGGCAATGTAGCAACTTTTTTACGCCAAAGCAGTCTGGAAATACTGCATTACGCGGGTTGTTCTAGAGCTATGTTTTATGCTGAATAGCGTTGAAGCTCTGATGTACGCCAATGGCTCTGAAGTCATATTTTATGCCACCCAATGCTGGAGCTCTGTTTTACTCGGGCTTCCTGCACGTTGAGGGTTTTACGCGTATAATTTCCCAGCATATTTTTTATGCTTCTACAGTGACAAAAAGCATAAATGCTTTCTTTGAGGATTTAATCATTTTTCTTTTAAGAAAATACCCCCACATGATACCCATGTGCCCTACCACCCCCCATATGCATACCTCAACACATGCAAAGTATTATATTTAGATACCCACTTGGTAGTGTAGCTAATGTGAGAATATATTTCTCTAGTCCAAAGGCAAAAATACCAACGATCCCCTACATATCTCAATATATGGGTTGAGCGTTCCATATAGTGACTACCCATCATGCATTAGGATAGATGTTACTTCGACTTTAATCTTCCTGAATGGGTTAAATAACAGTATAATACAAGAATGGACTAAGCATTTAATTCTGCACCATAGCTGCAATTCTTTCCACTCGCACAATGACATCAGTTGTGCTTGTGGTTGCACATTAAAGGTCCTGTGCCCGCCTGATTTCTGTGTATTTATATTGGGTGTCTACAAATATTTTCTCAAGAGATGACCTATATCTCTTTTTATATACTATAGGTGAGTTCTTTTAGAGAATCCCGACATGAAGCCTTGCGCTTTTTTGCGGTGTTACGCCGCTATAACATGGCCTAAGCCGAGGCTTTACCTTCTTAAGGTACCTCTTATGGTGCCATATCATTGTAGCATGAGGACACTGGCCTCTCAGTAGTGTCGTTCTACCCAGCATGAAGCATTGAGCTTCTTTGCGGTGCTACGCCGCGTGATATGGCTCACAAAGTCGAGGATTTACCCTTCATAGGTACCTCATCGTGGTGTCACACCACTGTAGCATGAGGTCATCGGCCTCTTTGTGGTGCTAACTACATCTTTATTATATACAAAATTAGGCCACCTGCCTATGTGCGGTGCTACGCCACTGTGACGTAGACCGAAGCCGAGGCTTTACCCTTACAAGGTACCTCATCGTGGCGTCACCCCACTGTAGCCTGGAGTACTACGCTCCTTTGTAGTATTGTGGTACCCATTCCTAAATAGCATAACTAGACATCCCAAATGCTTGAGAACTCATTAAGGCGTCAAAGCCAACCTCCCACAAGACTTGTTCTTCAAAAGAACAAGAACTAGACAACGGTGGTTCTGGGTTTGTAACCCCTCACTTGTCCAAAAGGACTACCCATTGTTCCTGATATTCTCCCAGTCAATGGTTCTCCCTTGAACCAATAGCTACATGCCTAGTAGATTTTTCTTTGAACTAATAACATAAAACTAATTGGTAGGATTACAAAGACACAATATCAGAAGTCCTCCAAGCCCATATATGATATATCCTTGACTATATGCGGTGTTACGCCACTATGACATGGCCTGAAGCCGAGGCTTTATCTTGTCGAGGTACCTTATGTGGTGTCTCCATTGTAACATGGAGTACTACGCTCCTTTATAGTGCTTGGCTCTGACTATATACAGTGCTACTACCGTTGTGACATGGCCTGAAGCCAAGGCTTTACCATGTCAAGGTACCTCATGGTGGTGTCACCCCACGGTATCATGGAGTACTATGCTCTTTTATAGTTCTTATGATCAGTTGGCGCTAAAGGCCTCACATGAACAGATCTGCCAGACCCTCCTGGTTCCGATCATCAAACCACTAAAATGATTCATGCTTATTGTGCTCATTCAGTGTCATGTGTCATCTTTGTATAGTCCTCTTCTTACTATTGAAGAGATCACTATATGCCACTACTATAGTCGCTTGGTTATCTTAATCTACCGGTATTGCCAGAATATGTGCACAAACCTCTAAAAGATCACATATGAGTTCCTAAAGCCATTATGCTTCATCCACTGCACCTAACAGTCCATAGAACTCACTCCATGAGAGAGCAAAGTCTGCTTCATCTTTCACGATATAGCAGCACCACCCTTGGAGAAGACATATCCTCCTATTGACCTTACTACTTTTCTTTTCTGAGCACCGAATGGCATCTCTAAAGCCTTCCACCACTGTCGAATAATTATTGTAGTATAGTGCAAACTTTTGAGTCCTCTTGAGATATCTTATTACTCTCTTCACAGCTTTCCAGTGCTAAACACTTGGATTGCTCGTGAACTGACTCAGCATCCCCACTACGAAAGCTATGTCAGGACTAGAAGAAGTATTAGCAAACATCAAACTCCCAAACACGTTGGAGTACTCCAACTGTCTGACATTTTTCCTAGGATTCGGCTTCAACTCCATGTCACACCTATAGGGAGTATCGATCCCTAGAAGATCCTATTATCCATAGCATGTGAGCATCTTTTCCACGTAGCGAGCTTTTGACAAAGCAAGCCCATCTTACGTCCATATTATCTTAATCCCCAGGATGTCATCTATATCTCCCATGTCCTTCATACTAATTTCGAAAAAAATAAACGTCTTTGTTCTAGTGACGCATTCTACATCCGAGACTTGGATTAGCATGTCATCCACATAGAGACAAACGATGATTCCTCTATCATCAACAAACTGTGTGTTCACACACTTGTAAGTCTCGCTGATTCTGTGGCCATTTGACTTGTCAAATTTCTTATGCCACACCTTGGGCTTCAGGCCGTACAAAGATTTTATCAACCTGCAGACTTCGTGTTCAAGGCCCTGAACCACAAAATATTCTGACTGTTGCATATAAATTTCTTCTGTCAGTTCTCCATTTGATGTCTTGTTATCCATCTGACAAACGATCAGCTTATGAGTAGCATTTACGTCCATCATCATCATGACAGTTGACATTAGCGCCCTTGGGTGATATGTGTCAACGTAGTCAATCTCTTATTTCTGAGAAAACCCCTTGACTTCCAGCCAGCCTTCAACTTACCAATTGTTCCCTTGGCTCTCATCTTCTTCCTGAAGATCTATTTGTGTCTGATGGGTTTAACTCCTTCTGGAAGATTGACCAACACACAAGTAACATTGGATGTTATGGTGTCATTCTCGTCATGGACTCCTTCCTCCCAGACGATCGTGTCTCTGGTCTTTATCGCCTCATGATAATTAAACTTATCTCTAAAGTTCTTCCGCCTTCTCACTCGCTTTGCTGACTGCTTAGAGAGCACTGGTTCAAGCTTTGTCTCTTCAACGATAACCTCTTCCTGGATTATTATCTTCTTTGAAATCTCTTGCTTCTTTGGAGCTAACAATGTTCTTCCAAAGAATTTTACCTCACGAGATTTGATGATATGCTAGAATTAATATCAAGGAACCCTTGCATTGCTTGATTAGAATAATCCAAAATATGGTTTTTGTAGTCCCGGTCCTCATCTTCTAAGTCTTGATACCCGTAAGCTTAATATATGCCAGATACCCCCACACACTTTAATCACATTCAAGTTGGGTCTGACCTTGAACCAGATGAAGAGTAATATCAGATGCACATGGTACCTAATCAAAATAAACATAATTGTTCGCGCAACCTCTCCTAGAAGTAATTTGGAAGACCTACAACATAGATTTTAGCATTTTTGTCATCATTTTGATCTTCCTTTCTGTAACTCCATTGGATTTGAGAGAACATGGAGCATTCATTTCATTGACAATTCTATGTTCTTTGTAGAACGATGCGAATTCGAAAGAACGATACTCTCCACCTTGAACACTTTTGAGTTTTGAGTTTTGACCGGCTTGACACTCAGCTTCATCCTAGAGGTCCTTAACCTTCTCGAACGCTTCATATTTCTCTATGCGAATGCATACTTTGAGAAGTCATCGATAGAAGTAATAAAAACTTTATTCCAGTCTCCGTGGAGATTTGCTAAAATTCACAGATATCTGAGTGTACCAACTCCAGAAGATCTGTACTTCGATTCAATCATCTGAATAGCAAAATGACAGTCTTTATCTGTGGATAGACTCCATATTTCTATACCTCCGTACTTCCCATATTCGGAGATAAAACCTAGACTAGACATCTTATAACAAAGAATATGTCCTAGTCTAGTTCTTCTCCATAACTCAGTTGAGTTTGCTATTACAAGCAAAAGATTGAGCATCCCTTCGATATTGAAGGACTTATCGAAGCACATTTATTTCCATCCTCAAACCTGCATCAAACAACAGACTTTCTGAGATCAGTTCCTCAGATCTAACTGGTACGTGGTTTACACACTGTCGTGTTACCAACTTTTTGTAAGTCCAAAACTACTGTCCTGATCCCCTGATCTTCTGCTTGAGACTTGTTCATCATAAACTCGTCTTTGGTGAATAAATCCTTCTTAGAGCACCCGTGGACATGTGCACCAGTGTAACCCACTGGTCAGCAACCACGCTAGATGACTTAACCTATGTGATCACAACAACCAAGTTGAGTAATCAAAGTAACCAAGTTTAGCTATACTTGTTATTTTGGTCTGGAATTTGGATCTATTCTCCTTATTCCAAAGGTTCTTCATTGTCAAACTTCGACAAGCTTGGACTTAGATAAAGAGACATGAACATGTCCACGTGAACCAAGCTTCAACTGGTCCATGCACATAAGCCGAACAGACCCATGTGTTTAATCTAAATTCGTCTATGCACCGAAACTTTGCCAAATGAAGAGGCAACCATACGCACAGACTTCCATGCGCCATACGCTAGACTTTCATGCACAGAGACTGCCATGCACATATACTGTTGTGCGTGTATAATGCTATGCGCATATAATGCCATGCACATAGACTCACCACGCGCCAAGTTTTGCCATGTTCCAACTATGCGCAAAACTGCTATGTGCCAAGTCTAGCTATGTGCATAACTGCTAAGGACATCTGTCAGTGCATCAACTTTTCAAGTTTGTAAGCTTTCTCCCATCTGGGATACGCGTCTCTTGCAACATCAGCTTCAAGTTCTCTCTCATCCTTGGGAACACACTTTCAACATCTAATAAAGGACTCCTTCCCTCATCCAAATATATGGAGTATAGCATATCAATCTTCTCAAGTTTGTGAAAAAATTTGTGACAAGAAGACTTGCATGGTTGTTCTTCATCGTTCTCGGATCTTGCTTTGAGACTGTGTCCCGAGACAGATTTACTATGGTGGAATATAGATTCGTGCAACACTTCTCATAGGGAGTATGCTCTTTTATTTCAGAAGAATCCATAGTAAAATCGAAATCAGAGGATCACACAATAGTTCCTCTATGATTATCCACGATCCAACAAAGCACTATAAAATATCTGTTACAACTACCTCTATCCCATATTACAAACTGACATAAAGTTCTTTCTTGCAAACTTGTTGCAATTAGGATAGAACCTTACAATCGAAGAGAAGAAGAAGAAGAAGAAGAAGATAAACTCGAAATATGAATCCTTGCTGGGGTAATAAGGATCACCGTTACTCAAAGCAAGATTCGCCGCTATGGGATCAACTTTCAAGAACTAGCAAGTTCTGATGAACTTCTGGAACGCTCGCTGTCACTCTTTCCACAAACTAGCACGAACTTTCTTGACGAAAGGGTGGCTACCAACTCTACTCTCTTCTGCCTCTCAATTTTTGAAGTCGGTCCTCAATGGAGGCACAAAGAGAGTATTTATATATTAGGATTGAAACCCTAACCCTCATAATGGCCCCACACCAATTACGGAAAGATATAAATGAATTAAATTCAAATATCAAAAAAATGGATCTGATTAATTGACTCAATCTTTCCATTATTATGACCTCCCGCCAATTATGGTAGGATAATAATGAATTAAATGCACATTCCAAAAGATTAGAAGAGATTTGAATTCAAATTATTCTGCCATAACCGCCTAATAATTATCGTAGGATAATAATGAATTAAGTGCGCATCCAAAAAGATTAGAAGATATTTGAATTCAAATCATTATGACATAAATGCCCAATAATTATGGCAGGATAATAAAGAATCAAATAAGCATCCCAAAATATTATGAGAGATTTAATTCAAATTATTCTGCCATAACTGTCTTGATCCAAGATCAGTGGGATCTGATCAATCTGACGTGCTAAGTGCAAAGTGCAAAGTGCGCTAACAAAGTTTCACGTTGCTCCGAGTCCGAATCGTTAAGTCGCTATGTGGCTTATCTCCTAAAGGTATTTTCCCAATAGAGTGACAAAGCATAAATACTTTTTTTGAGGAATTAATCATTGTTTTCTAGAAAAATACCCCCACATAACACCTATATGCCCCACCACACCCCATGTGCACACCTCAATACATACAAAGTATTATATTAAGATACACATTTGGTGGTGTAGCCAATGTGGGACTATATTTCTCTATTCCAAATGCAAAAACACCAACAGTTATTACACAATATATTAATGTTAATCAAAGTTTTGATTAAAAAATGACTTAGAATGATTGGTTAGTTACTACTGCAATTTAAAAAAATTTAGAATTGTTTTACAATGTTACTTCAATTTTATTCTGGGTTTATTATCCAACTTCTCTTTTAGTTTTAACAAAAAATATTAATATCTCTCATTTATTTGTAAAATATAGAAATGCTCCTGTTTTGATTATGTTGTTTCTAAAATAGAAATAAAATTTCTAAAATATTAGCGTGAAATACATCTTTTAGATTGTTTGACTGCGGTTTTAGATCCTAAAATCAAATTTGATGGTATATTTATATTGTTAGACTATTTTCATAACAAAATGAACATTGAGGTAAGTAGCTTAATATTAGACATTAAAGAATGTTTAGATACTCTAATTAGTATATATGAAGAAAAAATTGTATTGAGCTGACTCGGTACAACCGCTCAAGGTAGTAGTAGCTCTGGTTTAATTTCTAAATTATCTAATGCTAAGAATATACTACAAAGGAAGAAACAAAAACAATATTCCCACCAAACTCAAGAATTGTCCTTGTATTTAAACTCTTACGATAGAATGGGAAAATGATACGAAAACAAATCTATCGTATACTTTCTTTTTTAGCAAGTGATCATCTAATGGCTCCGGTATCTACGGTAGCATCAAAATTTTATTTTAGTTAAGGTTCAAGAATGTTAAGTAATAAAAGAAGTATGATGCTACTAGATATTTTGGAAGTCTGTGTTTGCGTTAAAGATTGAATTCGTGCGGAAAAAAAATGGACTCCACACTTAAGAGATGAAGGTATCGACATTAATAAATTGGACTTTTGAGTCTCTTACTATGGACAACCCTACTGGAGGAGGAAGATGTGAACAATGAACTTGTCAGAAGACCGAAGACGTAAAGATAAAATTATAAAAAAAATCAGTAGTTACACTTTTCCAGTTTACCAAAAAAATTGTTTTATTAAAATCAAAAATTAATAAAAATTTTGATTTACGTTATTTTTTACAAAAAAATTACTGTAGCGAAATAAATTTATATTAAATTCATGTAAATAAAACAAGTTTGCAAAATTTTGAAAAAAAAGACATAATCCGCCAACAGTGTTGGCAAAAAACACAACTACTGTACACGTACGCAGAAAAAAAAATTAATGTGGACCCCACAATCCAATTTCTGCCAACTGTGTTGGCTGAAATTGGTGGGGGGCCAATTTCAGCCAACACAGTTGGCAAAAATTGGCTGTAGGGCCCACGGTTCTTGGTTTTGTTTGGTTTGGTTTGGTTTGTTTGCTTAGTTTGTTTGATTGGTTTATTTGGTTGGTTTATTTTAATTAGTTATGTTTTTATTTTATTTATTTAGTTTTGTTTTGTAATTAGATTTAAGAAAATTTATTTTAACGAAATAAAATAAAAATAAATTAATTGTAAAGAAAAATTTAGAAATATTTTTTCGGAAATTTGTATCCAAAGCATCAAAATTTGTATAAATTCCATCTAAAGCATAAAAGTTTGAAAAATAACGAAAAAAAATATCAATATCAATTGGACGTTTATATTTATAAATATTATATTTTTATTGTTAATTTTTTCGTCGTTAACAGACGTTAAAAAAATAATAATAAAAATCTGCCGTAAGAATATTACGTTGCCGTCGAGCAGACTTGGAGCGGCCATAACTACTTGTTATGAAATCGTTTTTTGTTAAATAATAAGTTGATTTGTATGTTTTCGACGAGAGTAATAGAAATCGTGTAGAAAAAAAAATTTATTTGAAGCAAGACGCACATGTTACAGGCAAAAATATAAAATTTAAAACTTTAAAGTATCATAACTTTTGACTGAGAGATCAAATCAAGCTCCAGTTTGTGCCAAAATGACATCGAAAAGTACTTAGGATAAACCGTTTCACAGTTTTATGGACTTTGAAAATTTTCAGAATCGCAAAAAAAAGATATTTCGACCTTCAAATTTTACTTTCGGTCTTTTTTTTTCGAATATTTAAATTTTACTGTGGCAAAATTAATTTATATTGGGTGTGGGGGCCCACGGATTTAAAACGATGTTTCGACCTCCAAAAAAAATTAGGAAAATTTAAATTAATTATTTTATGTCTACTCTGAAAAAAACTAAATCCAAAACAAAACCAAATAATCAAACAAGGAAATTGGGTGTGGGGCCCACGGGTTCGGTTGGGTGGTTTGGGTTGGATTGTTTTGGTTTGCTTTGGTTGGTTTTGTTTGATTATTTGGTTTTGTTTTGGATTTAGTTTATTTAGCCAATATTTTTTATTTAGTTTTTTCAGCCAACATTTTTTACTTAGTTTTTTTTTTTTGATTTTTTTATTTAGTTTTGTTTTGAATTTTGGTTTGCTTTAGTTTTTTTATCTATGGAATGATGTTGGTTCAGCAGTTGGTTCACGTGAAAGGGGGTAATGTTCCTCGATTTGATTTAAAGAGGAAGAGACAAGAATGACTACACAACAAAAATACTGAGAGATAAGAGTTGACAGGAAAAAAAAGAAGAAAAGACTTGACAAGAAAAAAGAAGAAGAGACGTGAGAAAAAAGAAGAAGAGACGTGAGAGTAAAAAAAAAAAAGACATGTCTCGTCGGGGAGGAGAGAGAGGAGTACAACAGAGAAGAAGTTGGTGCGAGGTGGGAGCTATAAGAAGAGAAGGAGGAAGAAGAACAGAATGCAAGGAGGAAGAAGAAGAGAGTGCACTACGATCATTTACAGCATTCCTTGTGAGCACGTAGCAACAATTTGAGCAGCCTTAATTTTCTCTCATTTGTAAGTGGACACAGCAGCCTTTGTCAGCACACACAATCCTTATTGTTAAAGGTCTTTATTCTATTCTTCTTCATTTATACTCTTATTTGTATATGCAATAATTTTATGTTAGTTTTTATTTTTTAAATGCTAGGATACTAGTATTTATTTAGTAAATTTAAGTTATGTAATGTGCAAAATAACGGGCAGCCAAAATATGTGTTTTGACAACCATAATTGTACAGATGGACAGCCAAAATGACTGACGTATTCTTGGAGGCCCTACTACAGATTTAATAATCCAGCAACGTGCGAAACATATATCTACTTTGTTATTTTATGGGAAGGTACAATAAAATATAATTGTGTAAATAAATATGAATGATATTTTGTACATGTCTACTAATAACATCGTCTATGTTTTTCATATATAACAATATGATTATACTAATAATGAACGGTGCCGGGAGCATGCCTCGTGGCGTCACAATAACAGACTTGGGTATTGGAGGTTGATCGACCACCAGGTGGCACTGTTGAAAATATTTGGCTTTTATTATGTTGACAAGATACATTTTATGCAATACGATAGAGACTTAATCTTCAGTTTAGTTGAGCGTTGGTGGCCCGGACGAAATACCTTTCAGCTACCATTCGGAGAGATGAGTATTATTCTAGCAGATGTGACAAATATTTTAGGTTTACCTATTACAGGTGAAACTATAATATTTGATAAATCAATTTTTGCCGATACTATGATTACAAAGTACCTAGGTGTGGAGGTGTCGCGTAATAAACGTATAAAAAATCTTGTGACGTTTACGTGGCTCCGTCATAACTTTTTGCACCTAGATCGTATTGGTGATCAAGTTATCTCAGTTGATGAGGATCGGATAAGTATGTTTTTTTTTGCAACTTTATGTTATTATTTACGTAGTATATTTTTAATTGAATTTAACGCATATAATGTTTTTATAATTTTTTAGGTCATTGCTAGCACCAGAACCTACTTGCTAGGTTTATTAAGCGGAATATTGTTTCCAGACTCATCCGAATTAGTTGATTTACGTTTTTTACCTTTTTTGGTAGACCTGACCGCACCTACGTGCCACACTTGGGGAGCATCAGTGTTGGCATATTTATATAGTTCAATGACAGATTTTGTACAATTTGAAGACATGAATGCAACGAAGGTAAATCTAAGTAGTTCTGCGATATTAATACAGGTATGAAAATATATGCACTTATATCGTATGAAAAGTTTTACTTAATTCCATTTACATTAAAAATAGATGCACTTATATCATATGGTCATATTTTCTAGGTTTGGTCCTACGACCACTTTCACATTGGTAGGCCAGTCTCCAGCATTAATACCGACGTTGGTGTCTTTCCGTCAGCTTTATGGTGGACTGCAGATGCAGCAGATCCAGTACACTGTGAACATGCGGTTATCTCTTTATACCGGGTCGAATTTGATACACTGAAGTATAACGAGGTAAAATATCTGTATTATTATTTTATAAAGTCATTATAACCATTATCTTATAATTTTTTGTCATAAAATAGGTGACATACTGTCCGTACCGGCTTGAGCATAATCCTACTGAAATACAAACAACAGCCTATGACCTTAGTGTCCATAGTTGTTTTCTGATATTCGATGGTGAAATCATGTATCATCCAGCTGATCGCGTTATGCGACAATTCTGGGTGAAACAAAAGATTCCCGATGAGCCACCATGTTTAAACCGTAGTAAAGGGAGTGCAACTAAAAGAGCAAGCAAAATAATTCCACAGTAAAATTCTAGATCGGAGACACAGCCCGTGGTACAGACGTCTCAACTAATGGACTCTATAGATGAGGGTAAGTTATTTTAAAAGTTGAACAAAATCTTTTTTTTTAATTATATGAAATTAAACGCTCATATTTGTAAATGGTGTAGCATTAGGTGATATAGCCTATAGATCTTGGTGGGGAGCTCCTCTTATCAGTAACCGATCCTACCAATATGAAGAGTTACGATTCCAACATCGGGTCGTTGATGATGCTAGTTATCGTGAATGGTATCAACATGTAATTGAGAAGGTACGTATTTTATTGATAAAAAAGTTTGTTCTCCATAGTTTTTTTATTATGAATTAATTGGATTCTACTTAATATTTCAGCTTCCAAATTTGAATATAGCATGTGAAAATCATCCAGTGAGAGACTCGTTAAGCACAGCAGCAAAATCATTTTTGGATGATGTGCAAGCATTTTCGACTCCACCCAACCCTCCGTTACATATTCCACCAGATTATCCTCAAGGCTTAATTAGCCGACGACAACCACGTCCGCGTAGAAAGTATCCTCATGTTAGGCATATGGATAGCCCGCATCAACAAGATGACGAGGTCCCTCAGCAGGTTGAGCATGACAGCTTTCAACAGGCTGACCAGGGCACTTCCCAGTAGTCTGGCTATGGCACTTCCCAGTGGGAGGGCCAAGGCACTTATCAGTGGGCGGGCGAGGGGACGTCACAGGCACGTACCCCACAGATGGACCGAGAGGCGGACGAGGGGACTTCACAGCCTGGTGGTGACTATTGGGATTATTACATGTAGATGGCCAATTCTATATTTGATGCACCCCAGTTTGATACAGCTACTCAGTTATCTGTGACTCCAACAGCGTCGATGCAGACACAAGAGACTGATGAATTTGACCCATGGACACCATTGCCAGGGGAGAGACTCGAGGATACAGTAGCAAGAAGAAATAGACTCGGTCTTAGGCCAAGGCCTCGTAGGAATTATGACAAGATGGCAAGAGGCAGAGAATAAAATTCTTGTACTGCTAGGTTATATGAGAAATTTATGTATTAGAAATAAAATTACATCAATGAACATAACTTTTCTAAGAAAATCTATGCCAATGTATTTATTCTCTTGGTTGGTTAGTACATCTTCTTCGATTGTGTCCTAAATCATTACAGTTGCTACATCGGAGATCTCTTGATGATTGATCCTTCGCCATGATGCGATTCTTCTTTGGTCTTCCCGCTTTCCGTCGTACATCTGGTACTCTAATGTCGCCTATAACCAATGTACTTTTAATGTTGTAAGGGACTAGAATTGGCTCCAAGTGTGGCTCATATACGCTTCTTAATGCTTCTTTGGAAAAAATACCTGGATAAAAATTCTTGATGCTAATATTTTCAGAATTACAAGCATAACATACATGTACACATGACAGACAAGTATGATACCATTTAAAATATTTACAATATTTTCATCTAAGTTCACAACATATGTTATGTTTGTTTCACGATCTAGTATTTCAAACAAATAACCAACTATACTCAATATTTGCAGTTGGTGTCTTTTTCTTGTGATACTGGCCATAGTATTTAACATCTTCGGACAATAATCAATTGCAAGATTATCAGCTTTTTGTCGATTTTTGTCCTGAAGTGTTATGATTTTGGCTCGAATACCATCAAGTAGTCTTGTTATTGGTTTATCGCATAAGTTTTTAACCCAGTTATTGAAGCACTCAGCAAGGTTCGATGTGTTAATATCTAATCTAGGACAAGGAGAATAAGTTGTTATCCAGTGTGATAAAACACTAGTTTCATCATTTACTCCAACAAGCCATTTATAAACATCGATATTTTCAGCCTGAATTGTTTCAAAGCAAATATTCGCATCTGTCTCATTATAACATCTTGCAAGGTAGTCTAATTTACGTTAAAAATTAGGCAGTCTACATACTAGTTTTAAATTTTGTTTAAAATATTGAATACAATAAAAATGAGGTGATTCCGGAAAAGTAGCACGCATGGCATTTATTAATCCTTTCTGTTTATCTGATATAAAAGAAATTGTATCCCACGTATTAAAACTACATTCAAAAGATATTTTCAAACCGTTTAAAAACCAAGTCCAAGAATTCGTGTTTTCGCTCTCAGCAACAGCATAAGCAATTGGATATAATTGATAGTTAGGATCATGAGCACACGCAATAAATAAAATACCTTGAAATTTAGAGGAAAGAAATGTAGCATCAGTACTAATCACAGGTAAACATCCCCTTAAAAAGCCATCAATGCATGCCTTGAAACAAATAAAATTCTTTGAAACTTATTATTTTCTGTAGTCTTTATATAACATCTGCTACCTGGATTTGTCTCAATGATTGTAATAACATACTCTTCAAGATACTATATGCATCAATATAACTACCATTTATTTCTGATAGAGCAATTTCTCTAGCTTTCCAAGCTTTACAATATTTAATATGTATTCGGTGTTCCCTATAGATATCATTTATAACATGCGATGGACTATACGACTGATTATCACGAATTTTATCAATAATCTTATTCTTAACCCATATAGTTGTCGCTAATGGATGATTTTTCGTTATAAGTCCACATAAACAAGAATGTACATTTTCTAGCGTACTAATGACGAATGTTTCGTCGTTGCCAATAGCTTTAGCGTACACTCTTCAATTACAACTAGAAAAGTTACATTTATATACAATTTCACTGGCATTGTTTCTAGTAGCCCTGCAACAAATTTTTTTTGCAATTGCTATATCACTAATAAAACTTCTAAATGCATGACGATTTATAAATTCTCTTCCAATGAATAAATTGTTTAAACTATCAACATTATCATCAAGTACATCATCTATATTTTCTTTTAAATCATCACTATTTTCATCGTCGGTATTACCATCATCTACTCTATGTTCTTCTTCAGTAAATGAAATAACTTGGTGAGAAGAACTAGGACCACTACTAATTCTTGGTGGTGGTGGTGGTGGTGGTGGTGGTGGAGTCACAAAAATATTAATATATGTTGATTGTATATTAACTTCAAGAATAAATTTTCATGCCTCCTCACTAACTAAATTTATGCAATTAGATAGATAAATATGTACCAATAAAAATTCACAGTCAATAGAAATTTTTTCAAATATTAGATTACGTAAATTATCAAACGAAATATTTTGATCAATTAAAAGAACTTCAACTAAATGGGCTTCAAAGATTGTATATTGAACTGAGCTTCTCCTGTGTCGACAGAAAGAAATTTCGTATGAAAAGAAATAAAAATTTTGATTGCAATGTTTGATATGCTGATATCATACAAATACTACGTTTATATAGGTAACTTCGAATCGATCGTTAGACGAACGTTGGATATGAACGTTGAAAAAACAAGAGCCGTTGAAAGAGCCGTTGTACATAAACCAACTACTAAACCAACAATCCATAGACCCAACCCAATTTCAAACCAAAATCAAAACCAAATCATTCCCCGATATTTTCTTTCTTCTTTACTTTGTCTTTTTTTTCATATAAAAAAAACTAAACCATTAAAATAAACAAAAAAAATAGAGGACACAAATAAATACTAATTTTTATTTTATTTTTTTCTTCTTTATTTACTTTTTTTTTTATCAAACATTGCAATAGCCCTTTTTTTCTTTAAGTAACATTATTTTTTACAATTTTCTAAATAAATCAAACCTTTTTTTTTAAAAAAAATTTCTAATTTTTCTTTACAATTAATTTGTTTTAATTTTATTTCGTTAAAATAAATTTTCTTAAATCTAATTACAAAATAAAACTAAACAAATAAAATCAAAACATAACTAATTAAAATAAACCAACCAAACAAACAAATCAAACCAAACTAAGCAAACAAACAAAACCAAACCAAACAAAAACCAATAAAATGAACCGTGGGTTCCACAGCCAATTTCCGCCAACTGTGTTGGTTGAAATTGGCCCCCCATCAATTTCAGCCAACACAGTTGGCAAAAATTGGATTGTGGGTCCACATTAATTTTTTTTATTTTTTTTCTGCGTACATGTACAACTATTGTGTTTTCCGCCAACACTGTTGGCGGACTATGTCTTTTTTTCAAAATTTTGTAAACTTGTTTCGTTTGCATGAATTTAATATAAATTTATTTCGCTACAATAAATTTTCTGTATTTTTTATTAAGCCATTTTTTTTAAAAGGCCAAATTTTTTTGGAATTTTTTTATTTCCCATTTTACAGCCCGAAACCATCACAGAACCGTCTCGGCCCAGCCCGGTCAAACCCGGCCAACTAATTCCGAGATTTGGACCGGGTTGGGTTTGGGTTTGCGGTTTTCCGACTTGAGAAAGCCCGGTCTGTCTTCACCTCCGGGCTGACACAATTCGGCCCAGAATCGGTCAAAAACGGTGAACACTGGCCCAATAGACACCCTGGTGTATGGGTCATTTACAGTCAGCTTACTTATTATTTTGATCGGAAAAAAGAAGAGACAAAATAGATAGAAAATAATTAAACATTAATAGCTACAGTAACATGTATATTTCAAGCTCAAACACGTCTTTGATTCTCTCCACGTGACCCATATGTACAACCGTCCTCTGCTATAAACGACCCATATTAAAGACAACATATATAAACTACCATCTGTATGGTATATACCTGAGCCTATCATTCTCTCTGGGGGTGACTAAGAAATTGAAATATGTAAAAAATGCTAAGCAACAATAAAAAGAAAAGAAAAAAGAATCAATATGGATGGCAGGACAGCATGAAGAAAACGATCAAAGAATAGCTAGATGGAGAAAATACACTAGACAAACACTAGTGAAAATTTTCAACTTTGATGAGTGCCCGGTTGTGGCTCCTGGTGTCAATACTGAGACCTGAGTTCCATTGTTGCCATTGTTCTTTGTGGCCTCTGGTGTGTAACTATTTGGTCCCATTGCAGCGTTTGGAGAGCCAGCAGTTGAGTTCCGTGGATTTACTGGGAGCGGATTAGAATCTTCAACATCATAACCTGAAAACAATACGTATTACTTCGGAGCAGAAAGTTAAACATGAGATGTTATTCTGTAGATGGTAGTGATTCTTACAGTTGAACTTCTTCCAACCCAGGATCATTCTCTCCCGATCAAAGACTACGCGTAGACCGGTCAAGAAATTTTCTGCACGGGTAATATGCTGTTAAAAGACTACAGGAGAACGCAGCAGTTCAAAATTACATTTTTGGGCGCTTCCAAATGAATTAGAGTTTTCTAATAGGAATGATGGATTGTTCAAGAACACAGAAAACATTCCTTAACCCAGTCACCAACCCAGAACATGGTGGCAGGTAGCCTAAATTTCTGTTGCTTGGGCCAATGCATATTTGTGGCTTATATAATGATTGAAGGTAATGACAAAATTGCCATTTACATTATGCACTAATGGTAAAAATCTGCTTTAGATCATATTTGATCTATACTTGATCTAGATACGACTTGAACGTACCTCTATAAAAATGTAAATGGGTCAGATCTAATTTCATATTGATCGTACCCTGCGGATTATTCACCATCCCCCCTAAGCTCCTACTCTCTCTCTCTCTCTCTCTCATGATTGCCAACAGCAATACGGAAGCAACAAAACACCCTCACATAGGGGTGTTAACGAGCCGAGCTATTACCAAGCCGGCTCTAGCTTGGCTCACTGAAAAGCTCGTGAGTGAACCTTTTGACATCGAGAGCACGAGCTTTAGCCTAAGAATTGGCTCGTTAGATAAACAAACCCGAGCTTAGAGTGTTCAGCTCGTGCTAGCGTGTTGGCTCATTTTTATTTATATGTTTATAATAAAGAAATATCTACACAAAAGTCATTTCCAATTTCGTATGGAGTTCATATAAAAACTTCCAATTTGATACTAAGCTAACTGAGCTACACTTTTGGTTTGGAGAAAAGCTCATGAGCTCATAAACAATCTCAAGTAAGGCTTCAAGCTTATCTATAATTCAAGCTCATCAGGCTTCCTAGTTAAATGAGCAACCCGCTAGCCTACCTTGAGCTTTTGAATATTAATTATACAATCACGAGCTTGAGCGCAATTTCAGGTTGTCTTAAGCTCGAGCTATACTTTTCCATAGGAACATGAATGAGCAAGGTGGTGCTCACTCAAAGCTTGGCTAGATAACACCCCTACTCACATGCATGCGCCCGCGCACACACGAGCACAAGAAGATTGGCCAGTGATCGATGCGGGTCTAACCACAGGAGAAGGGAATGACAATATCTGCTGGCAAGTAGGCTGTCACAATCATCAATCTCCACCAATTGGCCAGGAGGCAGGATAGGGAGGGAGAGAATTCATGAAACCGACTGGATGGGGGTGGTTATTTGAGGGAAGGGAAACAATGTGAAGGGAGCAAGAGATGAATAACTATGAAGAAACAGGATTAATGTAGAGCTATCTTATTAACTCTTCCGATAGGGATATAGTAACGGGTTACCTCTTCAACATTTATGATAGTTCAGTGAAATTTGCATGCAAACCAATCAAGTAATGAAACTTACGTCCAACTATATTCAGTTGACTACTCCTGACAACAGCGAGGCAATAGAAAGACTGCTGGTGCTGCTGCACACCACAAAAGCAATGAATGTGATTGGTGTAATACGTAAGTCTGCAAGTTGGTAAAGAATTAACAAGAAACTTACCTCATCGCGGACAAGAACTATTGGGTCATTGACAGGAAATTTGCTTCCACCTTTTGTCGTAAAACTTAGATCAGGTATGTTATTCAGAGACTCATTAGAACTGCAAGCATATGAAGTGCAATAAGATCCAAAGTTGATTAAAAAAATTCAAATCGGCATCATCACAAAATCAATTGAAACTTGGTGGTAGCAAAATTACCTTATATAATAACAATACTCGAATGGGATGCTAGAGTTAGCTGTATATAGCTTATCTTGAACTTGCGCATCAAACTGAAAAAATAGATAAATCAGAATATAACTAAATTTGAACGAAATTCAGACTTGAGAACTATTGTTTAAATTACTTACACTCTTGGAGAGGCTTGTGTAAGCTGGATCTGCCAAATAGGTGAAGGAGGTGCCAGAGTCAACAATAGCATTAAAGTCCACGTTTATGGAACTTTTCCCTAAACTCATCCCAGTAATGCTGATATTGTATGTGGAGATGCCACTGAATTTGAGTAACAGAAACACTTAGAGAAACCGCATAAATGTCCTCATAAATGTAAGCAATTAGAGAAAATTAGACAATTAATTCAAATAAAAATTCCAATAATATAAAAGCGAGTACTATTATTCACCGTGAATGTCTAAGATTGAATTGAGTTTCTTGTTGGTCAGAGCTTCCATTGTCCCCGAAACTGATTCTCCCAATACCGTCATCCCCAAAGCACATGGAAAAAGAATCAGATGCGAAACCTGCACTTGATAAAGTGCTAGGAACCGAAATTTTGTTCATACCAAGCCCAAAAAGACCATTCGGAGCTGCAGAATCCAGAAATGAGCCAGTCTGAACCTGCCCACAACTGCAAACATGATTTACAAGTGAATCACTTGTGCTGGTTTAATGAAATCAACATCCATATACAAACGTGTCAACAAATTTTGGAAAATGCTACTTGGGTAATGAGCACATACCCGAAGATGATTGGTGCTTTAACAACTTTACTTTTTGTATCTTCTGTTGTTAAGTACAAAACATCCTCAATAAGAACCCCTGAAGATGAGGTGTCAGCAGATACATACTCAACACTGTAAGGACATTGACTACTTCCTGAACATTTGTTTTGATGATCACAGAAGCTGCTATTGCAAGGAACCTTTTGACTTGTTGATGAAATGCTAGGACTATAGATGCTGAAGTCAAAATTCTGTAGACACATTAGACAGATTAGAACACATGCGTCCCTATAATAGCATAAATGGCATGTTGGAGAAAAGAATTGGAAAAAATAAACCTGCAAGATAATTTTAGAATGACCTAGTTACACATGCAACAGATTGGATCATTTTATATTTGCTAGCCAAATGTACAAACTTGGATAAAGCTGAATACATGGTACCCAAGATTGTGTCATGAAAAGATATTTCATCGGATGGTAACGGCTATTCTTATGCTGGCTATAATCACTTGATGACCCGGACTTGCAAATACTTACCGCTTCTCTACCGTCTTGCTTGGTTTTTTGGGGATTGCTTACATATTTGGCACTTCGAAAATTAAAATCAACTATTTCCTGTTATAAAAATTCAAGAAATGTATGACAATTTATTGATTTTGTGGGAACTCCCTATTGTTTCTGCGAAAAAAAATCTCCCAGATATAGTTCCAACGTACATTCAAAACATGCCAGGTTGAAGATGCTAAAAGGCAGCCTAGTCAGGGCAGGACCTTTATCTAGAGTCGAGGGGACCAGATCATAAGAGCCCAACATCGACCAACTTATCAAAAAACTGTAAACAAAGAGAAAAAAAAAAAAGGTTAATGGAAGAGAAGAAAGCAATCCTTGCAACCAACTCGTTATAAGAGCCAAAGGATCATGTCAATATTTGTTGAGTTATAGGGACTTATTTAGTCCCACGTCGGATAGAAAATAAGGAGGCGGCTAGCCACCTCCTATATATATGTACTCCCTCTTGAGAAATAATCAATTACTTTCTTTCTACATGGTATCAAAGCCAAAGCTATGAATCATTTCTCCACATTTTTTTTTCCTTTCCTCCTGTCTCTCGCCTTCCTCTGCCCTGGTGGAAGCCCCCCCCCCCCTTCCGCCTCCCTCTGTGAGTGGAACCCCCCACCCCTCCCGCCTCCCTCCGTGAGTGGAAGCCCCCCACCCATCCCTCTGTGAGTGGACGACCCCCCTCTCCCGTCCTAACCCTCAGATGTCGTCAAATCCGTCGGGAGGCAGGGTACGCTGCTACTGATCTTCTCCTCATCGTATGCTGGCGTAGGCAAGTTCTACCCATCGTGCACCTTTCCTACCGCCTGAACTTGGAGGAGTATATATAGATGGAGAAAGCCGTGATCGCGTGTAGGCCAAATTGAAGGAGTATATATAGATGGAGAAAGCCATTGTTTAAGTTGCGTTTGATTTTGTTCATGTGCAACTGTGAAGATGGGAACATCTGTGACTAGTCAGGAGCTGAAGAAGATACTGGAGGGGATGACCAGGTTGTTTCAGGCCAAATTGAAGGAGATCTAATTCAATAGGGCAGTCGTGCATGCACCAGAACCGTCACAGGTGATGAAGAAGATAGAGTTGTTGCTCAATGACATTAAACTTGAGGGGATGAGAAACAACCTAAGTTGGTCTAGGAGTGCGTTGTTGAACCTTCGGACCAAGGAACTTGAAAAATATGTGAAGGGAGAGTGCACTAAGCCAGAGGATAAAACGAGTGCTGAGTGGAGCACATGGAGTCACCTTAATTCTCTGGTGGTTTCTTGGTTGCTGACTTCTGTGTCTCCATCCATTGCTGGGATGGTAGAGTCGATCTACAGTGCAACTGATGTTAGAAAACATTGGCTGAGATGTACTAGAGCTTGGAGTGTCATGCTGATGATGGAAGTTAAGAAAAAGACTGATCCTACCACACAGGTGGAGAAGACAGTACTCCAGTATGCAGCGGAGCTACATCACTTATAGGCGGACTTGGACCACTATGATCCGCTATCATTGCAAAATCCGACAAATGTTCTCCTTGGGAAGCAGTACCTTGAGCGTCGGCATGTGACTCGTTTTCTCAAGGGTCTGAACCAGCAGTTTGAGACTAGGAGGGCAGCAATGTGTTATCTGCCATCTTTCTCATCCCTAGATGAGGTTGTTGCATCGATAGAGCAAGAGGAGATCAGACAAAAAGTGATGAAAGGTGAGACCTCATCCGTTGTCCGCTCGGCATTGGTAATTCCTAGTGCTCCCATCAAAATTGACAGGGAGTGCTACAATTGCGGGAAGAAATAGCATATCAGCTACAACTGCCATCAACCCTGCAATTATGGTCGTGGCCAAGGAGGCAGAGGACAAAGAGGTGGACGTGCAGATCAAGGAGTCAAGGGACGTGGAGGTCGAGGAGTTGCTCACCTAGCTGTGGCAGAGGAGACCACTACTGATATGACTGGAGCTGAGATGACAGAGCTGGAGGAACTACGTTAGTTAAGCTTTAGATTAAAATTTCTAAGGACAAGAGGCAGGCCACTCAGAATCTGGATGACACTACCTACCTTGGTAACTTTACTGATTACGCTGCTCATATGGGTAAAGGTATCCCGGTTTGGGCACTTGCATCCACTAAAACTCATACTAATTGGATTATAGACTCAGATGCATCTAGGCATATCACAGGTGCATCTAGTGAGTTTGCATTATATTATCCGAGCAAGTATATACATCCTAAGACAGTTCAGACTGCTGATAGGACATCCCAACCCATCAGAGGTACTGACTCGGTCCATTGTACTTCATCTGTTACCCTGTCATCTGTATGGCATGTTCCTTCATTTTTGATCAACTTACTTTCTGTTAGCTCTCTCATTGATCAATTGAATTGCACTGTTCTTTTTTATCGGGATATGTATTCTTTTCCGGAAAAGGCCATGGGGAAGAGACTTGGGACTGGCACCAGGCGTGATTGCCTTTGGTACCTGGACAGGGAGGCTGCAATGCTTGCTGCTACTATTAGTGGAGGGCCAGAGACAGAAGCAATGCTTTAACACTGCAGATTGGGGCATTTATCTTTTTATAGTTTAAATAAGTTAGAACCTGAGATATGAATAAAGTAGACAAAAAAAAGTTATTTTGTAATACTTGTGAACTTGAAAAACATACATGTTCTACTTATAAAATGGTTGGTCTTCGAAGTTTTGAGCCATTTCACTTGTTCATTCTGATGTTTGGGGATCGTGTCCTACTACTTCTATCAGTAGATTTAGATGATTTGTTACCTTCATTGATTATTACTCACGTATGACCTGGATCTACATGATGAAGCAGAAATTTGAAGTTTACAAATGTTTTCAAGACTTCTCGGCGTATGTGAAGACCCAGTTTGGAGTACATGTGAAAATTCTTTGAACAGATAATGGGATCGAGTACACCAACAAGGAGTTTGCTAGTTTTATCTCTAGTCAGGGAATCTTTATCAAACCACTTATCGAGACACTCCTGCTCAGAATGGGGTGGCTGAATGCAAGAACAGGCATCTACTAGAAGTGACACATTTTTTGATGCTGACAATGAATGTGCCGAAGTTCTTGTGGAGTGAGGTTGTTATGACAGTAGCTTATCTAATCAACAGGATATTGTCAAGAGTATTAGGAATGAAGACACCATGCGAGATGCTATTGGGTTCTAATGTTTTTATTGTTTCACCCAGAGTGTTTGGCTGCACATGTTTTGTTTGAGATCACATAATGATGGTGAGCAAGCTGGATCCACAAGCAGTTAAATGTATCTTTGTAGGCTACTCGTCAATTCAGAAAGGATACAAGTGTTGGTGTCCCACTGAAAGAAGGCTGTTTGTCAGTATGGACGTGACCTTCCGCGAGTTTGAACCATTTTATGGGGAGAAGACGGAGTTAAGTTCCTTGTTCGATGATAGCTCTACTGATGCTAGTCTCTAGCGGGAGAATGAGTGACATCGTAGTTGGTATGATTTTGAGTCACCGAGGATTGATGGTATCTCAGGGGGAGTCGACGGTCAGGAGGAGCTGAGAGTATATAAGGAGCAGGAGCAACAGGAGCTTCCTCCTTCTGTGCCTATACAAGTACCCACAAATGCTGATGTCCCAAGTCCCTCTTCTCCAGGACCTTCTTCAGCCCTTCTACCTGAGTCACCTGGTAACAATTCCTCCCCTGATACTTCTAATACTCATGTCTTGCTTCGTAGAACTTCTAGAGTCAATGCTGGAAAACCTCCAGCTAAGTTTGGCAGTTGTGATACTGACATTGCACATTACATTTCATATGCATCCATTCCACCTGCATATAAGTCCTTCCTTGCATCATTAAATTCAGTGCTTGTACCTAACAACTGGTAGGTAGATAAGCAAGATCCTAGGTGGTTAAGTTCCATATAGGAGGAACTTCATGCCTTGAAGAAGAACGATACATGGGAGCTGGTACCACTGCCAGCTGGAAAGCGTATTGTTGGATGTAAATAGGCTTATACTATAAGCAGACTCCAGAGGACAAGATTGACAGGTACAAGGCCAGATTGGTTACTAAAGGCTACAACCAAACTTATGGTATCGACTATGACGAGATATTTGCTCCAGTAGCAAAGATGAGCACTGTGCGAGCGTTGGTGTCTTGTGCTGCCAACTTCAATTGGCAACTATATCATCTAAATGTCAAGAACGCTTTTTTGCATGGGGATCTCCAGGAGGAGGTGTATATGGAGACTCCACCAGGCTTTGCTACTACACAAACAACTAGGAATGTATGCAAATTGAAGAAGTCTTTGTATAGGCTAAAGCAGTCTCCGAGAGCGTGGTTTGTTAGATTCAGGCTTGTAGTCTGTGGTATGGGGTATAGACATTGCAATAGAGATTATATTGTGTTTTACAGACACTTTAAGACTCGTATTACTGTTCTTGCAGTCTATGTTGATGATATTGTTATTACTGGAGATGATACTGAGGAGATCATAGTTTAAAGTATCGGCCGATACCGATACGGCCGATACCGATACAGTTTGGCATGTCCCGATCTGATACCGACCGATATCCGATACTGACCGATACCGACATTAGAGGTCTCTTTTCCGGTCAATTCGGCAAAAAATATTGAATTAAAAAAATCAATTAGCAAGGGTGTAAAAGCATAGTAAGGTTGTAAAAACATATAAAAGAGAAAAATTTATCTATCGCATATAAATCAATCGACAATGATGACTACTATTTCATTCAATATCAAAAATACTAAGAAACAATACTGGAAATACTTTAAATTATGCATAAATGTATAAAATATATTCTCGAAAATGTTAATAATTTACTAATAGTTGTTTGCTTTCCGATACCAAAAAATCCGATACTCTGATCCGAAATCGCCGATACTACCGATACCGCCGATCCCGATACTCATAGGAATGATCCGATACCGATTCCGATACCGATACTTTGAACCTTGGAGGAGATCCTACGGCTGAAGAAAAAACTTGGAGAGAAATTTGAAATTAAGGATCTGGGACAGTTGAAGTACTTCCTCGGAATTGAAATTGCAAGGTCACAAAAGGGTATAGTGCTTTCTCAGCAAAAGTATGCTCTGGACCTTCTTTTAGAGACATGGATGCTGGGTTACAGAGTTGCTTCTACTCTTATCGAGCAAAATCACAAGTTGTGTGTCGAAAGTGGTGATCCAGTAAGTAAGGAGCAATATCAAATATTAGTTTGTCGGCTTATATATCTATGTCATACAAGACCTGATATTACTCAGACCGTGAGTGTGGTGAGTAGATATATGCATGATCCAAGAGAGCAGTATATGGAGGCAGTTCGCAGAATTCTCAGATATATTAAAGTTAGCCCAGGAAAGGGGTTATGGTTCAGAAGTTCTGGACATCTGAGAGTTGAAGGCTACTGTGGTGCCGATTGGGCGATTTGTATGGACGATCGTAGGTCCACTACAGGTTACTGTGTTTTTGTTGGAGGCAATCTTGTATCTCGACGCAGCAAGAAGTAAGATGTAGTGGCTAGGTCTATAGCTGAGGCCGAGTACAGGGCAATGACAATTAGCCTGTGCGAGATGATGTGGGTAAAGAGCTTGTTGTCTAAGATGCGTTTATTTAGAAGAGACTCCTTGCAACTTTGGTGTGACAACAAATCAGCAATTGATATTGCAAACAATCTAGTTCAGCATGATCGCACCAAACATGTGGAGATTGATCGGTTCTTCATCAAGGAGAAGCTGAATAGAGAAATTTTGACTTTGAGCTATGTAAAATCAGCGGAGCAGTCAGCTGATTGTTTAACTAAAGGTTTAGGTCCTAGAGAGTTTGATATCTTTAGTAACAAGATGGGGATGATTGATATCGATCGCACATCTTGAGGGAGAGTGTTAAGTTATAGGGACTTATTTAGTCCCACATCGGATAGAAAATAAAGAGGAGGCTTGTCGCCTCCTATATATATGTACTCTCTCTTGAGAAATAATCAATTAATTACTTTCTTTCTAAAGAATTGTTAGTGTCGGATGGGGTTCCTAACCTGTGGAGAACATCCTGAGTCCGACGAGCATTATTCGTGTCGGAGAATCTCGAAAAATCGAAGACGACGAAAGTGGCTCGATTTGAGCACGTATTAGTGGAAACCACTATCAAAGTCAGCGGTATACTGGTCTGATAGCAGTTTGTTCTACAACAATTTTGACTCAAAGTGGCCAATTTTCGGTATACTACTACCAGTATACAGGTATCAGGGATGAAGGCCGAAATTTGGTATTCTATTACACTATCGGATCGTGATCAAAAGTCCAGATCTGTTAGGAATTAGGGGGCTTCAAAAAGGTTTCTTAACCCTAATCCATTATCATCATTATCAGACTTGATCAAAGGAGAGCTTTGTTAAAGTTTGCAACTTTCTAAGAGAAAGAGATTTAGAGTTTCAGAGGTTAATTCGGAAAGAGATCAGTTCGATGAGTTCTTCATTGGTTCATCCTCGTCATCTAGTCTTCAGTAATCTCTTTGTACTCATTGAAATCTATTTCCATCTGATTGAAGTATTATGGTGATCCGTGTTGGTCGATGAAAGAGTTTGTAAAAAAATCGGTATATTTCCTTTATTCCAGTAGTGGAGGCTTTTTCGAGTTGTACTTCTATCGTCCCGTGGTTTTTTAGTTAGGATTTTCCACGTAAAAATTGTTGTGTTTATGTGGTGCTTTGATTGTGATTCTTGAATAACTGGTTTGTGTGTTTTGCTTCATCCCTCACACATTCTCTCGATTTAGGGAAACGGTTTACGCGTTTCGTTCCCAACAGAGTGATATCAGAGTAGTGGTTACAGGTTGCCAAGTATTAGGAGTTGAAAGTCAAACCGAGTAGAAGAGATAGATGTGAAGCCAGTGCGCATGATAAACCTAACTATTGGCAGTATAAGATAAAGGATTTACTATTCGTCAAGAAGTTGCATCTTCCGATATTTGCTTCCGAGAAGTCCAGTAAAAAAATCCGACGAGGAGCGAAATTTCAAGCATATATAGGTGTGTAGGTATATTAGGAAGTTCGTGGATGAAAATGTGTATAATTACATGGTCAATATTGAGCATGCAAAGACGTTTTGAGAGAAGCTGAAATCTTTGTATGCGAAGAAGACCGGGGTAAACAAATTGTTCCTGATATGACAGATGATGGATCTTAGATACAAGAATGATTCGTCCATTACATATCACTTGAGTGAGTCCAGGGCATAACCAATTATTTTCTATGGGAGTAAAGTTCGACAACGAGGTACAAAAAATTTGGTTGATGTGTACATTGCAAGACTCGTTGGAGATCGTATGAGTGTCCATGATCGCTTCTACTCCATAAGGCGTGGTTAGTCTGGAGTTCACTAAGAACGGAGTTCACTAAGAACGGAATATTGAATAAAGAGATGTGGAAAAAAATCTCAAGGCACGTCATCTACATCTCATTTAGAGGCGCTTGTTATAGAGAACCGAGGTAGGAGTAAAAGCAAGAATCCAGATGGTGGTAGGGACAAAAGCAGAGGAAAGTCCAAGGATCGGTACGAGGACTCCGAGTGTTAGCATTGAAAAAGAAATGTCACATCAAATGGAATTGTTTCGCTTGCAAGAAAGGTATTTTTTAACCCTAATCCATTATCATCATTATTAGAGTTGATCAAAGGTGAGCTTTCTCGAAGTTTGCAATTTCCTAACAGAGGAAGAGAAATTCGGAGTTTTGAGGGTTGATTTGGAGAGAGATCATTTCGAGGAATTCTTCATTGTTTCATCCTCGTCTTCTAGTCTAAAGTAATAGCTTTATACTCGTTGAAATCTATTTATATCTGATTAAAGTGTTGTGGTGATTCATGTGGATCGGTGGAAGAGTTTATAAAGGAGACAATGTATTTCCTTTATTCCAGTAGTGAAGGCTTTTCCGGATTGAACTTCGATCGTCCTGTAGTTTTTCCATTAGAATTTTCTACGTAAATATCACTGTATTTGCGTAGTGCTTTGGTTGTGATTCGGGTATGGTTGGTTTGTGCATTTTTCTTTGGTCCTTGCACAATATCTCGATTTAAAGGAACGGTTTCTACATTTCGTTCCCAACAAGTATTGGCACCTTTGCGATCTTTGTATTACTATTGATGCAGGATCAGCTCGCACTTAATGAGTTTACTTGGATCTAGTTGAGTCATTAGGTTTTATCTACTATATTTGGTTATGTAGTGTGTGGTAAGTTTGAGTTTCATATATTTGAGATGGTTTAGGAGTTACTTTATAGGAACTTAGTTTCTTATTTCGCAAGATCAAGAGTCTTCTTTCCTTTTTTCAAGTTTGGGTCTGTAAATAGATAATAGAGATTTTTATTTTCAATGAAGCGTTGATGAAGAAGGATGCAGGTTTGCCATATATTTGAGATGGCAAGTGAAGCTTCAAGATTTATTAATTCAGCAAGGCTTGCATAAAGCCTTGGAAGGCAAGGCAAAGAAGTTGACAGAAATGTCAGAAGTAGACTCCGAAGACATGGACTTGAATGCACGGAGTTCTATTCGTTTGTACTTGGCGATAAGGTTCTCTACAATATTCTTGGTGAGAAGACGGCGACAAGTTTGTAGACAAAGCTTTAAGGTCTCTACATGACGAAATCTCTGATGAACTGGCTATTTCTGAAACAAAAGATGTATAGGTTGTCCATGAAAGAAGGTATGCGAATCTAAGATCACCCAATACTTTCAATAAAGTAATTTTTGAATTGCTTAGCATTGAAGTTAAAATTGAGGAAAAAGATAAACCTTTGATTTTATTGTCAATCTTTGTCTTCGTTTTTGAACATCTTTGTTACGACCCTCCTCTACGGGAAGGATTTGATAGAGTTGGAAGAAGTTGCTTTCGGTCTTTTGTCAAACGAGGTTAGAAAGATGAACAATAGTTCAGTTTCACATGCGTAAGAATTGGTAGCACCCAAAATGACAATCGAGATGGAACGCAGATGTTATGGTTGTCGCAGAGGAGATATACTGAAAAGGTTCTCGCCCAATTCGGTATGGAGAACGCAAAGCCAGTGGATAGTCCTCTTTCAAAGGATACTTAAGCATTACTATCACCTTAGCATTGTATCTCTTCTCTTTTGGTTAGTAAAATCTCTGTATCGCCTTTGACCGTGGACCTAGTCCAGTTAGGGTGAACAAACCAATCTATTTTAAACCTTCAAGATATGCAACCTCCTCGCTTAATTTACAAAATTGATATAGTAGACAAACCTTCTTCTTGTTAGGTCCTCCTTTACTGACATTCACAACTTCTGCTAGAACATGACAAGCATCCACAAGCATTGGACTAAAACATATAGACCAACTATTTCTCTTCATATAAACCTATTATTGTCTCTGCTCCATCAAATATAAGTGAAAGAATAATGAAGTTTTCACTATCGTGACAATGAAAAGTTCAAATGGCCTCTACGTTTCCATAGGACAAATAAGGACACTGAAACTAACGTGGCAGCAATTTTGGTGTGTCCTAATCTATTTTGGAGCAACTCTGTGTAGCATCCAGGAGTTGTTGGGATTGTTTTCTTTGGACTCGTAAAGATAGTCCCACATTGGCTACACCACCAAGTGGGCATCTCAATATAATACTTTGTATGAGTTGAGGTGTGCACATGGGGTGTGGTGGGGCACATGGGTGCCATGTGGGGGTGTTTTTCTAGGAGAAAAAATGATTAACTCCTCATAAAAGCATTTATGCTTTTTGTCATGCTCTTGGAATTATTTCATAGGAGCCAAGTCCTAAAGGGACTTAGCGACTCGGACTCGGGCTCAAGGACGCAAAGTGTTGCTTTATTGGCACACTTTGCACTTAGCATCGTCGCATGGCGCTTGTGCGCATTTGATGCGCTCAGATGTGCGCGAGCCTCATGAGCTGGCCGCATGGGCTGGCCTTACGCGTGGCCGCATGGGTGGTCGCATGGGCGGCCGCATGCGCTGATGCTATGTGAGCAGTCGCATGTGAGGTTGCTTACGTGACCGCTGCTTTCAGATATATTTGAACGGTTATGGAAAGATATGGACAGTTATTCAAATCCGTTTTTTGTGGGATTTGAAATTAATTCGTGCCTATCTTTTAGGAATTCGCAGTTAATTTGTTCCTATCTTTCCGTAACTAATGGACGGCTAGGGTTTCCACCCTCTCTATAAATACTCTCTTCATGCCTTTTTGAGAACTTACTTCGAAAATCAGGAGACGGAGAGAGTTGCTGCTACCGCCGCCATTGGAGTCCAGAAAGTTCGTGATAGTCCGAAAGAGGTGACAGCGAGCGTTCCAGAAGTTCTACATGAACTTGCTGGTTCCTGAAGCAGATCGTGTGGGAGCGAATCTTGCTTTGAGCAACGGTGATCTTCATCACCCCAACAAGTAGATTTCCTTCTTCTCCTTTCTTTTCTCTTCTGCTAGTTGTAATTTTGTTTTGTCCGTCTGCAACTGTAAGTGCAAGGAAGAACGTGAAGTTTATTTTTTCTGATTCCTTTGTAATCTTGAAAGCAAGTTATAATCATAATCATTATTTAGTTCTTCGTGAAAATCGAGAATAGTCAGAGTGGGAACTTTTGTGTGAACCTCTGATCTCGACCACGCGTTCTTCCATCTTTGGTTAAGCCTCGGGACTAACAATCTCAAAACAAGATCCGAGTTAGATGGAGAACTGATCAAACATTCTCGATACCAGCTTTCACAAGCTTAAGAAGTTTGATGGCGAACACTACACTATTTGGAAGAGGAAGATCTCCCTGAATCTTCGTCTTGTCAAAGTTGCTTATGTGTTGGTTGATCCTGAACCTACCATCTCTGAAGATGGAGGAGATATCAAAGTTGGTATGGCGCAGGATGGGCACTCCAAGTGAAGGAGGACAATGACCTCTGCAGGCTGTTGATCCTTAATGCAATAGACGACTCGATGGCAGAGTCCGATAACAAGAAAGAGAAGGCAAGAGATGTCTGAGAATCTCTTGAGAAATATTACAAAACTGACGAGAAAATGTCAAAAATCTATCTCGTCGAGAAATTCTTCACTATGCAATTTGAAGACGAGAAGGTAATGCTACCACAAGTCAAGGAACTTCTGAAGATGCAACAAAAACTAGAGGAAGAAGGCATGAAACAGGAAGACAAGTTCATGGTAGGGGCTATAGTCACCAAGCTTCCTCCATGCTGAATTAACTTCAAGACTGACATGTACCGTAAGAAGATGGAGATCCATCTCGAATATCTTCTTCACTGGATTCACATAGAAGATGAAGCCAGGGAAAAACTGAAGTTGGACTCCCTGTCCAAGCAGTTGGCAAAGACCAACTTGGTACATGCTGGTGATTCAAGGGGGAAGCAAAAGGCTTCTCACAACAAGAAAAATGACTTCACCCATCTGAAGGTGAAGTCAGCTTCATTCAAGCCAAAGCCAAAGCCAAAGCTCAAGTCAGAAGTGACTTGTTTTAACTGTGGCAAGAAGGGCCACTATCGGAGTGACTGCAGATCCAAGCCCAAACAGACAGAGCATGGTGAGCCTAACAAGGTTGCTATGATTGTGCAGGTTGTCACGACTGGTGTCAATACCGACTGGTAGATGGACATTGGCGCATTATGCCATGTTTGCTGAAATAAGGAGTTGTTCACCACCCACAAGCCTACATCTGAGAAGGTTAGGGTGGCGAACCAGGCACAAGCTGAAGTACTTGGGCCTGGAATGGTGGTACTGAACCTGACTTCGGAGAAGTCTCTGACGCTTCAGGATGTGAAGCACAGACAGATGATAGCCAAGAACCTGGTCTCAGGAAGCCTACTCTGCAACGCAGGCTTGAGGATGGACATCAATGCTGGACAGATGATGATGTCACACAACATACTCCGAAAAAATATTTTGTACCAAAAGGATGTTTAAACTTCAACTTGTAATCCCTGCTACAATGATAAATGCAGTCGCTTCTTCTGGTTATTCTCTTGAGTTATGACATAATAGACTAGGACATGTTCATTGTAAAAGGATAAACAAAATGCCTAGTCTAGGGCTTATCTCCAAAAAAGTGGGGGTAAGGAAGTGGAGAAGTGTGAGGTCTGTGCGCAGACAAAGATCACTAGAAAGCCGTTCAAGCAGGTTAACCGAAGCACAGATCTTCTGGAGTTGATACACTCAGATATCTGTGACTTCAAGTAGTTCTCCACAAAGGCCAAGATGAAGTATTTCATTACATTCATCGACGACTACTCGAAGTATGCGTTCGTCTATCTGCTCAAGTCAAAGGATGAAGCATTCGAGAAGTTCAAGGAGTTCAGGGCTGAAGTTGAACGTCAGACAGGGCAACAACTCAAGAGACTTAGAAGTGATCGAGGCGGATAGTCTAGGTCTATTGAATTTGCATCGTTCTGCAAAGAATATGAAATTGTCAATGAAACGGCTGCTCCGTATTCTCCTCAATCAAATGTAGTAGGTGAGAGGAAGAACAGGACGTTGACAGAGATTATGAACTCAATGTTGTTGACTGCGGGTCTTCCAAACTGCTTCTGGGGAGAAGCTGCGTTGACGGCTACGTTCATTCTGAACAGTGCCGTATGCAAGTTCTGATGTCACTCCTCATGAACTCTAGTTCAAAGTCAGACCCAACTTGATTTTTATTTGAGTATGGGGGTGTCTGGCATATGTGAAGCTCCCGGACTTGAAGATACAGAAGCTGAGTACGAGGACTACAAAGACCATATTCCTGGGTTATGGTGAGAAGAGTGATGCTCGAAGGTTTCTTGATATAGAATCAAATCATATCATTGAATCTCGCGACGCATAATTCTTTGAAGATAAATTAGGTACAAGAACGTTGTTATTACGGATATTCCGGAGAATAACGTGGGTGCACAGGAGGTTAACGCTTCCAAAGAAGATGTAGTCCAAGAAAAAATTGTCATACCAGAGACAACGTTCGAACCAGAACTCGCAGAACCAGTGTCTAAGCGAGTGAGGAGACCGAAGGACTTCGGAAAAGATTTCGTCACATATCACGTGGAAGCAGATCCGCTTACCTATGATGAGGCGATGAAGACCAGAGACGCTGTCTTCTGGAGGGAGGCTATCAATGATGAGTTTGCCTCAATAACCTCCAACAATACTTGAGTGTTGGTCGATCTACCTAAAGGAGCTAAACAAATCGGATGCAAATGGATCTTCAAGAAGAAGATAAAAGCCAATGGAACTGTTGACAAGTTCAAGGTAAGGTTGGTGGTCAAAGGATTTTCTCAGAAGCAGGGGATCGCCTACTTCGACACATATGCTACAGTAGCGCGGATGACGACCATCAGGATATTGATAGCTCTGAGTGCAATTCACAAGCTAGTTATTCATCAGATGGATGTTAAAATAGCATTTCTGAATGGAGAGTTGACCGAAGAGATTTACATGCAACAACCAGAAGGATTTGTAGTGAAAGGGCTTGAAGATAAAGTCTGCAAGTTGGTGAAATCACTATACGGTCTAAAACAAGCTCCCAAGATGTGGCATGAGAAGTTTGACAAAGTCATAAGGTCAAACGGCTACAGGGTTAGTGAGACGGACAAGTGTGTTTACATAAAGTTCGCTGACGGGAGAGGAGTCATCGTTTGTCTGTACGTGGACGACATGTTGATCCTAGGTACGGATCTAGCACGTGTCACTGAGACAAATAAGTTTCTCTCATCTAAGTTCAAGGACTTAGGGGAAGTTGATGTTATCCTCGGGATAAAGATTATCTGGACGGACACTGGAGTGGTACTGTCACAGTCCCATTATATTGAGAAGATGCTCACACGCTATGGATATCAGAATCTTCTAGGGATCGATACTTTGTACAGGTATGACAAGAAGCTGAAGCCAAATCCTAGGAAAAGTTGGCGCACTTTGCACTTAGCACGTCAGCATCGTCGCATGGCGATTGTGTGCATTTGATGCGCTCATGCGCTCGGATGTGCATGAGCCGCATGCGCGGCCGCATGGGCTGGCCGCATGAGCTACCCGCATGGGCTGATCGCATATGCGGCCGCTTGGGCTGCCCGTATTGGCTGATTGCATGTGCGGCAGCATGGGGTGGCCGCATGGGCTGGCCGCATACGTGGCCGCATGGGCGTCCGCATGCGCTGCGTGAGCGGCAACATGTGAGGTTGCTTACGTGGCCGCTGCTTTCAGATATATTTGAACGATTATTGGAAATATATGGATAGTTATTCAGATCTGTTTTTGGTGGAATTTGAAATTAATCCGTGCCTATCTTTTATGAATTTGCATTTAATTTGTTTCTATCTTTCCGTAACTAATAGGCGGCTAGGGTTTCCACCCTCTCTATAAATACTCTCTTCGTGCCTCTTTGAGAACTTACTTCGAAAATCAGGAGACGAAAGAGTTTTTGCTGCCGTCGCCATTGGAGTCCAAGAAGTTCGTGCGAGTCCGGAAAAGAGGTGACAGCAAGTGTTCCAGAAGTTCTACGTGAACTTGCCGGTTCCTGGATGCAGATCATGTAGGGGCGAATCTTATTTTGAGCAACGGTGATCTTCATCACCCAAGCAAACAGATTTTCTTCTTCTCATTTCTCTTTTCTTCTGCTAGTTGTAATTTCGTTCTGTCCATCAGCAACTGCGAATGCAAGGAAGAACGTGGAGTTTGTTTTTTCTGATTCCTTTATAATCTTGAGAGCAAGTTATAATCAAAATCATTATTTAGTTTTTTGTGGAAATCGAGAATAGTCAGTGGAAACTTTTGTGTGAATATCTGATCTCGATCACGCGTTCTTCCATCTTTGATTAAGCCTCGGGACTAACAGTAGTTGCCAGACATGACACAGTGTTTGCGCTTCCTATCTTTCCCAAGATCAATATCACCAACTAAAAGCTTGTTTGCTATGCTGGTCAATGAGCTTCGGCAAACAAACTGGAAACTATGAGTATTGGTTAAAGTGAAGCATATGCATTCCTAGTATAGCAGCAAGGCCATATCAGCACAAAAACCCACAAATACAAGAATGTCTAGTTTGTAAAGGCTCTTGATAAAGGCACTACAAATATGACTCGGGACTAGTATAGTATTGGTGCTAGTCCAGTTAGAAAGAATTTTTACTCAGGTTAGTCCAAATTTTATTAGGGCTGTCCACCCTCTTTACCTCCCTCCTCCTGCTCCTCTCCCACCCCCACCCCCCTCCAACCTCTCCTCCTCCCTCCTCTTGCGATTTTTTGCCTCTCCGCGACGTTGATTACGCCATCGACCGCGTTGTCGCCACCGAACCGCACCTCAAGCACCTTTCCATCGGCTCCGTCATGAAGGCGATGAAGAAGGTAATGAAGAAGAAGTAGCGCGCGGGGGGGTTGCGGCGAAGGAGGTACGCGCTCGCGGGGGGCTGTGGCTATACCTAGCGCCGCCGGCGACGGCGGCAACAGCAGCGGAGGCCAGCGTATGCGCCTGCACCCGCGCGCGGGCCTCTGCCTCCTCCCCCTCCTCCCGCCGCCGCCTCCTCTTCCTCCTCCTCCTCCTCCTCCTCCCGCTCCGCCTCGTCGCCCCCCTTCGGGCCTCCACGCAGCTCCGCTCTCGTTTCACCTCGCGTAGTCCACCCCTCCAGACTGTCAAAATTTTGACAGTCTTACCAATTGGAAGGACTGTCAAAATTTTGATGGTCCTAAAAAATCAACATATTTTTTTAGGAGTGTCAAAATTTTGACATTTCTACCAATTGTTAGAACTGTCAAAATTCTAATTGGTAGGACTGTCAAAATTTTGACAGTCTTTTCAATTGGTAGGACTGTCAAAATTTTGACAGTTCTGATTATAAAAAAAATCAATGGGAAGTGGGCAGCCCGGTGAGTAATTTTTGGGAGTGACAAACTTGCAATTATCAATGGTAAAAATTTAGACTGTCCTGAGTCATTTTTGTAGTGCCTTTATCAAGAGCCTTTGTAAAACACAAGGTATGGTTAAGTGGGGCAATATTTAATTGTAAGAAATAAAATTAACTTTAGTCCCACCTACTACTATAATTATTCTCCAAATAAGGTATTTATTATACTTACATTTCAACTTTTTCACAAACAACGCTCATTTGATCGTAGAAGTCTCTCTTTATTCCATTTACGTTTGTCTCAATGTTCAAAAAATTCAAATTACGAGTAATATACGATCAATGTGTACGTTATTACTTTTATCCTCTCCCCAAGCATTCAAGATATTATTGGATGAGTTTGTGATAGTATAATACTAGTATTTATTTATTTATTAACGTTGGATTAACATAATGAAAAAAAAAAAATTACATTGCATGAAAAAATTGAATATAAGTCTAATAAATACCTTATTTTAGGAGTCACTATCAAATCATATTAGTAATTGGGACTAAAGTCAAAAATTTCCTAAAATTAAACTACAACAATCAATCGAGAGGGAGGGAGAGAGAGAGTCAATAAGAGAGAGAGTAGTAGAAATGAACATACAAATCCGTAAGAGTTGGCATCGGTGGGGGCACATTTGGTGCAGTCGCAAGGGACCCAAAAGAGGTCGCTGCCGGTGTCCAGCGCAACAAGGAAGGTCACGTTCGGAGTCCCCAACGCAACCACCGCGTAGTGCAAGCTGCGGTAGTAATCAACAACTCTCTCATCCAAATTATTGTTCAATTCTGCAAATAAATGCAAATTGATAGAAGAAGATGTTCTACTTACAATCCGAGGGAGTTGATGCGGAAGGTGGCGTTGCCGTCGGCGAAGGCGAGGTCGGAGAGGGATCGCCCGCGATGCCGGAGAGAGCGGTCGTGGCCGGCGAGGGCGGCGAAGTAGTCGGCGGTGCCCTTCTCCGGCCATCCGCCGGGGAGGTCGTGGGATCTCGACTCCGCCCACCGCCTCACCCGGTCCGAGAACCGGTGGTGGAGCTCCAGACCGAGGACGTCTCCGGCGGAGGCACCGCCGACGAAGAACCATACAAATAAAAAGAAGAGGCAAAAAATTCTAGGAGAGGAGGAGGAGGAGGAAGCCATGGAATGGATTCAGTGGTGTGTGAGAGAAATGGGGAAAGGAAAGAAGAATAAAAAGTGAAGAGGACAATAGGGGAAAAAAATGTTTATTACGTAGTAAACACGGAGACGTGTTGCTTATTTCTTTCCTTTTTGTGGTCGGAGTGGGACTGGTGCAGGTTGTTCACCGTCGCATTCATACTAGGCTGCTGCTGTTCTACCACGGCACTATATAATTTCTTTCGTTTCACATTAATAATAAAATAGTAAATAGTTTAACACTTTGACACATTGGGTCGGGTCAGGGTCGTCGTCGCCGCGCGAGAAGCTGCTCCTTTTTTCAAGTTGGTTGGTGTGGTATGGGTAGGAAGAGTCGTTGGCCACTCTGTCTGTCTCTGTCTTCAATAGTGACGCTACCGCGACTTAACCAGGAAAGAGAAAAGGAAAAGGTCTACAAAAGCCTGCCCATGAATAATCTAATTTTCTTTTCTTTCCTATTCATGCTTAACCAGCAGTTGCACCCTGTATATGATGTGTGGACCATGGTGGGTTTGCGCAAAATTGGAACCCACCAATCATGCTAGGCATGACTTGGATGTGCATAGGATGGCCGATCCGGATCCATGACTTGGATGTGCATTAGGTCCGATCCGGGACCGATTATAATATGGATCAATTAATTTTGGCTAAATTTTAACTTGATATTTTCAACTATTTAAGTTTTTCAATTTGATATCCTAAAATTTAATATTAGACAACTTAATATTTTAACTATATTTATACAACTTGATATTCTAATCGTGTTAACAAAAAATTCTAAATAACAAAAATATCCTCCCTCATTCGTGGCCACTTCAAATATTCCCATGAGAAAAGGAATGAGTAATTTGGTCAAAAAAAAATATTTGTACGATTTAAAAATATTCAATAGTTGATGGTAGTAATTGATACGATATTCAAGTTTAGGATATCGAATTGAAATACTTGAATAATTGAGGGTATCAAGTTGAAATTAAGACATTAATATAAAACCCCGAATTTGATTAACCATATGCCAAAGTGATTGATCCAGATATGGATTCCATTATCTCATTCTGAATCTAAATATACAAATAACTATAAAACTATATAAATTATATTAATATAGCTACACTTCTTACACTTTAACATTAGTATTAGGTAATTATATTTATGACTAAACTATATATATATATATATATATATATATATATATATATATATATATATATATATATATATATATATATATATATATCACAGTACTTGGACATAATTTAATTAATACTTATCTAAACTTATATGAAATGTTTAGGAATCCAAACTTTTGTTTTCCCAAAACCTTTTGTTATATTTGATATTTATTCATTTTTCTTTTATCCATATCCATTTCTTACCATGTCAGATCTGAAATTGTATTTTTTTTCACGAATATTGATATTGATTTTCATATCCGAATAATATCAATATTTGTATTCACTATTAGAAAATAAATATTGATATGGTAATATTCATTTTCGAACTATATTCACTCCAAATGCATCCCTTGTTGACCTTTTCAAGAAAAGTATTTTCTTCTAAATGTATTTTTTTTGTTGTACACAAAGTATGAAGAGTATTGTAGGGGTTGACTCAAACTTCAGAACTCTATAAACCCACTCCTACCTTATCATATGTTGTAAACTATGTTATTTTCGAGGCTTAATTAAAGATGGATGAACGAGACCACGAACAGAAGTTATTGCCTCTATAGAATCCTAAAGAAATCGAGATTAGAGAACTGCTATGATATCCTCGAAGAACAACTATAAAACTTTATCTCTGATTACAACTTGCTGACAAGATTACCATAATCAGAATCAAACTCCGTTCTTCCTTGCAAACACAGTTGCAATTGAGACAGAATGAGTTACAAAGAGAGAAGAGGAAGGTGTCACGACCCGCACCCGGTGTAGGGATTCAAGTAGTGAACAACGCCCAGCCTACGCCGTAGCATCGACGGTAGAACGCTGTTTGGGTAAACTATCGATAAATATGAATATGCCGCCAATAATATGAATATACTCAATCACAGATCTATAGATGGAAATAAGCATGAATATGATAAAAGAATAGAAGAGTCACGAATACAACTCATGAGACAATAATAACATCAAATGAGTCAGAGAAGACTAATAAAAATATTGGAGACAAATCCAGTACAAAGAGTCTAACTATGAAGCTACCAGTCCTGGGTCGTCTGTCTCAGTCGGGATGAGACCCTCCTCAGCCAACGTCTCTGGCTCTAAGCCAACCACGTCCTGAGGACCATAGTGAGTGGGGTACCACTCCTCAGTGTCAACTGGAAAAATATATCCAGTCAGAAAAAGAGCAGAGTACATCTCTAACAGCAGTTCTAATAAATGATATAAACTATGTAACAGTAAATAGATGTGAAATATACAAGATGCAACATATAGATACAAGAGATATATAATAAAGGAAATACTGAAATAAATACAAGAATGAACAATATGGCAATGAACAAAAATACTAATGACTAAGTGAGTGAGTACTAGCTTTAACATTTGATTGGCTTGGGAACTTGCACAAGGATAAATGGCCTGGTTAATTATACGTGCGGTGTATGATTAACACTCATAAGGAACAAGACATGCACAAGGAAGGTATGATCACATATTTACACTAAATACTTTCCGCCCCCGACTGGTATAGTGGATCCAACCATGGTACATTATGACACGGGTTTCTACAAGAAGGGCGCTACTTTTCTCGTGAACCAATGTATGTACTTGTACAAGAAGAACAAGGAACAAGGCTTGCACAAGATATACCATAAATACCAAGGAATAATATCTCATGACGAGATCCGGATATACCAATCTGCATAACCATCGTGTCAAAAAATCAAGGATATATATACTAGATACAAGAGACAAAGATGATATCATAAATGAGAAACTATCAGTTTGTGTACTCGCCTGAAATCTGGTGAACAGTATCACAGATGTCCGGTACGGTGCCTCGAAGACTTAGATATGGAATATTACTTCAATACAAGGTTTTTGAATGAAAAATAAGTTAAACTAGTCAACTTCTAAGTCATAAAGTCATTTCTAAGTCAAAATAGTCAAACTAGGTCAACTCTAAGTCAAACTTGGTCAAACTACATATTTCTAGGTTGTATGAGTCTATCCCTAGTATATTGGGTTCATATACTATGCACTAGGCCACACTAGCTAAACTATGATACTAAAAGATACTGTATCGTAAGATACGCAAATAATTAGATATGAGAATATCACAATATGTATATACACTCAATAATATATAATATTCTTAATTAAACCAATGCTAAGTGGATACCCTGGCTTTGAACCAATGCGGTATCGCACTACTACACCCCCATCTTGATACTCAAATCCAATACCTTGAGTATCAACCTAATACATTGATATTTACTTTGGTATCTCAAGGTAATGTCACTCTAGCATATAGTTAACTACCCAAACTCTAATTATAACTAACATATATTTAACTAATACAATATTACATACTACTACACTATACTAACTACCAATACATACTAATATATATATACATACATATATATACCTATACTAACTAGAGATACAAATACACATATATAGATCTAACTACTAAATAACCATATGTATATACATATGTACATATATAACTACCAACTAGCAACTTAACAAGATAACTATCAAGCTACTAATAAACTATAAATCAACTACTAGTTAACTAACTAAACTAACTCAAATGACTAACTAACCTCTATCTGCTCTAACTGCTACTGGAGCTCTCCAAGCTGCTGTTGGACTGTAGGTTATTGTTGCTGCTGTGCCCGCATATGCTGCTGCCTTGCTGCAGTTGGCTGCTTCCACTGTCTCTGATGCTAGATGTTGCTGAAATATTGCTCGTGCTACTTGCAGCTTGCTGCCACTGAATGCTGCCTTGCTGCAGTTGGCTGCTGCCATTGCCTGTAGCTCCCCGACCTTGATGCTACCTGCTGCTGCTGTTGGAGTGCTCTGCAGCTCGTGCCACTACAATGCTGCTGATGGTGATGCTGTTATAGCTACTCGTGTACTGCCTGCCTTGTTGTTGTTGCTGCACTGCAGCTCACTGCCTCGCTGTTGCAGCAGCTACTGCCTCTGTAGTGCTACTGATGGTGAATGCTGCTAACTGCACCGCCCGACTCCCTCCACACACTGCACACACTCACATCTAGGCACATACACACACAACTACACACACAAACACCTATATATATATATATATATATATATATATATATATATATATATATATATATAGTTATATATATATACCCTTATATATAACTATATACATATATATATATGTATAGCCACTCTCTTCCACACACAACTATACATAAATAACTACGAACATACACATAACTATATATATATATATATATATATATATATATATATATATATATATATATATATATATATATATATATAAAACATATACATATCTACATCTATATATATACACATGCATATATACATATATAAATACCAACATACATCAAATTGAATCTAGAAATGCAATGAAACAAACACTTAGAGTGTATTGCACCCGTATAATACTAGATCTATAATACGCTTGCGATATGAGTCTATCACACAACCAAACATACCCTGAAGGACACGAACAAGTCTAAAATAGTATATATGAACAATATGAAGTGTCAATTATATATTTACGTGTTCGTGTCAAAATGTGACATGCACAAATCCCGTGTCGAAAGAAAACCCCAAAATTAACCTGTATCTCTAAAATATGGGATACGGCCTACACGTATCCATTTATGGATACGATACTAGCCACACACAATCAAACACATGTCAATTTGGTCTAATTGACCAATTGACAAAAAATGACACAAAATATACCATAACTTTCTCCAAAATTGACACAAAATACACCTTAACTTTCTCCATTGTCCTCCTATGAATCTAATTCCAATTCATATGGGTAGCCTCATCATATGGGGTGGTTCCTAATGATTAAAAAATAAATTTAAAGTCTAAATAAAGAGAGAAAAATAAATTATACCTATTGGGAGATGGATTCCCAATAAAACTTCCAAATTAGGTGAAATTAGCCTTCAACTTGTAGATCCTTACTCCTCCTTGTAGATCCTAGCTTTCTCCTTATAGATCCCTACTTTACTAGCCTCTAATGATGATTTGGAAAAGAATTACAAAGAAATTTGGTATAGGAATGAAGAAATTGGGAAGAGAAAATTATAGATCTAGAATTGTAATAAAAATAAGAAGAGAAATTTTTTTCTCCTAATTTATATAGGCCAGCCACTTAACCACCTCCCCAAGCTACTATGCAAAGTCTTAAATACCCCTTGGGGCCTCTCATGAAGAAATAATTAATGTAGAAATGTTCTAGTCTAATGGGTTTAATTTAATTAATCATCCTCCTAATGAATGGGCTTATAATTGGGCTCATTTCTAACTAAATATAAATGTTGGTCCATGGATCTAATCTAAACTAGTTAGGTCCACTAACACAAGTCCAAAATAATAAACTAACATCTAACAATAATTAAATAATATAATAAATAATTATACAACATGCACAATATTTAATTAAATATAAAATAACCAAAATATCCTTTCCTAGAAAATGTGGCAGTGACAAGTCTATCCCCCTTAAAATAATTTTGTCCTTGAAAT
Organism: Iris macrosiphon; assembly: GCA_036927795.1. NCBI lineage: Eukaryota > Viridiplantae > Streptophyta > Magnoliopsida > Asparagales > Iridaceae > Iris > Iris macrosiphon. Next base: position 90,071,332 of record JAYESA010000011.1, on the reverse strand, counting down.
TCAAAAATAAACCTACCCTCAGAAAATAAAAGAGAACAAAATAGAACATAACATAAAAGAACAGAACTAGGAAAGAACATACTTTAAGGCACAAACAAATATGGGTAACGCTCTCGTATTTCATCCCCTCTCCTATGTAGAATCTACCGGAGAGTGATACCTCCATGCGACACGTACCAAGGGAATAGTCTGGTTTCTCAGCACCTTCTTTCTCCGATCCAGAATCTCAATTTGCTGCTCTGGATAGCTAAGAGTAGGGCCCACCTTTATTTCTGAGTGATCCAACACGTGACTAGGATCCGCCACGTACCATCTCAACTACGACATGTGAAGTACACTCCCTCCAATGCAGGTGGCAAGTTTAGTCTGTAACCAACTACACCGACCCTCTCGAGAATAGTGAAAGGTTCGATGAATCGCAGACTAAGCTTTCCGTTGTAGAAGCATAAAAAATACGCTGGATAGCTCTACGCAACATGGTGATGTAGGGCAGCGTAAGCAGGGGACCTCAAGGCCATCAAGAGTGCAACGGAGCTTTTCCACTGAGCACGGCGTAAAATATGATGGGGCCATCCGCATAAATGCAGTATGTCCAAGCTGCTTCAGCGTAGACGCGGTGCTTCATCGCCTCCATGGCGTACAACTCATCCGCTTTCATAGCAGCGTTAAAGCGTACGAGGAACGCTTCGTCTTCCCCGAAATGAACCTGTCAAGCCACGCAGTGAACCTGACATCTGACTCCTGACAAAAGGTGCTGCACGACTACCCAGATGACGGCTGGAAAGATGGCATACCACTCGGGACGCACCCCACAGTATGATGGCGGATCTCTGCATTTAATGCAGAGGATTTGATTAAATATCACCGAACCATCGTTTACTAACATCCCCTCAGTGGAGACTGCTTTTACGTGTACAAGGGGATACGCTGCCTTGTTTTACATAGGCAGACGTGAACTGTTTACGCTCTGCAGAAGACAAACAGACTGCCACGTCAAAAGCTGCTCTTTGAACAGGGCTCGAGGCACGTCTCTGCACCTAATGCTCAGAACGGTGGCAGGCCTTCGGAATACGTCTCTGCAATTAATGATGATGGCAGATCTCGGCATTTAATACGAGAGATTTGATTATATCTCCAAGAGCCGTGATTTTGGCTAAAGACGTCCGCATCACCTCGGCTTCTACACCCAATCAGCTTTTGTGACTGCTCGGCCTCTATGACCACTCTGGCACGTTATGCGGCGGCTTCTACGCCCATTCAGCTTCTGTGCCCGCCCGGCTTCTATGCCTCGTCAGCTTCTATGCTCGTTCGGCTTCTATGCTCATTCGGCCTTCTGTGCTTATTCGGCTTCTATGCCATCAGGCTTCTACGCCCACTCGGCTTCTATGCCTACTTGGCTTCTACGCCATGATGACAGACATTTGGCTTCTATGCCAACCTCTTCTACACGATGGATACCTACGTGGCTTCTACGCCGTGATCTTCGTAGCGATTATACGCATTTTGTCCCTTAGTTGGACCCGCGTCACACGCTCATTCAAAAGATCATCTATACGCAGGCTTTGGTTATTTTAACCGTTGTGTAAAAGGGTGCTGTACTTTCCACTACTCGGTTTTCACACCGATTGAGTGGTCACTGTCACCAAAACTCTATAAATAGAGACCTCTATCAACATAGGAACAGGTCAAAAAATTTGAACAAGGCCGAGACTTTAAAGATCGAACAAGGTCGAACGTCCAAAGAGATTGAACCACGGGTCGAAACATTGGAGATTGAGGAGAGATCGGAGAGTCTTTGAGAGAGAAAGAGAGAAGCATCCAGAGCTCAGGCGAAGAGTAGCGATCGACGACGTTGGCCTCGTGCATCCATCCTCTTTTGCCACCTACGAAGCTGCTTTCCGTCTTCCACGGCACTTCTTCACCATCGTGTAGTCCAAGGGCTAAAGTGATCGACTGCAGATCAGACACCTATAGCAATCATCTACCCAGATTAAATAAATTGTACTCCTACATCCTCGTATAGGATCAAATTGTACAAGTTTGTTTGTAAGCCAAAGAAGGCGGGTTTCGTGCAAACCTCGTATTATATACATTTTTGTTCTTTCGTTTAATACCACAAACAAGATTGTGACTCTGCTGGGGATGTCTTTCTCTTCTGATGAGGAAACAATTGCTCAACACGATGCGGTATCCGTGGGATCCGTGAAGAAGACACTGGTCGTCCAGTTCGACCAGTCTACCTACGAATACATGCTTCAGACGAGGGGGGGTAGCTCTCACTCTCTCTCTGTACAAAACAACAGGAAGCTGCGCAAGGTGTGGATGCCCAAGACATCCTCTACCATTCCTGTAGACTCTCCGATCTCTCCAACCAATGAGGTTGTAGCATTGCTCCCTCCGTGCCCTGCACGTAAAAATCAGTCTCCCGCTACGCGCGGTACAGACAAAACTTCGGACAAAGCCTCAGCGCTAACCCAGAAGTATCCACTGCGCTCTACGCGTAGAAACCAGTCTCCCGCTAAGCGCGGTACAGAAAAAACTTTGGACAAAGCCTCAGCGCTAACCCAGAGGTATCTACTGCGCTCTTCGCGTAGAAACCAGTCTCCCGCTACGCGCGGTACAGAAAAAACTTTGGGCAAAGCCTCAGTGCTAACCCAGAGGTGTCCACTGCGCTCTACGCGTAGAAACCAGTCTCCCATCCGTGGCGGAATAGATAAATCTTCTGATGATGCCTCAGCGCCAAATCGGAAGTACAAAGCACGCTCCGATCGTAAGACAACATCTGACCTCTACGGGGAACCAGATGACACCTGTGATCTCCGTAAGGGAAAGCAAGCGGCGAGCTACTTAACTTCTCGGCATCCACGCCAGCAAGGGGACAATCTACCCGCCCTCCAAATTACGCGAGAAGCTGATGGCCGCCTGAGGACATCCTCAGCCTTACGCCAACCAGAGCGAAGCTCTAAATTATGCCAGGCGAAGTCCCTAAGCGTACAGAAGGCTCGATTGACGGAAAGACACGCTCCTTGGAGATTATCCGCCACCCAGATGGCCAATCTTTTGTATACGGGTGGCACAAGGAAGACTATGGTCCCCATCGTCCGCATACCTACCACGGCAAACCGAAAGAACGAGCAGTCTTCTTCGTCTTCTTCTGTAAATTCTCCTGACCTACGGGATTATCTAATCCAGAAACGCAAAAATAAGAGTCATAAGCGGACTTCAGTTCCCCTAACAGTCAAACGCAAGAAGATCTTATGGGAAGATACGTCAACGTCTAATGTCGTCATAACAGGTGGACCACAGGAAGATTCCATCTTTATTATTCCACCAACTCGCGACGATCAGCACCCAATAATCTTCGGTCATAGACGGATACCCCGATCATACAAGAAGAATCTCACGAGTCTGAAACTGGCAGGATACAAACCCATCGATATAGCCCGCAAGCATTAAATATTATACGAAGCATGGGTTATGATTTGAAGCTGAAACAAGGTCTCAACAATGGAAAAGGTAGACGAATACCGTTGCGGGGTAATTCTCACCATCAACAAGCTCGTTTCGGGTTGGGATATACTACATCTCTTACAAAACCTAAAACTCCAAAATCTAATCCTGTACAACCAGAGGCGGCTCCTGCCGAATCAGTTTCTATAACCGGAGGCCGCAGCATGTCTGGGGGTTACTCACCTCGACAAAACAAGGCAGCATCCAAGGCTAGGGGTAGAATGTCCTCAAGATTCGAAGATGATGCAACAACGGCCATCTTCCTGGAAGACCGTGAAACTAGGGCATCAGGAGCCTTACGACCAAAAGGGACTTTCTCCTTCAAAGAAGATGACATAATTGAAATCTTCAATATATTGAGGGAGGAACGCAAGCTTCAGCTACCCGACATCGGATACCCTGAGAGGGCCGACAAAGTCGATGACCCAGATTATTGTCTCTTCCATCGGTACACTCATCACCCTACAAGGGCCTGCTATGTGCTAAAAAGAAGAATACAGGAGTTGATCGATGCCAAGATCATCACCTTGCATCTATAAAACAAGGGGACAATCACTACAGAAAAATACCGGATGACGAGTCCCGCAAAAGTTTTCCCAGTGGATCCTTCAGAAGAAAAATCACTCTATAGTAATTCTTTTTCGAACAAAGAGTTTGTCATGTTCATATTACCTCTATCGGTTGTCATCTACACTTAACACCCGTACTTAGTCATAAGTACGCCAGTAGTGTTAAGTCCACAAAAAACTGCCATGTCCATATCACCTCTGAGCAGACGTGTACCTCCATCTCCAAAGGAGTCACGATCAAAAGTTTGTCATGTTTATATTACCTCTGAATAAACTTTCGGCTATCCACTATCTTCTGATGTAGGCTGCCATCTACACTTAATACCCGTACTTAGTCATAAGTACGCCAGTAGTGTTAAGTCCATAAAAAACTGCCATGTCCATATCACCTCTGAGCAGACGTGTACCTCCATCTCTAAAGGAGTCACGATCAAAAGTTTGTCATGTTCATATTACCTCTGAATAAACTTTCGGCTATCCACTATCTTCTGATGTAGGTTGCCATCTACACTTAACACCCGTACTTAGTCATAAGTACGCCATTAGTGTTAAGTCCATAAAAAACTGCCATGTCCATATCACCTCTGGGCAGACGTGTACCTCCATCTCCAAAGGAGTCACGATCAAAAGTTTGTTATGTTCATATTACCTCTGAATAAACTTTCGGCTATCCACTATCTTCTGATATAGGTTGCCATCTACACTTAACACCCGTACTTAGTCATAAGTACTCCAGTAGTGTTAAGTCCAAAAAAAAAACTACCATATCCATATTACCTCTGAGCAGACATAAGCCTCCACCCTTGGTCGTCAACCTTCGGCGCAACAAGCAGCCGACTGATGTAAATGCAACCAGGAACGGAGTTCCAGATGATAATAAATATCCACTTTTCCAGTATATCGACGCTCAGATTCCAAATCAGGAATCCTCTCCCCATGACGATATAGAACCTATAGCGCAAAAATTCTTGGAAGTTATAGATTCCTATCATCCATACATATGGGAAGTAGCGTCATCATCCAATGTTGTCGCGACATATGGACCACATGAGGACTCTATCTTCATTGTTCCACCTACCCGCAGCAGTCAGCATTCAATAGTCTTCGGCCGAACGCGCAACGAATCGACTATACGAGAAGATTCCTTCAATGACGATGCTGGTGAAGTACAAGTTCACAGGTACAACCCGCAAGCCTTAAAGATCATGCAAAATATGGGTTATGACTTGAAACTGAAGCCAGGTCTTAACTATGGGAAAGGCAGACGAATACCGCCGCATGGCAACCCCCACTATCAATAAACTCATTTCGGGTTAGGGTATGCCACCTCCCTTACGACTTCCAAGTCAGATGAGGACACCTTTTCCCCTTTTCAAGATGGCTCATCGCCCTCCAACTCATCTCGTACTCTCGAGCAAACATTACCAGTAAATATGGTAGTGACGATCCCTTCGAATAAGACGAACAAGAATTCGAACTATTCGAGAATGACGCTTGGGCTCAGCAAATGGATACACAGTGGGAATTCTGCTTCGAGCAGAGAGAACCTCCCACCAAAGATGAAGTTATCCAGATTGATGTTGGGGATGAACTTTCACCAAAGCCGATATTTATCAGTAATAATCTTTCCCCAACTGAAAGGGAAGAAGTCATTCAACTGATAAGAGAAAACATCGACGTCTTTGCGTGGAATTATGAGGATATGCCAGGACTTAATCCAAAGGTGGCTACTCATAAACTCAACATATTGCCCGATTCAAAGCCTGTAAAGCAACACCAATGTCGTTTCTGCTCGGATATAATGGACGCCATTGAAGCTAAAGTCAAAAAGTTGATAGTCTGTGGTTTCATCCGGGAGGAACAACATCCCGACTGGGTCGCCAATGTTGTCCCGGTCATGAAGAAGAATAGGAAAGTGCGAGTCTGCATCGATTACCGAGATCTGAATACAGCCTGCCCCAAGGATGAGTTTCTCTTCCCATCACAGACGTCATGATCGACAATACCTGCGGTTTCGAACATATGTCTTTCATGGACGGATTCTCAGGATACAATCAAATCAAGATGCATCCTGAAGAAGAGAAGCATATAGCCTTCCGGACACCACTGGGGGTATATTGCTATACGGTCATGCCCTTCGGGTTGAAGAATGCTGGAGCTACTTACCAACGGGATATGAGTAACATATTCCACAAGCATTTACGCAAAATAGTAGAATGTTACGTAGACGATATAGCTGTCAAAAGCCGCCTCAGTGTCAATCACATCCAAGACTTAAAGACGGTATTTGAGCTGATGCGCCAACATCAACTCAAAATAAATCCTACAAAGTCCTTTCTAGGTGTATCTAGTGGCAAATTTCTGGGATTCGTCATTACCGCCAAAGGCATTGAAGTGGACCCTGATAAAGTCAAGGCCATCTTGGAAATGCGACCACCCCGTAATCTAAGGGAACTCAGGGGGTTTCAAGGTCGTCTGGCCTATATCCGGAGATTCATATCCAACCTCTCTGGAAGATGCCAACCTTTTTCTCGCTTCATAAAGAAAGGTGTATCCTTTATATGGGACGAAGCCTGTCAGCAAGCGTTCGGGGATATCAAGCGCTACCTCACCAGTCCGCCAGTCCTGGTGCCTCCCGTCGTAGGAAGACCATTCTTCCTGTACGTTCGAGCGATGGACAATTCTCTGGGAGCTCTTCTCGTGCAGAAGAACAATGCGGGACATGAACAGGCTATCTACTATCTAAGTAGAATGATGATCGGAGCTGAGCACCGGTACAATCTGGTGGAAAAAGAATGTTTGGCTCTGATGTTCGCTATCCAGAAGACGCGGCACTATGTCACCGGCCAGACTATTCACATTATCTCCAAGATCAATCCTCTTCGGGTACTGATGAACAAGCCAAGTGTTCTTAACTCTCGACTCGTAACTTGGGCGATGTTATTGACACCATATGACATGGTGTACGTCCCCCAGAAGTCCATCAAAGGCCAAGCATTAGCTGACTTCCTAGCTGCTCATCCGATCCCGGAGGCCTCCAAATTATACGAGGACATTCCCGATGAAGTTGCAGAATGTAGTTCCATAATGGAAAGTAACGCATGGCAACTGTTCTTCGACGGCGCCTCCAGGACTGGTCCCAAAGAAAACGTGGTTTCAGGGGTAGGAATTATCCTGGTTACTCCCGATAAACTCGTCATCTATCGAGCATACTCTCTTAACGAGCCCTGTTCCAACAATGTGGCGGAGTACAACGCTCTACTAATCGGGCTCCAACTCGCTAAAGAGCTGGGGGTCGAATCTCTGGAAGGTTTTGGTGATTCTCTGCTTATCGTCAATCAAGTCAGGGGAATATATGAAGTCCGAAATCCAGACCTCATCCCCTATCACCAAGCAACGATCGAGATAGCCGTGACATTCAAGGGATTCTTCCTAGAGCATGTACCTCGATCTCAGAATCTGGAAGCCGATGCCCTAGCCAGTCTAGCTGCAGATTTAGCTACTCCTATAAGAAGGCAGAATTCGCTAATCCTTCTTAACCGAGACCTATTTTGCGTGAAGAACAACACTCACATTGCACGTAGTTACGCTGTGAACACCGATCCTCCTACGAGAGATTGGAGAAGTCCCTTTATAGATTTTGTGGCATAGGGAATCTTGCCGGAGGACCCTAAAGAAGCAGCATCCGTCAAAAGACGATCATTACGCTTCTACTTCGATGCATCTTCACAATGCCTATATCGTCGAACCTACGACGGACTGCTATTGAGATGTCTCTCTAATGACGAAGCACAGCAGATTATCTACGAAGCTCACGACGGCGTATGCGGGGCGTATCAACCCGGTCCTAAGCTACAGGATCGTATCAGGAGAATGGGCTATTACTGGCCCACTATGCTCGTAGACGCAATCAAGTATGCCAAACGATGCAAGGCCTGTCAGGTCCATGCAGACTTCATACACCAGCCGTCTGAACATCTACATCCTACGATTGTATCCTGGCCTTTCGAAGCATGGGGTATGGACATCATTGGTCCTATTCACCCGTCTTCTTCCAGAGGTCACCAGTTCATACTAGCCATCACGGATTACTTCTCCAAATGGGCAGAGGCGATCCCTCTCGCTGAGGTAAAAACATCCAATGTGATTAACTTCATCAAGCATCACGTCATTTATTGCTTTGGGATTCCCCGAAGGATAATCCATGACAATGGGCCTCAGTTCATCAGCCAAGCGTTTCATCGATTTTGCGATAAAAATTGGATATAAAATGTCGCCTCTACGTCGTATTATCCAGCTGCTAATGGTTTGGCAGAAGCCTTCAACAAAACCATTATCAAACTCTTGAAGAAGTTCGTCTCTTCAAACAAAAGAGATTGGAATGAGAAGCTGGGAGAATGTCTCTGGCCATACAGCACAACGGTCCGAGCACCGACAGGTTGCACCCCGTTCTCACTGGTCTACGGGAGCGAAGCAGTTCTTCCCATCGAAATCCAAATCCTGTCACTCAGGATAGCAGTCGCCAATGAGTTAACTCGGGAAAAGAATGACCTTTTAAGGCTTCAAGAGCTAGAAGGATTAGACGAGAAACGCCTTCAAGCTCAACAGAGCATCGCGTTCTATCAAGCGCGCATTTTCAGAGCTTTTAATCAAAAAGTAAAGGAAAGAGTGTTCAAAGTTGGCGAGCTAGTCTTAGCGGTAAGAAGGCCAATGATTCTCACTCACAGAAGCAAGGGCAAATTTTAGCCCAAATGGGAAGGCCCCTACGTGATCGAGACAACGTTCTCAAACGGCGCCTACAGGTTAGCCCAGCCTAATGGAGACCTACTAATGGCTCCTATCAATGGCAAATTCCTGAAAAGGTACTATGCTTAACCTCCTCTGCTCAAGTGGAATAAAGGCGAAAATCTCATTCTGACCAAACTACTTCCAAAATGAAACTAGTTGGGTCGTACTCTATCATGTCCATATGACCCCTGAATAGATGCGCCCTGCTAAAGTTTACCGAGAGACTATCACGTCCATACTACCTCTGATATTACTCTCACCCAAACCCGTCATTTACATTCTGAAATGACGGGTCCACAAAGTCAGATGAAAAAAACCTCTTTATTATTCCCCAAAAAAGAGCGGAAGTACAGTAAAAAGCAAAAGCAAAAGTACATCATGAAGGAGGAGCGGTCAAATCGCGAATCTGCTGCGCCAGTCTGGCCATCTTCTCATTCCTGGAATCCAAGACATCAGCACGGGCCCGCTCCAGCCGTGCCTCGTCATTAATCAAGAGGGATAGCTCGGCTCTAGCTCGAAGGAAACCAGCGCGGGCGACGTCCTTCCTCGCCAAGTTCGGTTTTGCTATGACCAGTCGGCCATTCACCACATCAAGACCTTCTGACGACTGAGAAGCCCATTCCCTTGCCTGAGCAAGCTTTATCTCCAGTTTAAGGACCCTCGCTACATTCCCGTCATGCTCAGCCTGGCACTTCGTCTGAAGAGCAATAGCCTCCTCCAAGACGACTTTTTCTTCATCCATCTCCCGCCGATTTGTCCGGAGGATTTTATTCAGGTCTTCCATCTTTTCAACAAGTTGCGCAGTCAAGGAGTCGTGTCTAGCCTAGGCCAGAGCTTCGATGTTGCCTTAGGATAGCTGCGACTATTCGTTAATGGGTTGCTCCAAACCATTAACTACCTCTGCCAGGGCGTCAGCTAAACTAGTATCGCCAAGGTCCCTGATCGCCTCTATCGAAAACCGAGAGGACCTCTTCAGGCGCTCAAAATTCAGATTCTTCTCCAACACCATTGATATCAGTGTTGTCAAAGTGTTGTAGAAGATACCGGTATATTGCTCGATCAGCGCAGCTAGGCCCGAATGCACGCTGGAAGTGGCTGTAATATTGTCGAACCGCGCTCCAGAGACGACCGCAATCGACGTGGCCACAGTCCTCGTCTCGACAAGGGGTGCGACAAAAGAGGAAGCGCCAATACCAGACGAAGTAACCAGCATACTCGAAGGAGGCATTGTCGCAACGACAGGGTCGTCCTCTTGAGGTATCGAAGCCTCGTCGGCAGGCGAGCCGGCACCCGAAGATGCTTCCCCTTCAAAACCAGGTGCCTCCGTATCAACGCCAGGACCTGACACAGAGCCGAAGGACGCATATACATTGCCCTCCCCGAAGAGGTCATCCCCTGAGAAGAAGATAAGAGGAAGTTAATGTCAAACATGATGTTAATATTCCTAGAGAAGAGGCACGAAAAGACGACAATGATGCTAGGCAAGCTGTCATACCTGAAAACAAGGGCCTGCTAACTGACACGAGCAAATACTCTTCCAGGTCTTCGCCAAGATCCACTTGAGGCTCATCAACTGGAATCTCGCTAGAAGCACTGACGGGCACGGCAGGGGCCTCTCCCAATGTTGATCCGGCTAAAGGTATATGGAGTCTTATGACCATCCTCGAAGGCGACTTCGTTCCACTACCTGAAGCAGTAGCAGCGGTAGCAGCCTCCAGCTGAGATTCTCCGGCCCCACCGGCCAAAACTGCAGAAGGTTCCTCTCTAAAAAGCGAGGAACCCCCAATCAAAGAATCATCCCCGACATAGGGAGAAGCAGGCTCACTTCCAGGAGCCTTAATGCCAGGAATCTGGAGAGGACGAGCAACCATCCTCTTCGTCCTCTTACGAGGGGAAGCCTCCTTCAGAGCGGAAGCCCTTCGTTTTCCAGAGACTACCAACGCCCCTGCAGGCGGAGGTATTTCATCCCTCGGTACTGATACGAGAGGCTCATCCGGAGTAGCGGACTCGTCACCCTCGTCAGAAGAAATCGAGGGGACTTTAACCCTTCCCCCAGGTTTGGAAGAGGGCACCCTAAAACTTCTACCCATATCAAAATCACGATGGAAGGTGTTCGTTGCCGCATAGAACTGGGCATACGAATGCAGGATGCGCAGCTCTGTAGAAGGTGTGACGAAGGGCACAATAAAAATTGCCCCGGTGCAGCCCATGATAAAATATCGCCATCCCCTCGCTCCATCGATAAGTCCACCTCTGGACCTGAAGCTGGTGACGGCGTTGCCCATATGCAACTGATCATACCCAAACTGCCTGGCAAACCGACTAGGCAGGTAGGGTTCGAAGAAGCAGTGATCTTTACTTCTGTACAGCAGGTGGGAAGGTCTAATACAGACCAACCAATTGAAGGCTTCAGGAGAAAGAGTGGTCCTATCTCCACCTGAGTCCTCAAGCCTAGTCCCCGATTGGTTGCGATGAACAGGCGGGACAGTGCAAAAGAGCTTCTAGCTATGACCGCAGTGCAGCACCCGCCGACAGTCTAAAACTGTGAGCACATTCTAAGAGGATTTCTTGTAATTCAGCAAGAAACTCTCCTCCAAGCTACTACCGGAACCAGGAGACATCACCCGGGGGTTATGGAGAATTAACCATCCCATCAAATACAGGTATGGCAATTCCACCCGGGGAAAGCTTTCACGCCGAGCTTCATCAGCGAGCAGCGCCTCAGTCATCGCCCTCAGGCCAGCTTGTATGCGGCACACCATGGCAGGGAGCAAGTCCAGTCTCGCCCCAAACACCAGACGCACTGCAGGCCATAAGATATTGCGGTGAATACAATCCGCAGATGCGATGCCGGGTACCACCAGTCAGCGCAGCCATATAGAGAGGAAATCAGCCAGTTGAGCTTCCTTGGATAGAGCCCTACGGCAGTGCCTCAGATAGCTGTAGGCCTTAGTACCTACAGGATATCTTCCTATCCCTTCGACGAGGATCTGATCCGGAGCCCTAGCATCCTCCAAGAGATCGTCGATTTCCTGAGCAGTCAGCACGCTCAGAGGATTCACAGGCTCATCCTTGACTTCCAAGACTTTCTTCGACTGAGCAGCCCTAGCCCGGTGAAAAAAGAGGTAGGACGTCCATTTGCTGATGTGAGCCAAATCTGAGGGCTCATCATAAAAGGCGGTGCAAGCAAGGTAGTGGCACATCAGCTCCTGATACACTTCCACTACCCGAGGGTCTGAATCCCCCAACTCCCGGTTCGTGGGAACATACTCTTCGTACGGAGTATCCCCCATCGGCAGTCTCGTGATCTCTGCCATCTCGTGAAGGGCCAATCTCAACTCCCCCAGCGGAGTGGCGAAAGTCCCGGTGAGCGGAATATATCGCTCCATCAGTGCCAAAAATAGGTTAGGGTTAGGAGGCAACCCAATGCTGGTAGCACTCACAGCTGTCAACAGACCGATGTTCTCCAACTCGATCCGAAAATGCTCCAGGGCCCAATCAACTAAGCGAGCCCATCGAAGATTTGTTGGGGTCATCCACCCATTGTATCGAGGATTCGCCTTGGGGTATACTCCTCCGTGCCCCATGAAATCATTGCAAAAGGTCGGCAATTGCACCGGCTGGAGCACCAAGCTGTCTTCACTAGGGACACTGCCTGGGTACAATCCCCTGAACAACGTTACATGACCAGAAGGGCGGCTGACAAATAGGCCAGATCCTTTCTGGTAGAAGATCTTCTCTGGCCTACTGTGAAGATCAGGAGTCAGCGTCCACGACATCCTCCTGGGATGAGTAGTATGGGAGAATGCCGAGATAGTCTCTCGGCATCTTGGGCAGACTCAAGACCAACTTCCTGGCAGGAAAAACCCAGAGTTCTTTCTTTGGCTTCGTTTGGGACTGCTTATCAATCATGTCCCCGAAAAGAAAGGCCGGCTTTATATACTGATCCCCGTCTACATACGTCAAAGGCTCTCCATTAATCATGCTCAGCAGCATTCGCTCGTCCTGAGCCGATATCAGAATTGCCCTTCCTTCGGGGTACTGGGGCCCGGAGATAGGAAATGTCACGTGTGACAGATCCTCCAAATAGTTGGAGTGCAGCATCCCGGCGGGAGAGCCCATCACTTCAGCTAGTGGAAACTCATGCAAGTTAACTGCAAAAGCACCAGAAGAAACACGTCAGTTCCTAACTAGACATTTCGGGACTTGTAGCATCCGCAAAAAGGAAAAACAACAGTCTGTGCTTTACGCCGAGACTGTGAAACTTGAGCCTTTACGCTGGAATCCATTTCCTTAAAAAAAACATAAAATTCAAGGTTGGCAGTATACGGTCTGTGATTTACGCCAGATTGATTAAATTGAGTTATTACGCCAGGATTTCCATCCACAAGCATAAAACTCAAATTTTAATGGTATACACTAACTTTTCGGCGGTCAAAGCTTTTACGCTCAACTCCGAAAAAATAGAGTTTTTACGCTAACACATTAGGAATGTGGGCGTAAAAAGATAAAATGTCTCCTTGCATCATCTTCCTCAAAGAGGCTATCAGCACAGAAGACGACCTAGCGCGGTCACGTTCAACGTGTGCGAAGGATTTTTCAGTCGTTCTCATTCATCCCAAAAGCTCTACCTATCAGCCCGGGTGCACTGCTCGTCGGCGGGATGCTCGGCTCAGAATGGGGTTCGCCCTGTCCAACCAGAGGCACTTCTGCTTGGGCAGAAGAACGAGAAGAAGAATCAATCTTCTTTCCCTTAGAGGAGGAGGAATTCTTAGAGGCCATTACTGGAAACTTTGAAGACTCAGAGAAGACTCGGAGAAGAGCTCGAACAGTCGGAGGCTTTCTTTCGCAGAAGACGGATGAAAAGTTTTTCTCTCAGAAAACTTGGGATATATATAGAGTTTGGATGGACTCCTCGGACCCCGAACCAAATCTCCCAATTAAATATTCGGTTATGATTGGATCTTACGTCAGCCTATTATTCAGAGAAGGCGGACAGTCAGCGAATTTGAAAAGTTTTTTCACGCAAAGCAGGTCAGCAGTTCTTACGCTAAGGAGCTTTCTACGCTCGACAGCAACAGATCTACGGTTTTACGCTCGCAAGCTATAAGTCTATGGTTTTACGCCCGGATGCCTTTGTGCTCGGTAGCTTTTATGCTTGAGAGGCCATAATCCTACGACTTCATGCCAGCAGATAACAAACCGATAATCTCACGCTCGGTGGCGCTTAGTTTACGCTCAGAAGCAACAGATCCGTGACTTCACGCTCAAAATTTTTTTCTTTTCAGAAGCTAAAAATCAACAGTTCTACGCTAAGAAGCTTTCTACGCTCGACAGCTACGAATCTACGGCTTTACGTTCGACGGCTACAAGTCGGGTTTTATGCCCAGATGCCTTTGTGCTCAGTAGCTTTTATGCTCGAGAGGCTACAAACCTACGACTTCACGCTTAGGAACTACAAGTCTATGATTTCACGCTCGATGGTGTTTAGTTTATGCTCAGAAGCTGCAGATTAATGATTTCACGCTCCACGACTTCCCGCACATCTGAAGGATACGCCGGCCAGATCACGTGTACATCTGAACGGTCCTCAAAAGCGGTCAATTGTAAAGAGTTCATACAGAGGATACTCGTTCTTGACCTCAAGATATCCCAAGTACCCGAAGCTTACAGATTTCAACATTGAAAAACTACTCTTTTTATGGGTCGATTCGAACTTCATCCAGACTCCAGTCTGAATATTTCATCTATCAAGATGGCAACTCAGTTTTGACAGCCACTTCTCGACCCTGTTCCAAGGGATTTTTGAGAAAACATTCTTGAAGATGATATCTGAACAAAGAAATTCTGCTCATCAGAAGCGGCAGTTCAGAATTCTACGCGGTTCCTCACTCCTAAAATAGCAGGACGGTTTGAAAACTCGAATGCTACAGCGGCTTTCTACGCATCTCTAGTTATGCGTAAAAGACAGGACAGGACCTAGCACTCTTTCTAAACAGAGTCGGCATAAAGAATCAGACGTGTCGAAGCTACACATATTCAGACTTCACAGCAACGTATGGCAAGACGATCATATACACGGAAGAAAGACAATTTTTATTAAAAAAGAAAGAATCATGATTACATATGAGGAAAATCCAATCTACAAGGGTTTTTCTTCATTTTTATGATTACATATGAGGGAAATACCGTCTGCCAAAGACTGCCCCATCGTCGGCTGAAGATCGCGCCCAGAATCTGTTCTGACAGGTTCTTGCGCGGACGCCAAATCTTCATCTCTCCTCCAGCAGTTGGTCGGTTTCCACAACCGACTAGAATGGTGAATGGAGGGAGAGTATGAACTGGGCATGCCTAAATTAGGCAGATCCCATGCTCCGTGCACCGTGACAGATTGAGTTGAGATATTTAACCCAACTCAGTACCCGAGGTCAGAGCCAGTCGCTGCTCTCACCCCCAGAGGTAACAGGAGAAGGTGCCACTTACAAGCAGCATGGTGAAATACGATTCTTCGTCTCTCCCGAAGAACCGCCATACAAAGTTGCTGATTATCCCGGGCAATGGAGGCTATGACATCCTTCCATGATCCATCGCTGCAGATGAGACTTGCTCGAAGACACCGTCTTTTTTGGCTCCTTACATGCTGGAAGAACATGGTCTTCTTCTTCCTCAGATCGACCCGACGGACTCCGGCGATCATCCTTGTGTGGTGAAAGGAATGCGGGAAGAATAGGTTAAACTCCTCGGCCTATTCTCTATAAATAGTGAAGCCTTCTACCAATAAATCCGCCATAAAGTCAGCATCGACCGTTTCAAACGCTCCATTCAGAAACGTTTTGAGTTACGAGGAGCGGTTCATGCTTCATTCAAAGTGTTCCAAATTCCGAAGAAATTTGAAATCTTTGAAGGGGGTCTTGTAGAAGCATGAAAAATACGCTGGATAGCTCTACGCAATATGGTGATGCAGGGCAGCGTAAGCAGGGGACCTCAAGTCCATCAAGAGTGCAACAGAGCTTTTCCACTGAGCACGGCATAAAATATGATGGGGCCATCCGCGTAAATGCAGTATGTCCAAGCTGCTTCAGCGTAGACGGGGTGCTTCATCGCCTCCATGGCGTAAAACTCATCCGCTTTTATAGCAGCATTAAAGCGTATGAGGAACGCTTCGTCTTCTCCGAAATGAACCTGTCAAGTCACACAGTGAACCTGACATCTGATTCCTGACAAAAGTGCTGTACGGCTACCCAGACGACGGTTGGAAAGATGGCAGACCACTCGAGACGCGCCCACAGTATGATGGTGGATCTCTACATTTAATGCAGAGGATTTGATTAAATATCACCGAACCGTCGTTTACTGACATCCCCTCAGCGGAGACTGCTTTTACACGTACAAGGGGATACGCTGCCTTATTTTACACAGGTAGACGTGAACTATTTATGCTCCACGGAAGACAAACAGACTGCCACGTCAAAAGCTGCTCTTTGAACAGGGCTCGAGGCACGTCTCTGCACCTAATGCTCAGAACGATGGCAGGCCTTCGGAACACGTCTATGCAATTAATGATGATGGCGGATCTCGGTATTTAATGCGAGAGACTTGATTATATCTCCAAGAGCCATGATTTCGGCTAAAGACGTTCGCATCACCTCGGCTTCTACACCCATTCAGCTTTTGTGACTACTCGGCCTCTACGACCACTCTGGCACGTTGCCCGGCGGCTTCTACGCCCATTCAGCTTCTGTGCCCGCCCGGCTTCTACGCCTCATCAGCTTCTATGCTCGTTCGGCTTCTATGCTCATTCGGCCTTCTGTGCTTATTCGGCTTCTATGCCATCAGGCTTCTACGCCCACTCGACTTCTATGCCTACTTGGCTTCTACGCCATGATGACAGACATTTGGCTTCTATGCCAACCTCTTCTACACGATGGATACCTACCTACGTGGCTTCTACGCCGTGATCTTCGTAGCGATTATACACGTTTTATCCCTTAGTTGGACCCGCGTCACACGCTCATTCAAAAGATCATCTATACGTAGGCTTTGGTTATTTTAACCGTTGTGTAAAAGGGTGCTGTACTTTCTACTACTCGGTTTCCACATCGATTGAGTGGTCACTGTCACCAAAACTCTATAAATAGAGACCTCTATCAATAGAGGAAGAGGTCAAAAAATTCGAACAAGGCCGAGACTTTAAAGATCGAACAAGGTTGAACCTCCAAAGAGATCGAACCACGGGTTGAAACATTGGAGATTGAGGAGAGATCGGAGAGTCTTTGAGAGAGAGAGAGAGAAGCATCCAGAGCTCAGGCGAAGAGTAGCGATCGACGACGTTGGCCTCGTGCATCCATCCTCTTTCGCCACCTACGAAGCTGCTTTCCGTCTTCCACGGCACTTCTTCACCATCGTGTAGTCCAAGGGCTAAAGTGATCGACTGCAGATCAGACACCTATAGCAATCATCTATCCAGATTAAATAAATTGTACTCCCACATCCTCGTATAGGATCAAATTGTACAAGTTTATTTGTAAACCAAAGAAGGCGGGTTTCGTGCAAACCTCGTATTATATACATTTTTGTTCTTTCATTTAATACCACAAACACCCGTCTCCACCGAAATGAATCATGTCTCGTGTCAAAGAAATTATCAAAAACACCAAACTATCAACCTAGAATAAAACACAACCTTAACAACTTAATCTATAACAATCAACCAATAACAAAAATCTAAAACTATACCTCAAACAAGGTCTCCGGTGGCTATCGGCCTAATATTGCTGTCTTTCCTGCGCCAGTCGAAGTCTATCTCTGATCAGCTTAAACTTCTCCATTGCATCCACAACCATCTCTGGCCCTGGCAAAACTCTTTCTCCAACATTGTCCTATGACAAGGGAGTACGACATCTACGACCGTACAAAGCCTCAAATGGTGACATATATATACTAGCCTGATAGCTGTTGTTGTAAGCAAACTCTACCAAATGGAGATGGTCCTCCCAAGATTTCCTGAAATCTAGTATACAAGTATGCAGCATATCTTCGAGAGTCTGAATAGTCCTCTCTGACTACCCATCTGTCTGGGGGTGATATGTAGTACTAAACTTAAGCTTGGTGCCCAAACTCGCCTGCAAACTCCTGCAGAAATGAGAAGTGAAACGACTATCCCGATCTGAGACTATGCTAACGGAAACCCCATGTATCCTGATGATCTGCCTCACATATATCTTTGCCAACTTTTTCGTAGACAAACCCACATTGAAAGGCCAAAAGTGGCCCGACTTGGTCAACCTGTCAACGATGACCCAAATCACATTTTTTTCTCCTGGAGATTGTGGAAGTTCGGACACAAAATCCATAGTAATGTGCTCCCACTTCCACTCTGGAATGGGTAATGGCTGAAGTAAACCGCCTGGCCTCTGCCTCTCGGCTTTTACCTGTTGGCACACTAAGCATCTAGATATAAACTGTGCCACTTCCCTCTTCATGCCATACCACCATACTCTCTCGCATACCCCGATACATCTTGTTGGCACCTGGATGTATAGAATACTGAGAGCGATACACTTCCTCTAATACCTTCGCACGCAGCTCCCCACTAGGCACACATAATCTAGCACCAGCCTCAAAGAACCATCCTCAACCATGGTAAAATCATCCTCTAATCCTGCTCTCACCTGAGATCTGATACTCCTTAGAGATACATCCTCATACTGGGCTGCCTTGATCATGTCCATTAACTCTGAGTGTATCTGCAACCCTCATATCTGTATAGCAAAACCAGAAACTATCACCTTAAAGCCCAAGATCTCCAAGTCCTCCAACAAATATCGATCATGCGTCAACAACATAGCTACCAGATACCTGCTAAAGGCATCGGCAACTATATTGGTTTTTCCAGGATGATACTACAAAGATATGTCAAAATCCTTCATCAGTTCCAGCCATCGATGTTATCTCATGTTCAACTCCTTCTGCGTAAATACGTACTTAAAGCTCTTGTGGTCTGTGAAGATCTCCACATGCTCTCCGTATAAATAGTGTTTTTATAACTTCAGGGCAAAGATGACTGCTGCCAACTCCAAATCATGGGTAGGATAATTCTTCTCATGAGGACGCAACTACCTGGATGCATAGGCAATCACTTTCCTATTCTGCTGAAGAACATAATCCAGACCTTTCCCCGATGCATCACTATAAATAGTGAAGCCTCCTGACCTTGATGGCAATGTCAAAATAGGAGCAGACATCAACCTCTTCTTTAATTCCTCAAAAGCAACCTGGCAGTCCTCTGTCTAAACAAACTCTACATCCTTCCTGGTGAGTCTGGTCATCGGCTCGGCAATCCTTGAAAAATCTTGTACAAACTTTATGTAGTATCCTGCCAAACCCAAGAAACTCCGGAGCTCTGCTACTGAACTCGGGGTCTTCCAAGACTCCACTGCTGTGATCTTCTTCGGATCTACTGAAATTCTATCACCAATTACAACATATCCCAATAAATCTACCTTGTCAAGGAAGAACTCACACTTGGACAGCTTCCCATACATCTTCTTCTTCCTTACCACATCCAACACAATCTGCAAATGCTCCTCATGCTCCTCCGGTGTCTTTAAGTATATAAGTATGTCATCGATGAATACCACCACAAACTTGTCAAGGTACTGATGGAACACCTTATTCATCAAATTCATAAATACCGCTAGGGCATTAGTCAACCCAAACGGCATCACCATAAACTCATACTGGCCATTCTGAGTCCTAAAAGCAGTCTTCGATATGTCCTCCAGTTTTACTTTCACCTGGTGGCAGCCTGATCTCAAGTCTATCTTAGAAAACACCTTGGCACCACTCAACTGATCGAACAAGTCACTAATTTGTGGCAACATGTATTTATTCTTGATAGTAAGATTATTCAATATCCTGTAATCAATGCACATGTGCACCGATCCATCCTTCTTCGGTACAAACAATACCGGGGCTCCCCACGGTAAAGAACTCGATCTGATAAACCCCTTATCCTGCAATTCGTCCACCTGCTTCTTCAGCTCGACCTGATCGCTATTGTTTACTCTATAGACATGTTGTGAAATTGGTTCTACACCTGGTACCAAGTCTATAAAGAATTTAATATCTCGATCTGGCGGCCATCCTGGAAATTCCTCAGGAAATACATTCAAGAACTCTGCTATCAACGGATGTGGCAACTCCTTGTCTTCCACCATAGCTCTACATATAATGCCTTCTCCCTGCTCTGCAGCTCCTTTAGCAAACTCAAACTCTGGCTCTCCTGGTAGACTAAACAAAACTCTACCTCCTCTACAATCTATACTAGCATGGTGCCTACTCAACCAATCTATCCCGAGTACAATGTCTTAGCTCGAAAGTGGCATTACGAGTAGACACGCACTCAACTCCCGGCCTCCCAGAGAAACTCTCCGATCCTTGCAAATATCATTAACCCGAATAATGCCTCCCCCAGTCATGATCTTGCAAGTCCTAAGCAAAGACTCATCTACCAAACCATGCTTCAGAGTAAAAGAAACAAATACAAAACTATGGGAAGCACCACTATCAAACAAAACTAAGGCTGGAATAAAATCAAGAAGAACAGAACCTACGATAACATCTCCGGTGGGCTCGACCTCCTTGACTGTCATAACGAACGCTTGATCCTGACGTGCACCTCCCTGATGTTGGTGCTGGACATAACATTGCTGCTGGGTCAGAAGCGGCGGTCCCCTCGGCTGTACTGCAGGTGGTCTCGCCTGTGTCCTCGGAGCGGGAGCTGCTCCATAAACTGTACGACGAGGATTGGAAGGACACTCTCTCAGCTGATGCTCCTCGGTACCATAATACAAATAAACTTCCAACCTCTTCCTACAAACTTTTCAGATGTGGCCGGACTTCTTGCAGAAGTGGCAGAAAGCTTACTGTAACTATCTCTGCTGCTGCAATACTTGGTGAAACAGTGCCATAGCTGGAGTCTGGTGCTGCTGCGGCTGCTGAAAAGGCCTGGACTAGAAATAAGGACACTTAGCAGTCACTGTGCTGCTGTTAGCCCCCAGAAAAGAATTACGATCTCTCTTGGACACTTAGCAGTCACTGTGCTGTTGTTAGCCCCCAAAAAAGAATTGTGATCTCTCTTGGGCTTCAAACCCAACTCTCGCTCAACCTTGCGTGCCTCCGCAAGTATCTCCGAGTAGGTCTCATAAAAAGATGGAATAAGGATCTTCACTTCCCAATTCAGACCCTCGCCAAAATGAATAGCTCGAACCTCCGGATCTCTCACCAAATACTCTGTAAATCGGCTCCGCCTATCGAACTCTGCGGTATATTCCTCCATAGACATGCTCTCCTGAATAAGGCTATCAAACTGCCTCCCCAAGTCTAATATGTCTGCCCGAGCAAAAACTTCTTCTTGAAGAGGTCCTTGAACACCTCCCAAGACTGCCCTACATCACCAAGAAGTGGCTCATTCCTGAACCAAGTACGGGCGATGTCGAACAGCTGAAATCCTACTACCTCAACTTTCAGATCCTCAGAATAACGGGATACCCTCATGAGAAGCTCAATATCCTTTAGCCAATCATCAGCGTATACGATGCCCTCCATCCCCTTGAAGACCCAAGGTTCCAGCTTCTTAAAGTCCTGGATATTGCCTGGTCGAAGCTGGACAACCTGTGGAGCAATATGCTGCTGGACTGGAACTCCTCTCTCTACTATGGCAAGAGAAATCTGATAAGCACTCTCGATGCCCTGCCGTAACATGTTGGTCTGTCTCTGGTGTGCCTCGGACTAAGCCCTTTGTGCCTCCAACATCTCGCGAAATAGTATGAACATCTGTGTCGCATCTGTCGGCACAGAAGGTGGAGGTGGAAGTCCCTCAGATATAGCCGAACAGTCCTCTGAGTTGGAGGTAGACCCCCGAACACAACTGACACACCAATCACCAAATAAGTGACTGGTACAGTCCTTCGTGAAGTCATAGATCTCTTAGAAGCTGCTCTCCCCTGCTGTGATCTAGTCTTAGGCAGCATCCTGAGACAAAACGAAAGAAAAGAATCAATATGGCACATGAGATAAGATATTCAAAGAAAGGACAGTTAAAGATCAACATCAATATCAAGGAAGAACAGTTGAAACGAATCAAATAGAGTTTTTTCTATATGTGATTGAGTATTCTCAGCCTATAGCCTATATCATATAACATGAAATAGGCTCGTAATAACACTCAAATAAGAGCACCACTACGAATCGTACTAATTGCGACCTCAAAGAGACCTACATGAGCCACCACTAAAAATGTGTCATGACCCGCACCCAGTGTAGGGATACAAGTAGTGAACAACGCCCAACCTACGCAGCATCGGCGGTAGAACACTGTTTGGGTAAACTATCTATCAATATGAATATGCCACCAAAAATATGAATATACTCAATCACAGATTTATAGATAGAAATAAGCACAAATATGATAAAAGAATAGAAGAGTCACAAATATAACTTATGAGATAATAATAACATCAAATGAGTCAGAGAAGACTAATAAAAATGCTAGAGACAAATCCAGTACAAATAGTCTAACTATGAAGCTACGAGTCTTGGGTCATCTGTCTCAGTTGGGATGAGACCCTCTTGAGCTAAGGTCTTTGGCTCTAATCCAACAACATCCCGAGGTCCGTAGTGATTAGGGTACCACTCCTCAGTGTCATTTGGAAAAATATATCCAGTCAAATAAGGAGTAGAGTACATCTCTAACAGCAGTTCTAATAAATAACATAAACTATGTAATAGTAAATAGATATAAAATATACAAGATGCAACATATAGATACAAGAGATATACAATAAAGGAAATACTGAAATAAATACAAGAATGAACAATATAGCAATGAACAAAAATACTAATGACTAAGTGAGTGAGTACCAGCTTTAACAAATGATAGGTTTGGGTACTTGCACAAGGATAAATGGCCTGGTTAATCATACGTGTGGTGTATGATTAACTCTCATAAGGAACAAGACATACACAAGGAGGGTATGATCACATATCTACACTAAATACTCCTCGCCCCCGACTGGTATAGTGGATCCAACCATGGTACGTTATGACACGAGTTTCCATAAGAAGGGCGCTACTCTTCTCGTGAACCAATGTATGTACTTGTACAAGAAGAACAAGGAACAAGGCTTGCATAAGATATACCATAAATACCAAGGAATAACATCTCATGATGAGATCCAGATATACCAATCCATGTAACCATCGTGTCAAGAAATTAAGGATATCTGTACTAGATACAAGAGACATAGAGGATATCATAAATAAGAAACTATCAGAGAATATACTCGCTGAAATTCGATGAACGGTATCAAAGATGTCCGCTACGGTGCCTCAAATTCCAAGATATGGAATATTATATCAATACAAGGGTTTGGAATGAAAAATAAGTTAAACTAGTCAACTTCTAGGTCATAAAGTCATTTCTAAGTCAAAATAGTCAAACTAGGTCAACTCTAAGTCAAACTAGTCAAACTTGGTCAAACTAGCTATTTTTAGGTATTATGAGTCTATCTCTAGGATATTGGGTCCATACACTATGCACTAGGCCACACTAGCTAAACTAGGATACTAAAAGATACCGTATCGTAAGATACGCAAATAATTAGATATGAGAATATCATAATATGTATATACACTCAATAATATATAATATTCCTAATTAAACTAATGCTAAGTGGATACCTTGGCTTTCAACCAATGCGGTATCGCACCACTACACTCCCATCTTGATACTCAAATCCAATGCCTTAAGTATCAACCCAATACCTTGATATTTACTTTGGTATCTCAAAGTATTGTTACTCTAGCATATAACTAACTACCCAAACTCTAATTATAACTAACATTTATTTAACTAATATAATATTACATACTACTACACTATACTAACTACCAATACATACTAATAGATATATACATACATATACATACCTATACTAACTAGATATACAAATACACATATATAGATCTAACTACTAAATAACCATATGTATACATATGTACATATATAACTACCAACTACCAACTTAACTAGATAACAATCAAGCTATTAATAAACTATATATCAACTACTAGCTAACTAATACTACTAGTTAACTAATTAAACTAACTCAAATAACTAACTAACCTCTACCCGCTCTAACTGCTACTGGAGCTCTCCAAGATGCTGCTAGACTGCATGTTATTGCTGCTGCTGTGCCCGCATATGCTGCTTCCTTACTGTAGTTGGCTGCTGCCACTGCCTCTGCAGTTGCTTACGGCTAGATGTTGCTGAAATGTTTCTCTAGCTACTTGCAGCTTGCTGCCACTGAGTGTTGCCTTGCTGTAGTTGGCTGCTGCCACTGCCTGCAGCTCCCCGACCTTGCTGCTACCTGCTGCTATTGCTGGAGTGCTCTGCAGCTCATGCCACTGCAGTGCTGATGATGGTGATGCTATTGTAGCTGCTCGTGCACTGCTTGCCTTGTTGCTGCTACTGCACTGTAGCTCACTACCTCGCTGTTGCATCTGCTATTGCCTCTGTAGTGCTACTGATGGTGAATGCTGCTAACTGCACTGCCCGACTCCCTCCAAATACTACACACACATACACACATACACACAACTACACACACAAACACCTATATATATATATATATATATATATATATATATATATATATATATATATATATATATATATCGATACCCTTATATATAACTATATACATAAATATGTGTAACCACTCTCTCCAACACACAAGTATACATAAATAACTATAATTATGAACATACACAATATATATATATATATATATATATATATATATATATATATATATATATATATATATATATATATATATATATATATATATATATATATATATATATAAGATCCAGATATACCAATC